>SKCR01030242.1:0-235183 GCA_019454045.1 Zanthoxylum bungeanum
GTGATTTCATTCATGTTCTGTGTTTTTAGTATTCTGTATTGAACAATTGAAGTGAGATTTGTTTAGCTAGTAATATTTGTGGGTTTGTAATGTTGTTTGGTTTTGATCAGGTACTTTCTTAGGAAGCTGAAGAAGGTCAAAAAGAGCAATGGTCAAATGCTTGCCATAAACGAGGTATGCTTCTTTTTTTCACTTATTGGCTTATTGGTAGGTAGTTTTTTTTTTGATTAGGAAGTCTCTCGTTGCTTGTAAATGACCATGTTTGTTGTGCAGAGTCATTTTGATTTGGTTTTTATTTTGATGTTGCTAAAAATATATAATGTATCATCCCTTTTAGATAAGTACATGGGTTTTCCTTTGGTGTAAACCATTCTGTAAATTCTATGTTAAAACAAGTGTTGTTGCCAAATTCCTTTGATTTATTTTATTAAGTACTTGTTTTATAGATATTTGGTTAGTAGATGATACATCTAATAATCTAAATCTTGCTACTGCACACTGAATTTTGTGCAATCATTTATTTGATAATTGTTTTGGATGCTTATTTGATGGCTTATCTATATTCACAATCTAATTAGTGACATTGATTAAACCTGTAGCTTATTTGAGCAATTGTGTGGGGAAATATTATGTTTTTTTGAATGACCTACACAATTAATAGATGTTTTGATTGGATTATGTGGGTTTCCGTTTGATTGAACCTGTCCTATTTCTCTGCAATTATAGGTCTTCATCATTTTTTTAGAGAATTTGTCAATGACAGTTTGAGATACAACTATGTTAGTGTAGCTTTGATAAGATAAGACTGCATTTTGGTGCATAAAATCTGTTGTATCTTTATGAATTCTTTTAGGTTTGATTAATTCGTGATATTTTTTGGTTTTTACTGGGAATATGTAAATGCACATGTATGATGTATCATCATGGGTTATTAACTTATAATTGTAATCTCTTGCAGATTTTTGAGAAGAACCCAACCAAGATCAAGAACTATGGTATTTGGTTGCGTTATCAGAGCCGAACTGGTTATCACAACATGTACAAGGAGTACCGTGATACCACTCTGAATGGGGCCGTTGAACAGATGTATACAGAGATGGCTTCTCGCCATAGGGTCAGGTTTCCTTGCATTCAAATTATCAAGACTGCTACCATCCCGGCCAAGCTATGCAAGAGAGAGAGCACCAAGCAGTTCCACAACTCAAAAATCAAGTTTCCCTTGGTGTTCAGGAAGGTCAGACCCCCAAGCAGGAAGCTGAGGACCACATACAAGGCATCAAGGCCCAACTTGTTCATGTAACTCTTATTGTTTGATAATTGTGGCTTCAAGCGAGGGTTTAAGAGTGGATCTATTTCTAAGGATATTTTTGGTGGTAACATTTAAGTCAGTATTTTTTGTTCATTGGATATTTGTTTTTGTTGAGAATATTAGATCACTGAGACCTAGTGAACCTGATCTTTTGGGATTTCCAAATTTTTGTTTTAGTTACCTCCATTGTTGCCATCGGATGCTATTATGAGTTTGGTTTTCAAGCAGGTTATCTAAAATTTATGTTTTAATGTGTGTTTGTATTATTTTAGTATGGCTTGGTGCTTTAACATTTTTCTTTTAAAATAATTGAGGTGTTTGTTAAAATTTGCTGACTGCCTTTATATCAAGGACTGGCTCGTGTGCCTTTAGACACTCGACAGATATTGGCTTTGTTTGGTATTTTGGTTTGATATGTGGTGAGATGATAAAATTATGTTTGGATTAAAATATAATTTTTAAGTGTTTGATTAATGATGAGAAATTATGATTATTCAATATGATTTCTTTCAAGAATTGTGTTTTACAAAAGTTAAAATTTTAGATTTTTCTCACCATCGTAATTTTTTTTCTTCATAAATCAAAATTTAATTACATTGTTTATAAATCCTTGTTTGTTCATCATATTTTTCTAATCATAACACAAAATAAAGTCATTAAATAGATAGAAACGTGCTCATCCCTAGACTTGCACGGTGGAAAATTAGAGACGAGGGAAATGGGGAACGCTAGGAGATAACACATGATGCTTATAAATTTCATACAAAATTAGAGACACGAGGGAAATGGGGAAGCCAGGAAATAACACATACATGATGCTTATAGATTTCATACAATCTCTATATACTCAAGTTAATAGTTTTACCGGTTAAGCTTATAAATTAATTTCTCAAATTAATGAATTCAACAATTAATTCCCAAATGTAAGTTTTTAAACAATATGCATATGTAAAATAAAACTTGCAATAATTAAAAAGAGCTTAAGGGTTAGAGAAATTGACATCGTAGTTTATAATGGTTCGACCAACTCTTTCCGTACGTCCACTCCCCCAAACCGCACTTGAAGCTTTTCCCCAAGTAAATGTGATCACATATATTACACCGAGAGTTTTCCGTGGCGCACTCACAAACCAATAATTTTTCGTGGTTCACCATAAACCAAGAGTTTTCATAGATGCACTTCAAACTTTTACACAAGAGTTTTATTACTTATGTTCACTTTTTAACCTTTACAATCAAATCACCATTGTGAGTATATCCACTCAACAATAAATTTCACTACCATAAGTTCTTAAGATTAGAAGATTACAACATAACTTGGGTACTCACAAAGGATAAAGAAGATTAAAGATGTGAGTTACAAGTATTCCAAACTCACTAATATGATATGAAGGTGTAGTATGTGAGCTTTGATTATGAAGAGAGTATATGATGATGAATTTTTAAGTTAACTCTCTGCTTTGCCTTGAAAGAAAAAATAGGAAGGTGCAAGAAGTTTTCAAAAACGAAATTGAGGCTCAATATATAGTGAAAGTGAAAACTACACAAGCTCTCTATCCTTAGACTGATATGCCGATCTACTGGGGCCGGTATGTCGGTCATGCAAATTGAACGGCTATACGAATAAGACCGTTGAAGATTAAAGCGCAGATCAACTGATATGCCGATCAACTAACCGATATGGAGACTGGTATGATCCGTCTCGGTTCCTGTAGCTATGCAAACTCCAGACTGACCGGTATGAAGTAGTCCGGTTCTAGAGAGCATGCAAAACTGCCCAAGACAGAGTATGAACACCGGTATGCCGGTATCATGGACCGATATGCCAGTCTAATTGCAGAAACTCATGATTTGAAGATTTAAAAATATTTTTCACATAACCCTCATGCATATATTTGAATGTGCATGAGTCATATGAGCTTAGAGTATTTAAATTATCAACCCACTTACATTGAGAGCCTTAATCTATAAGACTACACTAGATTTTCTTCATTAAGCTCTTGAGTCTTCACATCAAATTACTTCGACATCTTTTTGTAATGCTCGCGAATGCCCATTGAAGTCTCTAATGGTGCATCATCAAAATCATTCATCTAGTGCTATGACGCTAACGATCTCCTCATTTTTTATGATGACAACTTTTAAAACTTGTGAGTTTTGAGAGTTCCAAATTTGTTGACGATTATAGCTCACTCTCAATATTAGCTTCTCTCAACATGTGATTGCCTTCAATATTGCTCTATAAACCCTTAGACAAACAATTAGTTCAAATATGCTCTATTCAATATGAGGACATGGGAATCACAAGTTTTATCTCGATCCCATGATTTCTCATCATTTGACATTATAAAAAAGAATGTGGGAGCAAAGATTAAACACAATGATATATAAAATAACATGTACATAAAACATAATAATAAAGTTCATAAACATCTGTATAAAACATTTTCTCATTTTTTGCCATACAAGTTAAAATTCATGCATAAATCATCAAAATCATTCAAGTTACACCAATATCCATGCATTTCATTTTCAACCAAAAATAACCAATGGCAAGACATATCAAAAGAGTATTCAAAAAGATTATATATGTGTATATACTCAATGTGATACCAATAGTGATTAAAAAAATACAATCATGCATATGTTCATACAATTTAGCTCAAAATCCCTAATCAATAACATGCTTCACAATTATGTCCAATTCATGTTAAAAATTTAAACATACTCAAGTAAGGTGGAGGAAACTGTAACAATATTTTCGTAATCACGAATTTTACATTTTACCGTTGTCTTCAAGTGACAAATCCACCATTCATAAAACTTAGTCGATTTTGAGGTTACATTTGATATTCTTCTTATTGAGCTCTTTCCTCACTTTGTGTTAAGTCTTTGTGATCATTTGCATTTCTCATTGATTACTTTTCCCAAAGCTTCACCTACACAATCTTTCAAGTACATTTAGGTACCCAAACTTTCTTAGGTCCATGAGGGTTAAAATCAGTTCATTTGGGAACTCATGCATTCATTTTCTTCTTATACATGCATCCATAAATAATAAGTCATTTTCTATTGCATGCATGACATGTGACATTTGCATCACTAGTAACATTTGTGTAAGAGGTGGATGCCTTAACGAAATAATTTTTCAAAAATTTCTTTTTCATGTAAGACCTATATTCTAATCATTCTCTATTAAATGCGTATTTTTGGGATCCAAGTGGCATTTTAATTTTTTTCTCTCCCAAAGTGAGTTTTATTACTATTGAGTGTAAATCAACAACCTTTTTTCTTAGATATGTATCTTTCAAGGTGTTGCACTCACAAGTATTAGTTGAACTAGATGACATGCTAGATATGTTATTTTCAAGTTTTAGCTTCTCGTCTTTTAAGTATGCAATTTCTTTTTCATGTATTTTATTTTTCTCAACAATTAATGCATGATCATGTAACATGAATGAATGCTAATTTTTTTTATTTATCAATTTATGCTTCTTTATTAGCAAGCCATATAATTCATACAATTCATTGAAAGTATCAAGCAATTCATCATATTCAGATGAGTCATGTTCCCTTTCTTGCTCACTCTCAATGAAGAATTCATCATCTTCAATTGTCATAAAGACAAAATCTATAAAAACCTCTTCATTTTCTTCATCAGATGAGCTTGAGTCACTATCACTCAAAGTTGCTTTCATTACTTTCTTCTTGAATTTTCCCTTAAACATTATCATTGGGCAATCGACAACTACATGACCTGGCTTTTCACACTCATAGCAAGTGATTTTATTTTTCTTGTATTTCCTTGGCCAATTCTCCTATATTCTTCTCATCCATCCGATATTTTCCTTTAGGCTTATTTTATTTGAGGAATTTCTTGAAATTCGTTGTCAATTTTGCCAGGTCATCATTGTTGGATAATTATGACCCATAACATCACTATTTGTAAAGAACATTGTGTTTTTGTACAAATTAACTATGTGACAAGATAAAATTGCTATTTTATCATTATTGTAATTGTATTACTTGGATATATATTAATGATAAAAGTCTATATGGTTAAATCAGATTAATAAGATATGAGACAATATTAATCCACAAACGGTTTAATCATTAAATATCCATAGTCGAAGTATTATCAAGACTGGACATTGATGATGCAGAATAGACTAGTATTACACTTGTGAGCGTTATGGAAGCTTAACGACACAGTTCTCATATATTTAGGTATTTGATACTTATGCAATTGTAATGAGAGGTCCTGTTACCCGTTGGACCAGGAACATTTCGCTCTGGATAGACCCACTCGGAATCCCATTGGTAGTATGACTATATGTCTATGAGAATCCGAATCAGGGTAGGTGTATATGATCTTTAACCTGAGACTTACGTCGCTATTACTTGCGACAATCATTTTACTTTGGTATTGGTCGTCTGTAGCTTTAACAGGTTCTGTGTACACCTGTATTGGGTTTACTGAGAATCGTAGTGTATTGGATGTGATGTCAAGATGATAGTATCACTTCAGTTATATGGAGATGATGGTCACACATGATACATAACTAGTACTCTTAAAAGCTGCAGCTATCGGGATTGTATGACTAGGTCATGACTTCCCGATTACAGAGATTAGTTACGCGGGATCTGATATATGCTTCGTACGGAGCAGACACAAAGCTAGCCCTAGGCCAAGCATGTGACATCCGATACTGGATCGTATTACATATTACATAGTATTACTACGCCTGATACATATGATATTCCTCGACGAATATTTCTGGAGAATTGGGTAGACACGGTGCTTTGCTATAAGCCAACAATGTCTTGTAAAACGATTATAAGTATATCACCGTACCTCTCAAATCGGTGAGAACGTGGTACGAGGTACGCACATGTTCGGATAGTCCGATAACCGTATTTATTGCCAACATATCCATGAATCTCTTGGGTCGCTTCCCAAAGATTCACCAATGATATTTGACTCAGATAGAATTAATCTGAGATTAATTATGAGAGAGAAAATTAATCTGGGATTAATTGCAGCAAGAATTAATCTGGGATTAAATTCGTATAGAAGAGAGAACGCGATTAATTTAGAATTAATCGATAAAATAAATTTAATAGTTAAATTGGATTTTTCTATTTAATTTATTTATTTGAGGCTAAAATAATATATCAAATATATTAATTGAAATCAGATTTCAATACGAAATTAAAATTGGATTTTAATTCGGGCGAACGAATTAATTTAGAATTAATTCGTAAGCGACTATCGTAATAATTTTGCGAGGCATAATTATTTAATTAAATTGGATTTAATTATGTCGCGACGACAAATTCGTTTAATCGGAATTAAACAAACCCGGACTCAAGTCTAGTTGTGTGTTGGAAAAGCCAACTTAAATTTTGAATTTAAAAAGTGGTGGGACCACTTGACTTACATCAAATGTCTTAACTTTGATGGAAGTAGTTGGCTTTATTAATCGGATGCTTTAACACACACACCAACCAAGTCTTGAATTCAATATTCATTCTCTCATTCTTCTTGCAATTGTCGAATTCTTCTTCTCTCCATTGGAAAATTTTACTTCAAAAATTTCACACAGCTAGCACTTGGAGAGTCATTTGAGGTGATAGGGAAACTCACCCAAGGTACAAACAACTCAACAACAAGCTTGGAGCTTCATCCAAAAGTAGAATTTTCGAATTTCTCCATAAATCAATGTAAGTGATTCCGCCACTTTTACTTGAGTTTTCACACATAGAATCATGTTTAGGATCTTGTGGCATGTCTTAGAGACAAACAATCATCACTATCATATACCTCATCATTTGAGCTTCCATTATCCGTTTTTCTCACAAATGACTTAAGGGTTATTATTTTTTTATTCTTCCCTTAAATCCTTCTAAATCTCAATCTCATATTTTATCAATTTTCCCACCAAATCACCCAACTTCAAAGTGTTCATATCATTTGATTCTTTGATGAAGGAGGTACAAATTCTATATTCCTTAGGAAGAGACCTAAGGATCTTCTTAACTTGATCACTTGTACTAATGATTTTTCCTAAAACACTTAGTTGATTCATAATGATGGAGAATCTTGAAATCATATTCTCAACCTTTTCACCGGCTTCCATCTTGAAGTTATCCAAGTCACACATAAACCGGTTGATCTTTGATTCTTTAACTTGGCTAGTGTCCTCATTGACAATCTCCAATGACTTCCTCAATTCATATGAATTTTTAAATTCCAGAAGTTTGTTGATTTGACTCCTATCAATTGTAAAAAATAGATGATTGAGAGCCTTCGCATTTAGGGAGGCTTCCATGTAATCCTCATTGGTCCATTGGAATTGCGGTTTAGAGAACTCCATACCATTACTATCTTTCTTCATTGGCATTCTAGTACCTCTTATGACCACTTTGAAGGATTACACATCAACGATAAAGAGGTAATTCAACATCCTCATTTTCCAATAGTTGTAATCGGTTCCGGTGTAGAAGGGATGTCTATTTGTTGCAAATCCATCGGCAAGATTTGTTGTGTACCTTGTAAAGCCCATGATCTATTCTTATATGATTAATTCTTTGTTAAGAATGCATCGCTCTGATACCAATTGAAATTACCTACAAGCACTCAAAAAACAATCTCTATATACCCAAAAGAGGGTGAATTGAGTAATGATTAAATTACGCGGAATTAAAAATCTTTTTGATTTTACGCTATTTAGTTAGTAGCTTTACCGGTTAAGCTTATAAATCAATTTCCCAAATTAATGAATTCAACAATTAATTCTCAAATGCAAGTTTCTAAACAATATTCATATATAAAGTAAAACTTGCAATAATTAAAAAGAGTAAGGGTTAGATAAATTGACACTATAGTTTATAATGGTTTGACCAACTCTTTGCTTACGTCCACTCTTCAAAGCCACGCTTGAAGCTTTTCACCATGTAAATGTGATCGCACACATTACACCTAGAGTTTTTCGTGGCTCACTCACAAAATAAGAGTTTTTCGTGATTTACCCCAAACCAAGAGTTTTCCTAGGTGCACTTCAAACCTTTACACAAGAGTTTTATTACTTAGGTTCACTCTTTAACCTTTACAACTAAATTACTCTTTTGAGTATATCCACTCAACAAGGGATTTCACTACCATAAGTGTTTAAGATTAGAAGATTATAACACAACTTGGGTATTCGCAAAGGATAAAGAAGATTAAATGTGTGAGTTTTTAACCCAAATATTCTAAGCCCACTAATATGATATGAAAGTGCAGTGTGTGAGCTTTGATTATGAAGATAGTGTATGATGATGAAGGTTCAAGTTCACTCTTTGTTTTTGCCTTTAAAAAAAAGTAGAAAGGTGCAATAAGTTTTAAAAAATGAAATTGAGGCTCAATATATAGTGAAAGTGAAAATTACCCCAACTATCTGTCATGAGACTGATATGCCAGTCCTACAAATTAAACGGCTAAATGAATAATTCCTTTGAAGATTAAAGCTCAGACCAACCAGATTACTGACTTATATGGTGACCGATATTCCGGTTAGCTAACCTATATAGGGATCGGTATGATCCATCCCGATTCCAGTAATTATGCAAACTCCAGACTGATCAGTATGAAGTAGTCCGGTTCTAGAGAACATGCAAAACTGCCCAAGGTAAAGTAATGACACCGGTATGCCAGTATCAGAGACCGGTATGCCGATTTCAGTGCAGAAACTCAAGATTTGAAGATTTAAAAATATTTAACACATAATCTTAATGCACATATTTGAATGTGTATGACTCCTATAAGCTTGGGGTACTTAAATTATCAACTCACTTACATTGAGAGTCTTAAGTTATAAGATTATATTAGATTTTCTTCATTAAGCTATTGAGTCTTCACATCCAATTGCTTCGACATCTTTTTATAATACTTGCGAATGGGCGTTGAAGTCTCTAGCGTTGTATCATCAAAATCCTTCATCAAATGCTATGGCGCTAACATTAGTTTGCTAATAAAATGGACGGTGAGATTTTGCCGCCGAAACTTCAATCTAGCGGCTACAATTGTTCCCTTTATTATTTATGAATTAGAAATATGGCTCTAAAGAAAAGTTTATCCAAAATAAACTTTTAAATAATGGGCTCAAGTCCAACGCTAATACCAAGTCTGCATGCCAGGTGCTCGATGAAAATGTCTCAAAATGTGCATGAACTATGAACTGTTGGATGAAATATCCCAATAAATCTTGAGGCGTTAAATGATCAGAGTGCATTTTAACGTTGCACCAAACAAGTAAGTTATTACTAACGTTAATATTTATAAAATTATAATTTCATAATATGAAATTAATTTTTGACACTATCTTATTCTCTAACATTTATTTCATAATTTATAAACTAACTTATACTCTTTAAGAATACTTTCTATCAAAAGTTGATCACTTTTAAAGCATTAATTTTTTAGAAAGTCAGATTAATACTTTTGGATACTTTTTTCGACACTTGAAAATTAGGATTTTTACTTGTTATTAGTATCCTAAATTCAATCAGACAGATGTTGACTACAAACCTAACATGTGATTATTACTTTTGGCCCCTTGAAGAATTTATTAAATATAGGAAATAATCAGTTTTCTATTCGATATTTTTGTTGAAAGTTCGAAAATGCTAAAATTTTGAAATGTATCATAGGTCCACTTAAAGGTTTTCACTTTTTGTTAACAGCTGATAAATTGCTAGACCTAAATCTTATGATCTTGGAATAAGTACAATGATTCCCAATTTCCCATGACTCTGTATTTTTTTTGTTTGTTAATGATCCTTTCGATTCTCTATCGGATTGTAAGCACCGATCCTCCATGTTCTTTTAACAATTTTATTTGATCTTATCATTTTGAAAAATATAATGATTTTAATATTACATGAGGTTCAACTGATTTTCATTAGGTTAATAGTCATTGTATACCTATACTAATTACACTTACGAGACCCAATTTGTATTTTAAATGACGTGATATTTGACATATATAGTACTCATAGTCTTTATTTAGCACGTTTTAAAACACGGTTAATAGATGAGTTGTGCAAAAAATTAACAGGGAATTAGGGAACATAAAATTAACTAATACCATATTATTGCTCGAGTTTTATTCACCGTCTGTCTTAAAAATCCTACCGCCACACATCGAGAATTATAAATTATATCACTTTATGTATATCAATTATATAAATAAAGTATATTATCCTATTAAATATCAAATAAAAAAGGTCAGAAACTATGTATTAGAAACGATGCAGTAAAAGTGCATTATCACCCAAAAAAAAAAGAAAAAAAGAAGAAGAAGAAGAAATGAGGGATATGGAGATCTAGCTTTTGTCTTTCAAGCTGAGAGTCAGTATCATAATTCATGAATATGAAGAAATCAATAGCTTGTGTTCGATTGCATACGGGACCTTTCATCGAGTGTGTGCATGTTGTATTAAGCCCACTTGTCGGTTAATTACCGCATATTTAATTACTTTCTAAGATTCATGAGGAAGCTATGGCCACCGGGATAGGGGTGAGCATCTGTTCCGGGTAGACCCGGAACCGGATCGAAAATCCGGGTTTGGAATCGGAACCGGTTGTAATCGGTCCGGTTCCGGTTCCAAATATAAGGAACCAGTTGTAACCGGTCCGGTTCCGGTTCCAGAATAATCGGAACTGGAACCGGACCATAGAACCGGAATCGGAACCACATTTGAGAACCGGATTGGATACCCGATTTTGATATAAAATCTCCATCTCCACACCTCTTTTTTCAATCTATACTGCTTCATATCTCGGTCTTTTGTAAATTTGAAAGTTTTACTGCCAAATTTGGGGCTAAGGTGAGCAAGTGAGAAGTTTAATGAATCCACGAAAGCAGCTTTTGGCCTTTTTCAAGCAGGGGAGATGGGTGAAGTGGAGACATCTCTCTCCCTTTGTGCCTTCATTTTTGCTTCCCGCATATGGGTGATGGATTGGGCATGTTGCATTGTTGCTGGTTTGGGATATCTCCGCTTTGCTGACTGGTTTACTATTTTTTGCACTTGTCTGAAACGTACATCGGCGGCATATGCAGTTTTGTTTGAGAGGCGCTGGAGTTTATATTGTTGAATCGGTTCCATTGTTAATGCAACACGTAAACTGTGAGTGGTGACAATTGAGTTATGCTACACAACTTTTTTAATCGCTTACTTGGTATTAAATGACAATGTTATATTAATAGGGTAATTCGGAACCGGACCGGAACCGATTAATAGGATACCCTATTTAATTGGGTAGGTTCTGGTTCCACTTAATTAGGAACTAATTTTTTCCGGATAGGTTCCGGTTCCATGCGGAACCGAAACCGAAATCGGTTTTGCTCATCCCTACACTGGGATGTGAACTTGGCAACACATGGCTCCAAATAATATATAGTAATAATATATCAATCTTGTAAGTGTTCTTAATATAAATTAACTCAACAAAATCATGTCCTGTAATGGTATAAAGTCTGCTATGGTAAGGGCCAAGGGGTAGAGTGAGGATTTCAATTCATACAAACTTTTCTCTTCATCACCACCACCATCATCATCATGTTGGTGTTGTTAATTAGATCTTGACGCATATTAAAGCAATCCAAGCAATCTTAGCTAGCTAGTGGTCTGTCTTTTTTTTTTCTCTCTCATATATAAAACCGACCTAACCCTTTTGGAACTTACTCTATATTAGTGCTCATATCACATGTTTTTCCAATATTTCTGACATATAAATGTATACATACCTACATTTGCGGGTTTTACTAAATCAACTGATTGACATCTATTTTTATTATCTTATTTATTTGTTCATCAAACACAATATTTTCTCAAATCTAGCAATTTCATTCGACATATCTTCTTTTCTTGTCACCAAACATAAATTTTACAAAAAAGGAAAAAAAGTTTCTTTGGATATGAAGTCACTAGCTATTCTTTTCAATCCTCAATCAATTGAAACTTTGACCCTAATCCGATTTGCATGCCATCTCGCATTCCTCATTATAAAACCAAAAAGCATAACAATGTCAACCCCACATCGTTGAAAATCTGCATTGACTATTCATAAACCTCGCACTTATTCCTTTACTCCTTTGTCAGAATGGTCAATTGGTCATATTCATATATACTTACAAATTAATTTATAAGCAACGCGGAATTGTAAATTGGATAGTAGCAAAAAAGAAAAGGGGAAAAAACAATAACGCAGGATTGTAGCTTGTAGCTTTTTGTATGCAGTAATCATAGCATATTAGCTTCTTTATGCAAAAAGAAAATGAATTATTTTAACATTTTATTAACTTATCTTATCAATTGTTCTCATTACCATCCAATAAAGTTAGTAATATTTTAAAAAGTCTCTCTAGTCTTGCTACATAAAGAATGATGAAAAAACTGAAGGTTGATTTGTTTCTCTGAGATTGTGTGTGTGAGTGAGTGAGTGAGTGAGGTAGAGGCATGAAAATATTTCGTTTTGTAACATCTTTCATTGTCCCTTCATGTTATGTTATTTTTCTACCATTTGTTGGGTCACTTTCCCATGAAGAGTTTAGCAAATCCAGCAATCACAAGAGCATACAAGAAAAGTTATCCAAGGTAACCAAATTTTATTTTTTTCAAGTTAATTAATTTTTTGTTATAATAAGAGTTTAATTAGATAGCATAAATGTATTAAATTTTTGTTGCAGATGAGTCCTCAGATGGCATCTCATATTACAGTTCATGGTCTTCTCCTGTGGGCTTCTATGGGATTCTTGATGCCTCTTGGGATATTAACTATAAGAATGTCCAACAAAGTGGAGAGTGCGATAAAGGCTAGAGTTTTTTTCTATCTGCATGTTATTTTTCAGGTACCATTGCATCTTCTTCTCAATTGTTCTTCTGCAAAATTATGAATCTGTTCTTATCACTTAAAAGAAAGAAGAAAAAGAGGAAATTAATGTTGTTAGGAAATTTTTTTAATTTAATTAAGACCACTCTCTCCTTTTAGAGTCCCAAAATGTTATCATCAATCTTGATATTGCTCTAATTCTTCATCATTTTAGCCACTTTAACTTTTAATGATTGCATCCACAACTTTCTGTTTTTAAATTCTTGATATCAAATAGTATATAATTATTGTTTGATTGTAATTAACTAACTTTATTATGGTAAATACTTGGTAGATTGGAATAAAAAAGTGAACTAGTCATTATGTAATTAGTTTTATTTTATATAATGATGGTTTCTCAACTTCTTCTCAATCAGGAAAATTTAGAGGACTTGATAACCAATGGGAAAATCTAGAAGTTATTTTTTCCCCCTTGTTACAAAATTTTGCAAATTTCAATTTTTTTTTTCATCAACAGATGCTTTCAGTGCTTCTAGCAACAATCGGAGCAATCATGTCCATAAGGAATTTCGAAAATGCATTCAATAACAACCACCAACGTTTAGGTCTAGCACTTTATGGTGCCATGTGGTTGCAAGCCTCAATTGGATTGTTCAAGCCTCCAAGGTAATCCATTGATTTTTCATATATAATGTTTCACCAACGCATTTATGTTCTTAGATTTTATATGTGTGTGTGGGCAGAGGAAATAAAAGAAGAAGTAGATGGTACTTTGTGCACTGGTTACTTGGAACAGCAGTTTCTCTTGTGGGGATCATCAACATTTACACAGGCTTAAAAGCATATCATAATAAAACATCAAGAAGCACTACGTCTTGGACTATAATTTTCACAGCTGAGATCTCATTGATAGCTTTCTTTTACCTGTTTCAAGACAAATGGGAGTATATGCAGAAACAAGGAGTAATTTTAGGCCATAACAATAATGTTGAACCAGCAGTCACTGTTGCTTCTACTCATCAAGTGATTACGGATGACACAGAAAATGGAAAGGTGTTGATGCCAGGGGAACCATGTGCAAAACGAAATGCACTCAGGAATTTGTTTGACTAGCTAGCTAACTAACTAACGTCGGTGATTTTATTTTATCTTTAGTGTGTATGCTGTTGGTTTTAATTTCTTTCACTGTCAACTTTTTGATGCTTTTCCTTCATCGATCGACAGTGCTGATGGAACATGCATCAAAAAGTGGACCATCTGTAGCTGATTTAGCATATCATTTTATTATACTTTCTTGAACATTCATTTTCTTGTTGTAACTTGGAATTTTAGGTGGCATATGTATCTAGCAGTGGCCATTTCCAAAACTGGGTAGTTTCGTGCATGTGAAAATATTGTCAAGTTTGTAATACTACTTATTTTAGTCATATTTGACAATGAATGGAGGAATTGGTGTGTATATGTATAATAGATGTACATGTTATTGTTTTTGTTTCATGAAAAGTCTCATTTCAAATATAAAATATGGTACGCGGTTCTTTAAAATAATTTTCATTAAAAATCCATTTTAAGATATAAAAGATATGATTCTTTTAAAGAATCTTCATTACAAGTAAAAAAAAATAATGGTTTACTCTATGACAATGTATGGACTATTTATAACCTTCATTAAAGATTATTTTTGACAATATTTTATTTGATAATCTAAAAATATGGTATTTATGTGGCCTCTATAGTTCGACGTTTCTTATGTAAGTACCTTATTAATGCCATGACTTGAGGTAAAGTGCTTCTTGCACTATGAAAGTTGTGTAAATGATCATATGATTCATATCTTGGAAACCTTCTAAAACGTGTTTATGTTGTGTGTTCGATGAATTTGAATCTAGTGTCGAATTAAACAGTGATGAATTTTTTTATAATCTATTATCACACATTTATTTATAATAAATGGATAATTAAAATTTAATTAATCACATATAAAATTTTTTTTATCTAATTCTTACTAATAACAATTTATAAAAAAAATTAGCATAAAGTTTAATTGAGTAGTGAGTGACAAAGTGGAAGTAAGTATTTATTAAACCATTTGAAAATATAGTTGCAAAAGTTTTATTCCATATAATATGTATTTATATATTAAACCTGCAAAGTATGTGTTTTAGCCCATAGATCTAATTACTTTTATGTCCCCAATGGGTGGTTTGGTGGTATAGGGTTCGGGATCTCATCTTGAGGTGAGTCTGGGACAGCCGGAGGTTTTATCTGCTCCGTTTAAGTCCATAATGAATAGTTTGACGGTGAGGTTTCCAACAATTTCAAAAAAAAAAAAAAAAATCTAATTACTTTTATATTTTTGATCCCTGGAACTTTAACATTATGACATTTGGGCCTCTTCATATTGGAAAATATCGGCTCCATCACAGCATATAAAATTCAACTATACCTTCCAATACACATGTAAATCAAGAGAGATATATATTTAGACATAAATTTGAGGTGTAAAATTAATTAAGTGGGAATTTTGTTAATCTGTCCAGTCTGTCAATTACCAATCTCCCATTTGCGGCTATGATTCAATTATATTTAGGCTATGATATTTTTGTATTCTTATTACTTCTACAAGTGATTATTACAATTAAAATATTGTTGCAATATGTTGGAGTTGGAATATTTTTTATTTAAATAATTTGAATACTATTACAATATGCTGAGGGTTTTATTTGAGTTGTTTTATTTTTTAAAGATGTTTAAATTTTTATATTACTAAAGTGATGTATTAATATATACTATAACATAAAATAGATAAATAAGAAATGGGGACGAGGATGGGAAAGCTGTACCCCATGATGGAATTTTCCATCCCCAACCCCACTTAATTTTTTTTTAGAGAATGGGGTAAAAATATAAATTGGAGTAAGGAATGAAGAAGATCTCCCCACCCCCACTTTGCCCCTTTGCCATCCTTATTAGTGAATTTTTTTGTTTTTATTTTTTGTTCAGTATGGTTAAAAATGCTTCCATTAGGATTATATTATGCTGCCTCTCCTCTCTCTCTCTCTCTTAATATCCGTGTTTTAAAAATCAAATTTGTGATTAAATTGGTGGTTTAAAAGTTTCAATGGATCACTGGTTTGACTAATTATATCGTTTCGATTGAACCGCCAAAACTGGATGTTGTCATAAATAATTTTAATTAATTAAAAATTATTAAAATTATTTATTTTTTAATTTTTAGTTTATTTTTTTTGCTAGATATCGGCAGGATCAGGTCATCGATTTTGACTAGATTTGATAAGTTTTTACCAGATTTTTAATCCTCTTTTAGGATCCAATTAGACCAGACTCATGGTCGGTTTCTAATTCGATCAGTTCAATCAATCGGTCCGGTCCGATTTTAAAAATCATGCTTAATATTATATTATATAATATGTTACAAAATGATTAAAAAACAGTTAACGTCACAATAAGTTGCACCTTCAATCAATCGGTCCGGTCCGATTTTAAAAACCATGCTTAATATTATATTATATAATATGTTACAAAATGATTAAAAAACAGTTAACGTCACAATAAGTTGCACCTTCAATCAATCGGTCCGGTCCGATTTTAAAAACCATGCTTAATATTATATTATATAATATGTTACAAAATGATTAAAAAACAGTTAACGTCACAATAAGTTGCACCTTGCCTAAAGTGTAGTTTAATGTTTATTTCAGTTTTTGATCACACTACAAAACTAATTTTTAATTACGCGAAATTTATGACGGTTTTAATAAAAATAATTATTAAAAATAAAAGATATTGATTTTTATAACAAAAGTATCTTTTGTTTGACTATTTATGACGGTTTTGCAATAAAACCATAATAATTTTTTAAATATTAGAAATCATAATCCGTCATTATTGATTTAAATATTTTATGACGATTTTTAAAAAAACCATAAAAAATATAAACGATGACGATTTTTAAACATAACTATCATTTTTAATTAAGACATTTAATGACGGTTTTTTTTTTTTAAAATCGTCATAAATATAAACGATGACGATTATTAAACAAACCGTCATAAATATAAACGATGACGGTTATTAAACAAACTGTCATTATTTTTTGAAATGAAAAGATGACGGTTATTAACCCTCATCTTTTCACTGCTATACATAACAATCTCAAAACATAAAATTAAACACAACCCGTGAATGCCGATAATTAACACTTTTCATGGAAAATGCCAGCCAAATATTTTCATCGATACAATTGAGATTCTTTAATTAGATTTCATTTTGGTACAATAAGTCTTTGATTATACAATGTTGGTTTCCTATATTTAACTATTATTAAGTTAATAGATTGAACATTAAAATGGTGAAAGATGCAATAATAATAATAATTACTTATTAATAATATATTAATTATAAATAATTACTGATACTTAGGTACATTACACACACATATATATATATATTCATTATATTTTATAACAATAAACATATCATAGTCTGGTGGTAATTATGCCACACCTTGAATTCAAGGGTTCAAGAATCAAGTCATACAAATTGCATCAATTTGTAAAATTAAATGTGAATTATGTGGGCTTATACTTGATTCGTTATTGGGTGATACCAGGGTTTAAGTGTGAGCCCACTCATGCTTGGTTAGGTGGGGTCCATGGTAGGCTTCATAATATATATATTTTTAATATAACGAAAAAAATGATGATTTTAGATAAGAATCATCATAAAAATATGTTTTATGTATACTTTTTATGACGGTTATACATAAGAACCATCATAACAATTTCACTTTTTATGATGGTTGTAATGAAATAATCATTATAAAAATATATTTTTATGACGGTTTTATAACTGTTATAAAAACTAGCACTTTTTATGATCCTACATAAGATGATGGGTCGAAAATCGTTATAAAAAACTCCTTAAAACCGTCATAAAAAACTTATTTTGTAATAATAGATATATTAAAATTGAGGTTCAGTCTGAATTTTTTTTCCATCAACTCCAAGATTCCAATAAGAAAATGCCTACCACTTAACTAAAATTGCAATATTAATATATTATGGTGCTTAATTATGACAAATATTGTTGAAAATACTTTTCATTCATACGTTTATTGCGGGACCAAATTAATGAAGAAAGAAGTGAAAAGTCTTATATATACAACAATATACATATGCCCGGCTGTAAAATAAGTCCATGCCACATACATGCAAAAGAAAAAAAATCTCAAAATCTACAGATATATTTTTTTATTTATTATTTTTTTTGAAATCGTTAGAAATCCCGCCGCCAAACCCTCCCCTTCCGGGCTTAAGCGGAGCAGGTAAAACCTCCGACTGTCCCAGACTCTTATAAGAAACGCACTCTCTGGATTCGAACTTATTACCTCGAGATGAGATTCTGAACCCTACACCACCAAAGAAACCAAAGAAACAACCGTCCATCGATAGAAAATTTATAATATAATAGTGATATTTTATCTCCCATATAATAATTTAATAAAGTCTTTTCACGCATGTAAAAATATTTAAAAACTATCAAATAGATGATAATAATCTTTAATATAATTACACAAGTCATGTATTTATTAATTGATGGTATCATGCGAGAGTGAATCCCTGCACATTGGGAAATAATCCTAATAAATACTATTATATTTTGAGAGACAACACATAATGAGTAATGATATATGAACAAGAGGATCACAATTTGGTGATATGGACAATGATACTGTTCATAACTAAAACAACAACATTGTTCGTTCATATTGCCGTCGTTTTGGTCGCTCCTCCTGTTAGTTAAGCTGGGTCGCAAAAAAAATGAAAT
This sequence comes from Zanthoxylum bungeanum, assembly GCA_019454045.1. Classification (NCBI taxonomy): domain Eukaryota; kingdom Viridiplantae; phylum Streptophyta; class Magnoliopsida; order Sapindales; family Rutaceae; genus Zanthoxylum; species Zanthoxylum bungeanum. The sequence continues at coordinate 19,035 of SKCR01030242.1, forward strand.
TGAGGAAAATATTGAAAATAAAATGAGGCAAGATACTGTTGGAAAATGCTTATGAGTAAGTATTTTGAGACACAATTTCAAGCATGGTCCACTTCGTGTTAGTGGTTGTTATTGAATGATTCGGATACTCCTCCGTGAGTAGTTCAAAATGATATATTCATATGCTTAAAATGATGCTTGGGTGAATGAGAAATTGTTACTCAAAGTTCACCCATTGGTGTTGGAAAATAAAGAGAATTGTGCTTGTCCCACATGGGAAAGCTAATAGAGAGAAGTTGTGTTTATATATGATTGCTTATATGTAGATGGGTAAGAGTTATAAGGATAGAGGCTCTTTCTACGTGCGAGCGCGGGGGGTGCAAATCAAAATCCAAACTGGCTTGGCTCGTGTGCACCCGCGCGTCTTGCGTACACGAATACCGGACCAAATTGTGTGGGCCCAGCCCAGCCAATTTTTGCAAGTCTCTTTATTTTTTCCAAGCCTTTTGAAGTTCCATAACAGTTGAATTAATGATATTAATTAACTTGGTGGTTACAAGCAAATGGAAGGTCTCCCACTCATGTGATTAATTGCCATGCTTAATTTTCTTTATAAGGCAGCAGTGTTTTATTTTTGTAAAGAGATATAGTACACGCACAAAACACACAGAAGCTTTCGTGTTGAGAAAAAACATTTCCTCCGTCTTCTTTGTTTTCGGTTTTGGAAGAGTTCAAACACTTTAGTGGTTCGTTGGATACGAGTTCGGTGGTGCCCTTACTCGTTCGTTTTCCGTTGCATCCTGGGAAACAATCGTCTCACGTTCTACTGCACCTTCGGTAGAGGACAAATTTGTTTTAAGGAGATTGTTGGTATCAACAAGTCTCAGAAGAAAGAAGCAGTGGCTCGGTTCTTCGGTCAGAGGCACACGACATCATCAGCGTCAGAGGCTCGCTTTCGTCGCGTCAGAGGCTCGTTTTCGACTTCAGGGGCTCGCTCTCGACTTTAGTAGCACAGAGGCACAAAGCTTTCAGAGGCAGACGCACAAAGCTTGGGTCTGCCTTCAGGGTCTGCCGTCAGACGTATCTCCAGGGTCTGCTCCAGGGTCTTCCATCAGACGCATCAGGGTCTGCCGTCAGACGCATCAGGGTCTGCCGTCAGGCGCATCTCCAGGGTCTGCATCAGGGCCTGATTCGCTCGTGGGTCTGAATCACTCCGTTGGATCTGCTTCAGAGTCTGCTCAGTGGGTCTGCTCATCATGGTCAGAGTTTGCTCAACAGGGTCTGATTCAGTAGTCAGAGGCTAATTCGGATTTTCCCAATTACCAATAAATAATTGTAATATTTGTAATACAGTCTTAAAACAAACTCGACTATATGGATATGGAAAATAATCCAAACATAGTAGATCCGAATGTGGCAGTCTCTTCGGCTGGCCAGAATATTGTGGCAGCCCCTGTGGCTGGCCAAATTGCAGTGGCAGCCTCTTCGCCTGGCCAACATGCTACAGCCTCTGGGCTTAATATGGCAGCCTCTGTAGCTGGCCAAAGTGTTGCTGCCTCTATGGCTAGACAACCAGTTGGACATGTGAGCCATGTCAATCCTGCCGCGGAAAAACCTAAAAAATTCAGTGGACAAATTTTCAAACGGTGGCAACAGAAAATGTTTTTATACTTGACCATGTTGAACCTTGCGAGGTTCCTAAAGGAAGATGCGCATGTACCCACGGAGGGTGAGATTGATATCCAAGTGATCAGTGCGATCGATGCTTGGAAACATTCTGAATTCCTATGTCGGAATTATGTGCTGAATGGGCTAAGTGATTCCTTGTACAGTGTGTACGCCGGAATGAAAACAACAAAAGGGCTTTGGGAATCTTTAGATCGAAAATATAAAACTGAGGATGCCGGTACTAAGAAATTTGTCGTAGGCCGTTTCCTAGATTTTAAGATGGTTGATTCCAGACTATGATAGCCAGATCTACAATGGAATCAGAATTCATTGCATTAGATAAGTGTGCTGAAGAAGCATAATGGCTTCGAAATTTTCTAGAGGATATTCCAAGTTGGCCTAAGCTAGTGCCAGTAATTTGCATTCATTGTGATAGTCAATCTGCAATTGGAAGGGCACATAATAATATGTATAATGGTAAGTCTAGACATATTCGTCGTAGACACAATACCGTTAGACAATTACTCTTTACTGGAGTAATTTCGATTGACTATGTAAAGTCAAAGGATAACATTGCGGATCCGCTAACCAAAGGGTTAAACAGAGAGTTAGTTGTCAAATCATCGAGGGAAATGAGACCAAAGGCCATTAGATAAATGTTTATTACGAAGGAAAACCCAACCTTATTGACTGGAGATCCCAAGATCTAGGTTCAAAGGGACAACCTACTCGTAGGGGTTACCCTCTAGTCCATTCCTATGGTGAAATGAAACAATGATGCTCGTATGGATAAAGGTTAAGCAAAGGCTTTTAATGATTCTTATGCATCGGGAATCCGAGCGGAGTATTACGAGATACTCTTAAATAAGAAATCACCTATGTGAGAGAGAAGTGGGGCCGCTTCAAAGGGAATTGTACGGGGCTCAATTCTTAGAAACTCTCGCAGAACCATGTTGATGTTCATGGCCAAAATGAAAATAATAATGAGAACTCATATGTGTTAGGTAAAACATCTATGTGATATATGTTTTCCATTTACATGAACGACAGTACAGTTCAATGACATCGCGTCCACTATCAGCCAGTAAATGAGATATATTTTCACAAGGGAAGGTTCAAAGGCTGAGGCCTACCTATTCTATGCAGTTGTTGAACCGTTGAACTCTTCTAGGTCAAAATAAAATGTTTTATAAAATAATTTTATTTGACGTTTTTTCGCCAATTTCATTCATGTGGGGGATTGTTGGAAAATGCTTATAAGTAAGCATTTTGAGGCACAATTTTAAGCATGGTCCACTTCGTGTTAGTGGTTGTTATTGAATGATTCAGATACTCCTATGTGAGTAGTTCGAAATGGTATATTTGTAGACGCTGGTTTTCGCCCGAGGTCTACAATTGAGATTTCGTGAGGATGAGGGCACTGGCGATCCTGCAAAATAAAGATATAGAGTGAGCGGGAGTAGACTACCCACCGGTGTGGTGGGTGCCGGGGGCACTCCGACGCTCAAGTCAGTAGTGGAAGTGAGCTATTAATACCGTAGAATGAGGAGCAAGGTCAGAGATTACCTTGATTCCTGTGAGCTGCCGTGAAGGCGGTAGATGGGAGGAGCTGAGAGCTATGGAGAGAGTAATATTAGGCTAGGAGTATGAGAGCTAGAAGTTGAATGTTGGTCCCCCTCCAAGTTCCCCCCATTTCTCTATATACCCACCTGGGGGTATGTCCTTAATCACACTTGATCACTCGTAACGGTCGACTTCATGAGGGGTATTTACTGCTTTTACCCGTTGTAGGTTGGAACGGCTGGTTTGAGTCTATGAGCTTGGGCGTTACGTAGACTGGCGTATTGAAGGTCCTTCAGTTATAGGTTGGGTGATGGTGTTGGTGTTCATTGGATATAGGCTTTATAAACATCTTTGGGCCCATTCAGATTTTATGAGACCTGGCCCTTTGAGGTGGCAATCCGGGTCTGGATCTTTATGTTGGGGAGTCTTGGGCGCACTCATCATTGGGCCCAAAGCAAAAGGTCTAAATTACCCTTGGACCAAATTTGGCCCGTACAGTTTGTCCCATAGTCTCTAAGTCAAAGAGTCCTTGGCTTGGAGAGTATTTGATGCGCGTGTCGAGCCATTCGATGAAGGTGTACTTGAGCGTTGATGCTACCTATTGATTGAACCAAACGTATGTCAAGTTATGAACTTGAATCTCCATGATCCATCATGGATGTGTCCAGTCAACTGAACCAGATGAAGGTCAGGATATATGTCATACGACGTGGGTAATATACGTCTACAACTTGATTCGACATGAGTCCACGGGGGATGTCCCCGGTCGACTGATCTAGATGAAGATTCATGATATAATTCACTTGACATGTGTAATCCATGTCTACAATTTCGACTCGACATGAGTCCATGGGGGATGTCCCCAGTCGACTGATCTAGATGAAGATTCAGGATATAATTCACTTGACATGTGTAATCCATGTCTACAATTTCGACTCGACATGAGTCCATGGGGGATGTCCCCGGTCGACTGATCTAGATGAAGATTCAGGATATAATTCACTTGACATGTGTAATCCATGTCTACAATTTCGACTCGACATGAGTCCATGGGGGATGTCCCCGGTCGACTGATCTAGATGAAGATTCAGGATATAATTCACTTGACATGTGTAATCCATGTCTACAATTTTGACTCGACATGAGTCCATGGGGGATGTCCCCGGTCGACTGGACTTGATGAATCCAGGAAGATATAAGTCATACGACATGTGTAATCCATGTCTACAACTTTGACTCGACGTGAGTCTATGGGGGATGTCCCCGGTCGACTGGACTTGATGAATCCAGGAAGATATAAGTCATATGACATGTGTAATCCATGTCTACAACTTTGACTCGACGTGAGTCCATTGGGGATGTCCCTGGTCGACTGGACTTGATGAATCCAGGAAGATATAAGTCATAAGACATGTGTAATCCATGTCTACAACTTTGACTCGACGTGAGTCTATGGGGGATGTCCCCGGTCGACTCGACTTGATGAATCCAGGAAGATATAAGTCATACGACATGTGTAATCCATGTCTACAACTTTGACTCGACTTAAGTCTATGGGGGATGTCCCCGGTCGACTGGACTTGATGAGTCCAGGAAGATATAAGTCATACGACATGTGTAATCCATGTCTACAACTTTGACTCGACATGAGTCTATGGGGGATGTCTCAGGTCGACTGAACCAGATGATGGTTCAGGATATACGACATGTGTAATCCATGTCTACTCCTTGACTCGACGAGAGTCCATGGGGGATGTCCCCGGTCGACTGAACCAGATGATGGTTCAGGATATAAATCATACGACATGTGTAGTCAATGTCAACTCCTTGACTCGACGAGAGTCCATGAGGGATGTCCCCGGTCGACTGAACCAGATGAAGGTTCTTGAATGTCTTTACTCTTCAAACCTGATGAAGACCCAATGGTCTTTTCTTCTCATACTACTAGACCTGCTGTAGGTCTACAAAGATCATCAACCTTCGCTCTACTGACAAAGGTCAATGAGAGTTTACGATTGAATGAAGTCTGTAGTTGGTGGCAATCCATCCACGTAGTATGGATGAAAGTTCATCTTGACATTTGAAGAATACAATAATCTATCATTGTCGCTTAAAATATGTGTGAAGTCTCATACGTGTCATGTCGAGTGGGTCATTCACCTCATGCTGAGTGTAGTGTCCAGTGGGACATTAAACATCTTCGTTGAGCCGAGACTACATCAACGTAGTGTCAAGTGGGATACTTGTTGTATCCTCTTCTAGAACATTTTCTTTGAGTCGAGACTATATCATCAGTGTCGAGTGAGACAATTGCAGTATCTGGAGTCATGTTTCTTAAGCCACATGGACCTCTCGATCAGATTATGGGACGCGGCACCATCACGTTTCTCGCTTGCTAGACTGAGAGTGTGGGACGCGAGGTGATTTGCAAGGCTATGGCGATGTGAGATTCTGCTTCATGCCTCGATTTGGGCTATGGGCCTTAGCAAGTGGGCTCTCGTGAATATGACGTGGCATGGAGCTATCACAAGGAAGTGAAACCGATGTCTTGTTTTTGGGCGCAGGGCTTGGTTCGTCCACATGTGGGGGAGATTAGGCTGAGTTTTGTTTTTTGACTAAAGTTGGGCCGGTCAAAAAATGGGCTCATGCCCTGCATTACAGAAGCTGGGTTTCTGGATGTATATCTGGAACATTGATCGAGCCAATCCGTGCCTAAGCGCGCGAATGAAACGATTGCATGTTCTCCAATCACCTTAATGGCTGCGACAAACCTCAGCCGTCCAATCCTCTTCTCTAATCCAATTCATCATCATTAGGCTCGACTTCAGGACTCATCTTCTTATACATGTGTATCGATGGTGGTGATGTGAAGCATACAAAGATTTTCCAATTTGTTTCTTGATTTGGGGGAGGGCCTGATGCGCCTAATGGATGGAGAACATGCGAGACCATTTATTCTTAGAAACCCTGGTGAACTCACCATGGTTGAACTTGAGGTTTTAGACATGACATTACTCTGTCGCCTGAGCTAATGAGATATCTTTCATTCACCTGTTGTGTCGACTAGGCAAAATGTGGGTAATCACGGAGGATGTTCCACTATCGCCTGTCACTTGGGTAATCGCAAATGACTCGTGTCGCCTGGACAATCCCTAGTGATGCGACATCGATGAGAATGATGATCTCCAGCACCTGAGCTTCCCTTGCTTTATACCAAATGTCTCTGGGAGAGGATTCATTGAGGTATGGACATCTAATTTTTATCATGAGACTCATGTTCTTGGCATTTTACATTGAACACTCTAAGCCATTATATCAAATAAATTGAAATGAAGTTCTTGTATGGTGTTGTATTGAATTCAAAATTTTTTGGAATATAGATACTAAAAGTCCAGTTTTTGTTCATAACTCGCTGTCATGCTCTTTTAGAATGATGTATAGTTATACATCCAACATCTGAATCAACCGGCAGGTTAGAGAAAAGGCTAGTGGAGTTGGATATTAGAACGAATTGCTGAGTTTTCCCCTCTTCTCTTTCTCTGTGTATATACCCTTTCACGTCTGATGTGAGGTTTTGGTTATTTGGTTTTATTAGGTTGAAGACCATGGTCTCAGCAGCAACTTCTTTCCTTTTATAGTCGCAGAGCAAGAAGTTTGTTCTGAGATTTGTATGCTCGAGGGTGCAATTGAGGTGGCTGAGATTTCAGACGACTTCCAGAGGATTCCACAATCGATGTGGGACAATAACAACCACGGTATAGACATCCCTTGTGATGATAAACCAGAGTTGTGATGATAAATCCCTTGTGATCATATCACGCCCACAGTTTCGAGTCTTTATTCCATCAGTGGCGTCTACGTGGTGGTTATTGTCCCACAGAGCTGTGATGATAAATCCCTTGTAATGGTTGGGTCCATCACCACCGTTAGATCTTCTGATGATCAACAAATAAATTCTGAGCTCTTTTGATATGGTCAGGGAGAGTCTTGCTGTCATTAAATGGGCCCTAGGAGATGGGCCTATATGCTCTATTCTGCTCGGTAGGACCCTCAATATTGGAAATATGAGTGGTACTTTGCTCCACGTTGCAAAGTGTGTAGATATGCTCTGAGGTGAGGCACATGTGACTTGGTAATATGCTCAGCTCATCTGAATTTGCCTTCTTCTACATGGTTAGATTATCACAATGTGCTGCCTTCATTCGACACTTAGCAAGGTATCCACATGCCAGTCTACACGGAAGGCTGATAGTGACAGATTGGTGTCTAGCTTGTCTAGATGATAAATGAACAATTGGTTTGTGAAGGGCCCATTTGAGCAAAAGCATGACAAAGAAAATTTTCTAGCCACAACGACAACACAGGTTGTGTTGATGTATTAATGGAGGCATGTTTGTCGGCTCCAATAGACGATGTGGGCTGGCCTGGTATATGTGGGCTGCTTCTGTTTGTTGAGCCTGTTATCACGACTTGTTGGCTTGCAATTGGGCTGTGATAGGCTAGATTATAAAGTTTATCAGAGGCTAACTAAGGCGGCTTCAAGTGGTCTTTTTAGTGAGTTGGGTTTAAGTATTTGGGCTTCTGATTGCTCAAATTTCAGCTTTGTTCTTGTGATTGCTTCACGTCCCAGGTGTTGTTCTATTTGGTTCGACATACTCCCAGTGTTTATTGAAAGTTCTCGCTGTCGTTTGGAAAATTAGCAGTAATTTTTTGTTCTTTTGGTTGGTGCCTCTTCGGATCCTCATAGGAAGTTGCATTGATTTGGTCAGACTTTCTGGGGCAGATTCATGATCCTCGCTTTCTCTTACTCCACTGTCCGAGCCGACAAGATGATGAGAATGATGACTAGGTGTTTGTTTCCCATTGTATGATGACTAGATGTTTGTTTCCCATTGTATTAGCTGACCCTTCCTTGCAAGAAGCGATGTGGGACACACCAAAACCTATATTTTGAAATCGCTTCTCCCCTTGGGCTGGGTTTCTGGATGCAAGGAAGCATTTTGAGGATGACTTTCTGGATACATGGAAGCATGCTGAGGATGGGTTTCTGGATGCATCCCAGTATCATGTGGATGTGGTTCTATTCCCTCATCATCATTAGGCTCGGCTTCAGGACTCATCTTCTCATACTTGGGCTATACTTCGAAGGTTATCATCACATTGTTATCTGACTGTGTTTCATACGACGTTTGTTGAGCCTCTTCATGGATATGGGCCTACTGTTTTTTTTCTTTTAGCAAGTGTGGACTGAAAATTCCTCTCACACATGGAAAATTCGGATGCGTCTGGCCTAATTTCTTTTTCCGTCGAGTGTAGATATAATATCATGGTCGTGCAATAGGACATGCTCCACGCCACCTGATATTGCTCAGTTGAAAGATCCATAGACCTTGTGAAATGTCAATAAATCCATGGTAGACCGGACTCGAGGGGTGTCCATGAAGCAATTGTCTTCTGAACCTAATGGAGATCAATGAGAGTCCATTCTACAAGATCCGAAGAGAATCCATGGGTCCGACCGAATGGACCTGGTGGAAGTCCATGAAGTTGTCCACTCAGTCTATATAACCTCTTTATGTCATTTAGAGAGTAACACAATCTTTCCATTCTTTTCGTCTGGAAGATGTAGCATCCTTTCATGTCTTATGGAGCAGACGACATTCTAACAATGTAATATGGGGAATGTGACATCATGTAGTCTGGGGGAGATGGTAAGTCATACATATCATCAAGAGGAATAATGATGTTCTTCGTCGTTCGGAGAAGACGTCATTCTTTGGATGTAGTGAGGAGTTTGATGACCGCCTTGTCATATGGGAAAAAATGACTATCCTCTTATGTCATCTGGGGGAGATAACAACCATCCCACATAATATGATAAATCATATGCATGAAGTTGTTTGTCTAATGGTACCCCAGTCAAGCTAAGTCTTATTCTATCTCATGTTGAATGAGATTTTAAACAAGTGTCAAGTCTCATACGTGGAGTGTCGAGTGAAATCTTTGCTAAATACTAAACTATCATATAATGTCGATTGTGACAAGCTGTGTGTAGTATTGTCAATTGGGATATTTCTAACAAGTCTTATGTCAGACATTGTTAACGCCGACTGGGCCATTCATAACAATTACCTAGATGTAAATTGTAGTACCGACTGGGACAACCGTAGCAAGTCTTATTCTATAAATTGTAATACCAACTAGAACATCTATTACGAGTCTCACGCCACATATTGATGTCGATTGGGACACCCATAACAATTACCAAGTTGTAAACGAAGTATCGATTGAGACACGTATAATAAGTCCCAAACTATGACACATTATAAGTTCCAAGCTTAATTATATCAACTGAGGAGTCGTTAAAAGTGCCAGCCATACCTGGTAATGTTGACCGGGATGTCTACGTTAAGTCTTCATTCGAGTATTGTCGACTAGGACATCTTCCTCACGCCAAGTACATCGTTTCATCATATGAGGTGAAATGGTAGGAAGTATAGTTCCATCAAAGGGACGTGCATTGTTCCTGGAATAGATGGCAATCCTCTCAAGTCGTTTGAAGAAGATGATTGGTGAAGAGACGGTGGTGATTGGTCTGCTGGTATCTGAAAGGATCGTAGAAGGAGGGTTCTTTGTACGCTGTGAATCGCCAAGGCCCCACAGTGGGCGCCAAATTGTAGACGCTGGTTTTAGCCCGAGGTCTACAATTGAGATTTCGTGAGGATGTGGGCACTGGCGATCCTGCAAAACAAAGATGTAGAGTGAGCAAGAGTAGACTACCCACCAGTGTGGTGGGTGCCGGGGGCACTCCGACGCTAAAGTCAGTAGTGGAAGTGAGCTATTAATACCGTAGAATGAGGAGCAAGGTCAGAGATTACCTTGATTCCCGTGAGCTGCCGTGAGGGCGGTAGATGGGAGGAGCTGAGAGTTATGGAGAGAGTAATATTAGGCTATGAGTATGAGAGCTAGAAGTTCAATGTTGGTCCCCCTCCAAGTTCCCCCATTTCTCTATATACCCACCTAGGGGTATGTCCTTAATAACACTTGATCACTCGTAACGGTCGACTTCATAGAGGTATTTACTGGTTTTACCCATTGTAGGTTGGAACGGCTGGTTTGAGTCTATGAGCTTGGGCGTTACGTAGACTGGCGTATTGAAGGTCCTTCAGTTATGGGTTGGGTGATGGTGCTGAGGTTCATTGGATATAGGCTTTATAAACATCTTTGGGCCCATTCAGATTTTATGAGACCTGGCCCTTTGAGGTGGAAATCCGGGTCTGGATCTTTATGTTGGGGAGTCTTGGGCGCACTCATCATTGGGCCCGAAGCAAAAGGTCTAAATTACCCTTGGACCAAATTTGGCCCGTACAATATTCATATGCTTAAAATGGTGCTTGGGTGATGATGAGAAATTGTTGCTCAAAGTTCACCCATTGGTGTTGGAAAATAAAGAGAATTGTGCTTGTCCCACATGGGAAAGCTAATAGAGAGAAGTTGTGTTTTATATATGATTGCTCATATGTAGATGGGTAAGAGTTATAAGGATAGAGGCTCTCTCTACGTGCGCGCGCAGGGGGGTGCAAATCAAAATCCACTCGTGTGCACCCCCGCCTCCTGCGTATAAGAATGCCATACCAAATTGTGTGGGCCCGGCCCTGCCAATTTTTGCAAGTCTCTTTATTTTTTCCAAGCCTTTTGAAGTTCCATAACAGTTGAATTAATGATATTAATTAACTTGGTGGTTACAAGCAAATGGAAGGTCTCCCACTCATGTGATTAATTGGCATGCTTAATTTTCTTTATAAGGCAACAGTGTTTTGTTTTTGTAAAGAGATATAGTACACGCACAAAACACACAGAAGCTTTCGTGTTGAGAAAAAAAATTTCCTCCGTCTTATTTGTTTTCGATTTTGGAAGAGTTCAAACACTTTAATGGTTCGTTGGATACGAGTTCGGTGGTGCCCTTACTCGTTCGTTTTCCGTTGCATCCTCGGAAACAATCATCTCACGTTCTACTGCACCTTCGGTCGGGGACAAATTTATTTAAAGGAGATTGTTGGTATCAACAAGCCTCGGAAGAAAGAAATAGTGGCTCTGTTCTTCGGTCAGAGGCAGACGACATCATCAGCGTCAGAGGCTCGCTTTCGTCACGTCAGAGGCTCGTTTTCGACTTCAGAGGCTCTCGCTCGACTTCAGCAGAACAGAGGTGTAGGCACTGCATTTTTGCATATAAGTCCCTATGATGAGTCTCATTTGGAGGCACTACCTTTTAAGTCATGGGAAACGAACGTCGGAAGGGGAAATTCAGAACGAGTACGTCATCAGATTCATTTCGCAAGTTCTCTATCTTAATTCGTGCTGCGTTCGTGTCCACGTTCGAACGATTACGAGCGTTCGTGTAGCGTTCGAATAAGCGTTCGAACGACGTCGGTATTTCTGGTTTTGCTGCTAGCCTCACGCCCAAGCCCAATTAGCCCACCAAAGCCCATAAAACACATCCCAATTATGCATGGCAACGGGCCGGGCTTTGCTAAGCCCGGCCCGAGCCCGGCAAAAAAAAATTTGGCCCGGGCCCGAAAAAAGCCCCGCCCGGGCTGTCATCGGGCCGGGCCGGGCCGGCCCGGTCGGGCTCGGGCTTGGCCCGGGCCCGATTTCTTTATTATAAAAATATAAAAATAAAAAATTTTTATATAAATATATATATTTTATAAATAAAAATATTTATTTATTTATTTTAAGCCCGGACCCGATTTTTTTATTATAAAAAATTATAAATATAAGAAATTTATTATATAAATATATATATTTTATAATTAAAAATATTTTTATTACTTATTTTATGCCCGGGCCGGGCCGGGCCCGGACTTTTTGGGTTGAGCCCGGCCCGGGCCCGAGCCCGAGTCGGGCCGAACCGGGCCGGGCCGGGCCTCGGGCTTTTTTGCCATGTATAATCCCAATTAATAAAACACATATTTAACACATGGGGAATTAAATAAAATATTAATTAAATCATATACCAAATTAAATAAAACATTAAAATCAATCAACCAATTATATTCCTAATCAAGAATATTGTATTCCTAACTTAATAAATATTATGCCTAAACAACACAAATTAAATATATTGACTTCCTAATTTGAACTAATTTTATCCCCCATAAATCTTAGGCTTTCCTTGCATGACACCAAATCATGTCCCCCATTAATGCCAAATCCCTTTCCTTGTCAAGTAAGGAGTAGCCCTAGCCCTTTGCCTATAAAAGAAACTCAATTCCAACCCTTGAGACCCCTAGCCAACTTACGCACACACAGCAAACAAAAAGCTCTCTCAATTCACGCCATATACGAGAAAAATCACAGCCCTTAAACACTCTCCATAACCGAAAATAGCACCCCCCCAAAACACCCTTGCATTACCGAAATCACAACCCTAAACACCATCCACCAACAGCCCCTAAATCACCTAAACCAGTAACTAGAAAACTGCACTTTTAATCCCTAAAACAACAACAAAAAAACTGCACTTAAAGCCTTTAGAAACACCCAAAAACAGTAGCCTAAAACACCAAAAACAATGACCAAAATATAGCAAAAATACAGCAGCGAATCGGAGTCGAAACAACAGCGAATCAGAGTCAAAACAGTAGCTTGAGCAGTGGAACAGCGAGGAAAGGCATGAACCTGTGAACCAGAGGAGTTGCAGAGCGTTTTCCCCTTTTTTCGACGACCGTGCACCGTACTTCCGAGAGTCGACATAAAAGGTTAGACCTGAGGGTACTTTTCCTATTATTTCCATCTATTTTTTTAATTGTTTTATTCCTCTTTGTCGCATGAGAGTCGTTTATTAGTGCATGATTGTGGCCCTTGAATAAATGTGTCGCCTCTCGTGGTATATATGATGGAAACCCAGACATAAATTTCATAGCCGATTCCGAATGGACGGTAGTATGATCTGTACTCGGGATACAACTCCATGTACCACTTGAGTACTCGTCACATATTTTATTTTATCTTGATTTGTTTATTGTCATCATTTATTTTCTGCATCTTATTTGTTTGAGTAATGATGAAGTCAAGCGCATGGGCTTAGTAAGTGCGATTAAAGGTCCTCTATTTTGAGAGGTTAAAATCCTTTACCACGATGCTTCGCCGCGCCGGACGATGCATATTCTTTTGAATGTGAGATGTGTTCAATCGGGTATACGAAGTCCGATATCGTTGTTTCTATTTTTATATGCATTATGATAAGATAAAGCTCATGAGCTTAGTAAGTACGATTAAATGTCCTCTATTTTGAGAGGTTAAAATCCTTTACCACGATGCTTTGCCGCGCCGGATAATGTATATTCGATTGGATGTGAGATATGTTCAATCGGATACACGAAGTCCGATATCATTGTCTTTACTTATTTATGCATGTATTATGTTGTTTGCGCATGGGCTTAGTAAGTGCGATTAAAGGTCCTCTATTTTGAGAGGTTAAAATCCTTTACCACGATGTTTTGCCGCGCCGAATAATGTATATTCAATTGGATGCGAGATGAGTTCAATCGGATACGTGAGGTCCTACATTGTGGATTTGTTTGTCTATGTATGTGTCGCATGCATCAGGTCTGGTTCCGTTCGAACGCCACACAAACGCGAACCTTCTGTTTACCGTTCGAACGCGTTCTCGAATGCTACACGAACGCGCACACATTTTCTTAGTTTCATCATGCATTAGGTCTGGTTCCGTTCGAACGCGTTCTCGAACGCCACACGAACATGAACCTTCTATTTACCATTCGAACGCGTTCTCGAATGCTACGTGAACGCGCACGCATTTTCTTAGTTTCATCATGCATCAGGTCTGGTTCCGTTCGAACGCGTTCTCGAACGCTATACGGACGCGAACCTTCTGTTTACCATTCGAACGCGTTTATGAACGCTACACGAACGCGCACCCACTGAACTGAGTCCTTTTCATCAGATTTCGTGCATAATTGTCCCTAGTAGTTATCCCTTCGTATGATGAACCTGATTGCTTCTCTGTATTACGCAAGATTATGCATTTGTCGTTCATCTGTATTCTCCACATATATGAGTACAATGTTTTTATTAACTTGTATGCTTGCCGTATGTTAATTTATCTTCATGCATGTGAATTGAGACATAGATTATATGCAATTAGGCTGTATGCAAATTCAGATATAGGTTGTATGTAAATATGAAGATGTGTTACATGTAAATTTAGATGGACCTTTTGGTGTATGCATGCGAACTTAGGAGTAAATCGTCATTGGAAATATGTTGCTTAGGCTTGGTTAGATTATTGTACAAATCATTTTATTACAAGTGGCATAAGTAAGGGACCATTCCGAACCCAACGGTTTAAGGTCTTCCCTTGCGAGGGGTGAGTGCGGCCTTAAATCTCATTTTCCCGATTCACACCGGGTGGCGACTCCATTATTCTCCGGTTTAGTCCCCCGCGGGCTACTCCGTACTCCCAACTAGGCCGCGAGCCTAGAACAACATGCGTCGCCCAGTTCCTGTGTTCCCACAAGAGGCACAAAACTTTCAGAGGCAAAAGCACAAAACTTGGGTCTGCCTTCAGGGTCTGCCGTCAGACGCATCTCCAGGGTCTGCTCCAGGGTATTCCGTCAGACGCATCAGGGTCTGCCGTCAGGCGCATCTCCAGGTTCTGCATCAGGGGCTTATTCGCTTGTGGGTCTGAATCACTCCGTTGGGTATGCTTCAGAGTCTGCTCAGTGGGTCTGCTCATCAGGGTTAGAGTCTGCTCAACATGGTCTGATTCAGTAGTCAGAGGCTAATTCAGATTTCCCAATTACCAATAAATATTTGTAATATTTGTACTACAGATACAACGATATACATGGTTCAGATTTTAATCTATGTCCATGAGCGAAGACATAAATATAATATTACACTAATAAAATGAAGAATACAAATATTGTAGTATTTATTTCACAACTCAAAAAACCTCAATACACACAATTCTCTCAAATCACTCTAGAATGTTATAGTGTCGACATGTCCACAATTCTTTACAACTAATTAGAACACCATTTCTGATATATACGATCAACCTTAGGTGATCGACTTTGGCCAAAATCTTAAGAATCATGACTAACTATATAGATACCTAAACCCCTTATGGTACACATACATGCTGACTGATCCTATCTTGATATGCACTTGATTAACGAGTGCATTGGTTCACACCCAACGAACATTTAGAAGACAGACCATGAAAGACCTATGACATATATGACATCAAAGTGTCGAGGATCACACACAAAATCAATGCTATCATATAATCAAATGATCACATATGCTACTCGACTCGAGGAGATTCCTATTGACGACGGTGTGTACTTTCAACTATTAGGAATCACTTGTGAGTCATCTAATATTCGTTCAAACGAACACCCACATGTCTATACGAGCTTTTATTGCTCATGGTACATTGGGTTAAACCATTGAAACTCCAATTCCAATATACGACATGTGATAGTCTTATAGGTTATTTGAATTCGACCGTATTCCAAAATCAACGACTAGAAATATTTACTTTAAGAATAATTTATAATAGTAATACTATCCTAATTTCGAACCACCCGATGTTCAGTATTACTACATGACTATTCTAAGGTCGATGTCATTCTCAACATATTTATAAATCTCATTAATATGCATTATGACATAATAATTACATTAATAAGATTGAAATGAAAATATAATTATTTTATTAATAAATAATAAAATATAATGTACAATACATTATTCGGATTGTCGCTCCAACACCAACTCCAACAATAGCTTCCTTATAATCTTGTGTAGCAACCATACATTCTGATTTTATCATAGATAGTGCCAGGACAGTTTGCAATTTTGAAACCCAGCTTACATCTCTTTTTATATGTGTAAACACATAGCCTGTAGTTGATTTTCTTTCATCAATATCCCATGCAAAATCTGAATCTACATAGCTTATAACAGTAAAATATGATCCTCTATAACATAATACAATATCTGAAGTATTCTTAATATATCTTTAGATTCTCTTTACACCACCCCCAATATTTTCTACCAGATTTCATCATGCACCGACTAATTGTTCCCTCTGCCGTGCAATATCTGGTCTTGTACATATTATAGCAAACATCAAACTTTCCACTACTGATGCATACTCTATTTGAGATATTTCATTCCTTTTTGCTTCATTGATATGACACATCTTAGATGATAACTTGAAATTAATAGGAAGATGGGTAGAAATTGGCTTACAATCATGCATATTAAAACGACGTAAGATTTTTCTGAAGTAGTTCTTCTGAGAAAGTCAAATCTTTCTGTTATTTATATTTCGATAAATTTGCATCTCTAGAATCTTATTTCCTTCATATCAAACTCCATAGCTAATTGTACCTTTAATTCTTGAACTCGATCTTTGGTGGGACCTGCAATCAATATGTCATCTACGTACAACAGTAAAATAATGAAATCATTATTACCAACAAACCTTTTGTAGTACGTACAATGGTCTGAACTAATTCTATTGTACCCATGGCTTATGATGTAGGAATCAAAACTCTTGTACCAACACATCGGCGATTGTTTAAGACCGTACATAGATTTGTTCAACCTGAAAACCAAGTTATATTTTCCTTCTTTTATAAATCCTTCTAGTTGGAGCATATAAATCTCTTCTTCAAATTCTCCATGAAGAAAAGCTGTATTCACATCTGACTGTTTTAGATGTAAGTCAACTATTGCACACATATCTAAGACTACTCTGATTGTAGTGAGTCGCACTACAGGGGAAAATATCTCGTTGAAATCAATATCTTCTTTTTTAGCATACCCTTTTACCACCAATCTTGCACGATACCGCTCCACTTGGTCATTATCATCTCGTTTGATCTTTTAGACCCACTTATTTCCAATGGCTTTCCTTCCACGTGGTAAATGAACCGGCTTCCATGTCTTGTTTTTATGTAAGACTTCAATTTATTTCTGCATTGCCGTCATCCACAGAGAAGCATCTTGGCTATTGGAAGCTTCCTGGAAAGTTGATGGCTCTCCATCATCTGTTAGAAGACAGTGTTTAATATGAGCCACTGTGACATAATCTGAGTGCCATACTGGTGTTCGTCTCTCACGAGTTGACCAATGAGCTTATAGAGTCTCAGGCTTAGCTGGTTCTTGTACCTCATGATCTCGTGCTTCTTCAAAAGATTATGAATTTTCTTGTTTTGAATTATTATACACTTGTACTATTGTAGTATCTGGTTTCTTTTTATAATGTTTTCATTTCCATTTGTACTTTGCAGTTTATCTTATGAGAATATTACATCTCTGTTGATGATAATGTTATGGACAGTGGAATCCCATAAGCGATACCGCTTGACTCCATCCGTATATCCCAAGAAAAAAAATACTTTATTGATTTTGGATATAGCTTCATTGTTTGTTGGGCATTATACATTACATACACAAGACTTCCAAATGTATGAAGGCAAAAATAATCAACTGGCTTCTCGGTCCACATCTCCAACGGTGTCTTCAACTCGATTGTCGTTGATGGTGACTGATTTATCACATAACATGTAATTTTAACTGCTTATGCCCAAAAATGACTTGGCCAAACTAGCAATACTTAACATAGCTATTGTTGTGTCCAACAAGGTTATGTTCATTCGTTCTGCCATTCCATTCTGTTGAAGCGTGTAAGCCGTGCTGAATTATCGCTTGATGCATTCTCGTTGATAGAATGCATTAAATTCATCACCAATATTAGACCCGGCCAATGTTCCGGTTCCAACCAGTTCCGGAACCGAAATCATATTTTACCGATTCGGTTAGGGTTCTGACCATAACCGAACTGGTTGGAACCGTAGGTTTCCAACCCTTTCCCCAATGGCTACTAGCCGTTGGGGACAGCCCAACAGTTAGTTGTCGTTGGGGTTCCCTGCCCCAACGTATATATACTATAAAAAATTGGATTTCCCAAATTACCCCTAATAACAATAATAAAATGGGTAATTTAAGGGCATTTTAGGTATCATAAAAAAATTCTAAAAATGTATAAATATAGGTCATTTTTCATTATTTCAACACACCAATTTCTCAATTCTCAATTCTCTCAATTCCCACAATTCTCTCATTCTCAATTCTCTCATCTACAATTACAATTTATCATTCTCATTTCTCCAATTCTTTAAAATTTCTTAAACAACAAATAACAAGCTCATCTGAGAACACAATGTCAAATGTGCCAACCGAAGAGAGCGACCCTAGTATCGGTTCACAGAGAAGAGAAGTCAAGTCTCGTTCCTCAGATGTTTTCAAAATTCATTTTCTTTAATCGATACTGCAAATGAAGGTTCAAGAGCAGTATGCAACCATTGTGGGGTTTCTTACAAATTTACTGGTGGATACGGTAATATGATCAAGCACATGTAAAGACATCATGCCATTGAGCTTGGACTTGATACGACGCAAACTCAAATGGCCAGGTACGCATCATCTAGTAGAGGTACGAATTCTTTAGATTTATTTAAATATTCTGATGCTAAAAATATAGAAGAATTTGCTAAATTAACTTGTATGACACATCTTTCTTTAAGTTTTGGTGAAAAACTTGCTTTTACTAATTACGTTCAAAATGCTTTAAATCCCGCTGCTTGTAGAATGACTCGAAATACAACAAAACATCAAAATTTTAAATTATACAAAGATGGTAAAATTATTTTAAATGAAACATTTAGAGATATTAAATGTCGTCTTTCTATTTGTTCTGATATTTGGAGTGACCATTGGCGAACACACTCATACATGTGTGTGACTTATCATTGGATTGATGCATCATGGAACATGAAAAAATGACTTATTGCATTTAGAGTTTTTGATGAACAACATACTACACAAAATATTTATAGAATGATGAAAGTAATTTTGATGAATATGGTTTATTAGGTAAAATTTTAACAATTGGATTTGATAATGTATCTGCAAATACTGCATCAATAACTGATTTAATAGAAATATTCGAACCAAATTTTGGGGGTCGATTTTTTTCACGTTCGTTGCATATGTCATGTCCTTAATTTATGTGTTCAAGATGATCTGGAAAAATGATCACCTTTCATTGATCCTATTAAGAAAACACTTAATTGCATTTGGTCATATTCTCAAGTTAGGAGAGAATGAGCAAAGTTTTATAAATTAAATGGTATTAAACCGATAAAATTTTCACAAGATGTTCCAACACGTTGGAATTCAACTTATTTTCTTTTATGTCAAGCTTTATAATACAAAGATGCATTATGTAGTTTTTTTCCTCAACATGTTCAATATATCACACTTTTTCCTACTCAATGGGAAATTTGTGATAAAATTTTAGAAATTTTAAAAGTTTTTAATGATGCTACAAATATTTTTAGCGGAGTTTATTTTCATACATCACATTATTTATTCTTGAAAGTTTGAATATTGTTGGTACTCTCTACGAGCATGTTGAAAGTCCTGATCCTAATGATATTGTTCTGTTTGAAGCTATTAATGTTATGAAACAAAAATGATTGCATTATTTTAGAGACATTCCATTACTTTATCTTATTGCTGTGGTTTTTGATCCTAGATTTAAATTAGAAGGTTTGAATAGTGCTTTACAAGCTTACTATGTATATTTAGGAATATTAGATGAAATTGATATTACAAGAATAATAGCTAAAATAAAATTGATTTAATAGATTTATTTAATGATTATATTAGAAGATATAACTTGTAATTAGTAGGACAATCTAGTAGTAGTGAACCCGTAATGCAAACAAGACTTAGCTCATGTGATCGTTAGTTACTGCAATGAAATAAAAAAATTAGGGATAACACGACTAATAATCCGGAATTAGATAATTATTTATCTACAAATTTCGAGTTTCCTACTGAAAGTTTAGTTAGTAAAATTTTTCAAATCCTTGAATGGTGGAACCGACATCAAAATATATCATGTATTATCAATTATTGCTAAAGAGATATTAGCAACACATGTTTCCTCCTCCAGCGTTGCGGTTGAGCAAGCCTTCAGCATGAGAGGCAATATATTGGAAGTTAGATGGTCTTCATTACATCCAAGCACTCTAGAAGCAACATCATGTGTAGATGATTGGACCCGAGCTGATCTGATGCAATAAGAAGATGCCCCCGATGAATTGAAGACTTGTTCGGCAATGCATCTGCAAGTGCAAACGGAACTGGAGTTGAAGGATCAACATGCACTGATAATGATGATTGATAATTAAAGAATTTTATGTAAGTTTATGTATTTTTTTAGACAAGAATTTTATTTGTAATTTAATGTAATTATGTAAGTTTATTATATAAATTCAAATTCATAATTTTAAATTAAATTAATTTTTCAATCTCAATTTTTTATTTTTAAAAAAGTAAGAAAATAAAAAAAATGAATGGAACCGGAACCGGAACCGAACGATTCATTTCAGGTTCTGGTTCCACTGAAGTGTGGAACCGGAACCGAACTGAAATTAACCGGTCTGGTTCCACACTTGTGGAACCGGGAACCGTTCCATTCGGTTCCGATTCGGAATCGAATCGGACCGCCGACCAGGTCTAACCATTATATTCTCCTCCATTATCAGTCCTCAAATATTTGATCCTCTTTCGGATTTAAGTTATATCTGTGCTTTAAACACTTTGAAGACTACAAATACGTCTGACTTATTTTTTATAGGATACACCCAACATCTCATGAAGTAATCATCAATGAAGATACAACGTATCTTGCTCCCCCTAAGGACATCACCGATGCTTTCCAAGTGTAAGAGTTGATCAATTCTAGATTTTCTTTACTTCTATAACTAGACGTGCTGAACTTCAGTATGTACTGCTTACTCGTAACACAATGCTCACAAAAGGTAGATGGACCGATTTGAGCGTATGAAGTAGCTTACCGACACATTTTTTGCTTAATTATAATTTACAACTTTCCAAATCAAATACAAACATAATTTTTACTAATTTATTTTTTTATTTTTCATTTTTTATCATTTTTTGATTTTTTTTCTTTTACTAATTCATTTTTTTTAATTTTTTTTATTTTATTTTCTAATATTTAAAAATACATGCAACACATATTGGATTCTTCACCAATTTCGACCTTGAAAACCTCAAAATAGAAAATCTTATAAATAGTAAAATTGTAGATATTTGAGTCTTATTTTATTTGGATATAGAATCGCTTCAATCCGATATCGGAGTAAAAATTATGTCCAAATAAGAAAATTGCGCAAAATTAGAATTTCCGAAATTGTACACTGTTAGAATGACCTTTCAAGTTTCTGGCCTTCAAAATTCAAATGTCACATTCATTTTTCCAGTTATGCATCTAAAGTATTATTTCACCTAATGTAGACACTGCATTTTTGCATAAAGCCCAATGATGAGCCTCGTATGGAGACACTACCCGATAAGTTGCGAAAGTCGCGGGAAACGGACGTCGGAAGGGAAAATTCAAAAATTAATAAATTATCAAGTTTAATTCATTTGTTTAGCCTCAGGTTCGCTTGATTGATCTCTGTTTTAAATGTTAGCCTCGGCCCAAAACCCCCGCAACACATAAAAGCCCACATACATATACACACCCATCCAAAACCCATGCAACCGTTCTAAACCCACACGCCCAAGCCCAATCCAAGATAATTAAAACACAGGCTAAAATCTCTTCCAAATTTAAAAATATTTTGAATCCAATCCCCACCAAAATTATAAAATTCTTTCCCTAAATAATTTAATTAAACATATCCCATATTTGCATGATTTCCTTCCTTACCTAGAAACCCTAGCACACCACTATAAAAAGATAACATATCCAAACCCTAACACTCTCTCCACCCTCACGCCTCTCTCCCCTCTCTCATCAACTCACAAATCAAAAGCCCTAAGACTCACGAGAAAACACTCACAAACCCACCAAAGAAAACCCTAAATACCTCTCGCCTACATCTCTCACTGGACAAAGACAAGAAAACCCTAAATCTCGGCCACTCTCTCTCTCTTCTCTTTTCCCTCTCACAAGCCAACTTGGCAGCAACAAACACAAATGAATAAACCCTAGACTCTCAGCAACCACCAGTTCTCCTCTCTTTAAAACATCCACACGGCCAAATCAATAAAAAACACACACTCACGACATCAAGAAAGAGACCCTAACCTTCCCCCTCTCTCCTCTATCTCTCTTTTGGGAAGACACTCGGGAAACACCCTAAATAAACCCTAACAGCACATGCTTCTTTAGACTCTTTCACGTTTTTCTCTCTAACCACCATCACTTTTCTCACTCAACACACATTCACGGTAAAGGCACACACGGCACTTGTTGACACACACACACGACACACTCACACAAGGACACACACCCACCGAACAAACAATCAACTAGCAGCCATTATCTCTTCTCGCCAAAACAAACTGCCTCTTAACCGACACCACAAACACACCCACCAAACAAACCAACCCTTCTCACAAAGCCACGAAGGACACACACTTGGCTCTCTTCATCTTTTCCCACACAACACACACGAAAACCACACATATACTATCTCTCTCGCGGCCATAACCAAGGCAATAAACCATAACCCTTTCTCTCTTAACGTATACAGCCCTCCATTTTACACAACCACTCGGCAAACCTTAAAGACTCCACACACGACAGTAACTAAAAGAAACCCTAGACACACTCACAGCCGGCTCTCTCCTTCACTGTATCTCTCTCTCGGCAACACACAATGCTCTCATACATTCACAGTAACAACCCACAAAAGAGACCACTAAACTGACAAAACCTTACCTTCAACGCACATCCAAAACAGATCCAGCAACAACCCTCATTCACCGAGAAGAACCAAGAAAATAACAGCCCCTCACTCATCAAACAACAATAAATAACACCCATACTTCCCACTAACCGAACACAACAACCCCCTCTCATTTGTTCCCTGACACGCACAACCAGCCATTAACCGAATACAACAAAACAAGACACAAACAAACAAAAACAGTAGCAAACCCCCTGACCGACCAAAATTAATCCACAATCCCACTGACCAAGCCACGAACATAATCCACAACCCCACCGACTAAGAAACAAACAAAACCAAAAGCCAACAAACACACCAAACAGCAAAACCTAAGCCCACCGACAGCCACAAACAACCCCTTACTACCGACCACAACGTCAACAAATAACCTTGCAAAACCGAGAAAAATAAATAGTCCAAAATAGTGAAGGAAACCGAACCAAAATACAGCCCTGAAATACCGACAACAATGATCATAATTGAATCTAAAACGGCGAAACAATGAAGGAAAAATAGTCCAAAATAGTAAATGAATAACAGTCCGAAACAGCGGAGCATTAACCCATCCGGCGACGGCGTAACGCACGTTCAAGAAGCAACTTAAAAGGTAAGATCTGATGGCACCCTTTACTATTTATGGTTTATTTTTTCGGTCATTTATTGTCATTCTCTCACATGCATCATTATATTTCAAGTCTATCTTTATTGGGTTAACGATTGCGTGTTATCTCTTGCGGTATATCAGATGAAAACCCAGATATAAATTCCGTAGCTGAATCCGAATGGACGGTAGTGCGGTCTGTACTTGGGATACAACTTCACGTACCGCTTGAGAAACATTCACGCACATGTTCATGCCATTATAGATACCACTTTGGTAATCTCATTCGAACGCGTTCCTGAACGCTACATGAACGCGCATGCAGTGGACATACCTCCTTTTTATCCTATTTCATACATGTTTGCCTCTTTGGGTTATTCCTTTTGCATTATGTATTTAATTATCTCTCTTTATTATTAATGCTTTTATTGTTATTATTTATTTACATTCTCGCGCTTCTTTGTTTAATATTTTTGTAGAATTATACATTTGCTTTCATTTTCTATTTATGTCTATAGGTGTGCAAACTTGTGTGTTGTTTAAATTATCTTGCATGTGCTGCATAAGACTTGGTTATATTATTGCATAAATCCGTTCATTACAATTGGCATAAGTAAGGGACCATTCTGAACCCAACAGTTTGAGGACTTCCCTTGCGAGGGGTGACTGCAACCTTAAATCATTTCTCCATTCACACTGGGTGGCGACTCCTTTATTCTCCGGTTTAGTCCCCCGCGGGCTACTCTGTACTCTCGACGGGCCGCGAGCCCGGACAACGTCGCTACAGTCTGGCGACTCCACTGGGGAGAGAGAATCGACCCCGAAATAATGCCTTGTAATGCTTGTGGTTTTTGCTTTAGTTAACCTAGTCTCATATATTGCATACCCTTTTTACCATGATGGCATCATGTATCGTGAAGTCGCTTTCGCTCAAGGCGGCGGTTTGTTATATGGCATCATCACTCGTTGGCACGTACCTTAGGGTATAAAAAAGGTGCGCTCACTTGGTCGCTCGAACCCTTGAGTGGGGAGACCTAGTTGTGGGCAACCCTTCGCCGGAGGAGCCTTTATCTATACCTCTATAAACCCACATGTGAACCATAGTTGTATGACCTATAGAAGCCACCCTTTATGCTTGTGTTTGGGACCATCATCATTTGGATCCATTTGGACCTCTTGTAATGAGATACGAACTTGTTGGACCATTTAAACTGGGACAAGTTTATGTCTTACGATGATTGGGCCAATTTTTTTCAAAATGTCGATGGGCCACTTTGTGTTTGGTCCCTCTATCATTTGAAGTTGTTTAGTCACCTTATTGCAAAAGTGTAAACCTGTTGGGCCTTTTTCAACTGGGATAAGTTTCCACCTCGTTATAATATGATTGAATCCTTTGAAATGATAACGGGCCAACTTGTATGAAAACCTTGATGGGCTTAGAGAAGCCAATCATAATCCAAATATGTTAGAAGCATGAGTCCGATATCCGCACTGGCTTTCGTTCAGGAAGGATACGCCTTGTTCGACATATTGTTATACTTTTGGATATCTCAAAGTCCATCCCCATGACAGTATTACCGAAAGCCCAATTCGTCATTTCTAGACAATGGCAGGATTCCATAATAGGCTTAGTGTAGGACAACAGAAATCGGCGACGCTGTTCCAGGGTCGCGCCCGGTCGGGAGTATGGAGTAGCCCGCGGGGGACTAAATCGGAGAATAAATGAGCCGCCACCCAGTGTGAACTGGGAAATAGTTTAAGAAGGCGCACTCACCCCCTCGTAAGGGAAGACCTCAAACCGTGGGGTTCAGAATGGTCCCTTACTTAATGCCACTTATAATGAACGAATTTGTGCAAAAATTTAACCAAGTCTACGCAACATATATTCCCAAGAGTATTCTACTTCTACGTTCACGTGCATGAAAATAAAACTTATACCTAAGTTTGCATATAACCTATATCTAAGTTTGCATGCATAAAAGTAAGTCATCATAACGACAAACACACGATAAAACACAATAATCTCATGAACATATTGAATTATCAAACGCGAAAAAATAAATAACAACCTAAACATAAACGTAAATTAAATTCCTAATGCGAAAGAAAATAACTAAATCATGCATAAAAGATAATAACATACTAAACGACTAAATCATGCGTAAAGATAATAGTGGATGAAACGAAATATGTGTGTCTCTCAAGTGTACGTGGAGTTGTTTCTCAAGTACAAACCGCATTACCGTCCATTCAGATTCGGCTACGGAATTTATGTCTGGGTTTCCATCTGATATACCGCAGGAGAGAACACATATTCCATTCATCCGAAGGTCGTAGCATACACCAATCAACAATACTCATGCGAAGAAGTATTAACAAATAATAGAAAATAAGTGGAGATAAATATAAAAAGGGTGCCCTCATGTCTAACCTCTTAAGTCGTCTCTTGGAAGTGCGCTACGCGGTTTTCGGAAGGGTTGATACTCCGTAACTTTTCCGATTTATTGGTTCATTGTTTTCCTTCGCGCCTCGCTGTTTTGGGCTACTGTTTGCTCACTGTTTTTGCGGTTTTTGGGCTGTGTTTTAGGACAGAATTTTTGGTGATATGAGGTGCAGTTTCAGTGCAGTTTTTGGTTGTTTTTAGGCAGTTTTCTGGGCATGATTTTCGGTGTTTTCAGGCAGTTTACTGGGGCTATTTTCGGTGGTTGTTGAACAGTTTTCAGGGGCAGAATTTTCGGTTAAAGAGTGGACTGTTTCATGCAGCTTGGGGACGTGAATATGGTGTGAAGTAGGGGCAGATTTGTTGCTGTTTTAGTTGTGAAGTAGGGGCAGTTTAAGTTGCTATTTTTGGCGTGAAGATGAGGCGGTTTGTGAAGGGATAAGGGCGTGAATTTGGGTGGTCTGTTGAAGGGGTCGTTGGATGCGTGCGTGGCTAAGTGTGGGGCTTTAATGTGAGTGTATGGTGAAGGGGGCTTTAACGTGAGTGGATGGTGAGAGAGAGGGCTGTTGAAGGAGGATTTAGAGTGAGTGGGGCTGTTGAAGGGTAATGGCGTGAAGCTTAGGGTTTATTTCTCCTTTGTGAGTGGATGTGAGAATCAGCCATGGATCAAAGAGTTGGGTTTGTGTTTCTTTTTATAGGCAAGGGTTGAGGTTTACCTTATGGGAATATGGAAATAATATTACAATTATGGGGATATCTTTTATTTGTGTATCATAAGGAAATGATCTCTTCATTTTAGGAAGGTAAATTGATTTGATTTGATTTAATTTTATTTAGTTTATGAATGTGATTTAATTGGATCAGAGATGTGATTTATGAGATTTGATTTGATTCTTTAGTTTAGGCATGTGATTTAATTTAATTAGGAATGTGATTTATGAGATTTGATTTGAATCTTTTAATTTGGGAAGGTGATTTGTCTTGATTTTAGCATGTGTTTAATGTGTGATTTTGTTATTTTGGAAGGTGATGGGCGTGACTTAGGGTGATTTGGGCGTGTGGTTGGTTTGTTTTGGTGGGCTTGGTGTGTGGTTTGGTGATGTATGGGCTTGGTGTGTGACTTGCGGGGGTTTTGGGCTAAGGATAAGTTTAAAACAGAGGCCTAACGAGCGAACCCGAAGCTAAGCAAACGAATTAAATCCAACAAGATGTCAATTTCTGACTCTTCCCTTCAGACGTCCGTTTCCCGCGACTTCCACAACTTAAAGAGTAGTGCCTCCATACGAGGCTCATAATCGGGACTTATATGCAAAAATGCAGTGCCTACACTTAGTCCATGTTGTAAATGGACGGTCTCTGTCTTTTACCGATGGAAAGGGACTGAGGTAGCCAAGGTTCACCTTTGTAGCGTATGAGAGAACGATTTTGTGTACCCCACATTGGTGCATGGAATATGCCATACCTAGGACAAAAATGGAATTACCACGAGTGTGGGAGGAATAAGGTCGGAAGGATATATGCTATTTTGATACATGTATACACGCATTATGTTAACCCCGTGTCTTAAAAGCAATCATAGATATCTATTGAGTTAGAGAAGAAGGAAGATGTGTCAAGAAGAGTTTAGAAAACATGGATATCGGGGAAGAGGAAGCCGAGAAACAAAAAAAAATTACGGCAAGAATAAAAAGACCATTGGGGGGCCATCAGAAAAAAAAAGAGAAAAAAAAAGAAGAGAAAAAAAATTGTTTGTTTTTAGTCATTAATAGTTAGACATAAGTCCAATGATGAAATCGTTTGCTTTAGGGTGAAATCTTAGAAACGATAAGTTCTGATGTGTTTTTATCTGATACTTTGAGTAATTGATCTATGTTAGACTCGTAAGCACTTCATTATGGGTTCTTAGTAGTGAAAACCTGAGTAGTCGGCAACGTGACTAGTTGAAGAAATTGCAGGTCGATGAATGACCGTTTGCTTAGATGTCTATCCTGATTTGCTTGTGTTAGGATGTGTGGTATGTTTGAAAATAAAATAAAAGTCTCGAAAAAAATAAAAAATTTTAACCACCTATAACCGATAAGCGTGAAGCTACCCATGGGCGAGTATTAGGACCACCATGAGGAGAAATGCTACTTTAAAGGGTAGGTGTGTTGTAAAAAAAAAGGAAAAAAAAGAAGAAAAAGAAAAGAAATAGAGATAAATGAAAAAGAAAACTATACCATATTGAGCACGGAAAAGCAATTGCAGAGCATAATCGAGATATCTAGGTTGGTTTGACCCATCGATACCAATTTTTAAATGAAATCATTGAGTTGGCTTACCTAGGAATCAAGCTGTAAAAGAACCTTTGCGCACACACACTGTGAGTCTGGCTTAGATGATTTATTCAAAGACTTGGATTTGAGTAGCATTGAGTGTTTTGAAGGTTATATGGTTTCATTACTGGGCATTCTTTGAGGACAATAATATGTATAACTATTGGGACTATTTTGTAACCAGTAATATAGTATGTTGATACGGAGTGACACATCAAGTAGTCCACCTTGACCTAGTGCAAGCAGCGGAGAGTAGAAAGCTAAACCAGGTCTGGGGGCGATCAGTCTACCACCCCGCGAATAAGGAACACAACGAGATCCTGAGCTATGGAACCAAAGAGAACTTAGCAATTACCAGAAGAGAATTGACATAGGAAATTGTAAGCAGGCCCAGTGGGGAGACCAAAGGGCACAAGGAAGGCCTAACCCATCGGAATAGGAAATGCATCCATGCATATATGCATACACCTCATATACATACGATTTTTTTTTGTTTTGTCTTCACAGGCTTTGAAAAAAAATGACGAAGAACTCCGGGAAGGGAGAACAACCTCGGGAATGAGGACAAGCAGGGGGCAAAGTACCTCACCACCCACATTATCAGCAGTTTTGGGAATGAATCATAGGGTCGAGGCCCACACTATAAGCAGTTTTGGGAATGAATCCCAGGGTCGAGGCCCACACTATAAGCAGTTTCGGGAATGAATCCCAGGGTCGAGGCCTATATTTTCAGCAGTTTCGGGAATGAATCACAGGGTCGAGGCCCACATTATCAGCAGTTTCGGGAATGAATCCCAGGGTCGAGGCCCACATTATCAACAGTTTCGGGAATGAATCCCAGGGTCGAGGCCCACATTATCAACTCGGTTCGGGAATGGACCACCTCTCATCAAGTAACGGTTCGAGAATGTATCACCTCTCATAAAGTAACAGTTCGGGAATAGACCACCTCTCATAAAGTAACGGTTCGGGAATGGACCACCTCTCACAAAATAAAGGTTCGGGAATGGATAACATCTCAAAAAGTAACGGTTCGGGAATGAAACACCTCTCAAGTAACGGTCCGGGAATGGACCACCTCTCAAGTAACGATCCGGGAATGGACCACCTCTCAAGTAACGGTTTGGGAATGAACCACCTCTCATAAAGTAACGGTTCAGGAATGGACCACCTCTCAAATCAGTAACGGTTTGGGAATGAAACATCCACCTCTCAAGTAACGGTTCAAGAATGAACCACCTCTCAAGTAACGGTTCAGGAATGGACTACCTCTCAAGTAACGGTTCGGGAATGGACCACCTCTCAAGTAATGGTTCGGGAATGAACCACCTCACATCAGCTCAGTTCGGTAATGAATCCTAAAGATCGCAGCATCTTACAGGGATGAACCTTAGGGGTCACAGCACCTCGTCACCAAATCAATTCAGTTCGAAGCATCTCGCAAAGCAGCAGGTAAGTACGACAGTCGACGAACCAGGTAAGTAAAAAATGCATACATAACTTTGATAGGGTTGTCACTGTCACACACTGCACAAGCCCCATCAAAGTGGGGGCGACTGTAGACACTGTATTTTTACATAAAGCCCAATGATGAGCCTCGTATGGAGGCACTACCCGATAAGTTGCGGAAGTCACGGGAAACGAACTTCGGAAGGGAAAATTCAAAAATTAATACATTATCAAGTTTAATTCATTTGTTTAGCCTCAGGTTCGCTTGATTGATCTTTGTTTTAAATGTTAGCCTCGGCCCAAAACCCCCGCAACCCATAAAAGCCCACATACCTATACACACCCATCCAAAACCCATGCAACCCTTATAGACCCACACGCCCAAGCCCAATCCAAGATAATTAAAACACATGCCAAAATCTCTACCAAATCTTCTTCCAAATTTAAAAATAGTTTGAATCCAATCCCCACCAAAATTATAAAATTCTTTCCCTAAATAATTTAATTAAACACATCTCATATTTGCATGCTTTTCCTTCCTTACCTAGAAACACTAGCACACCACTATAAAAAGATAACATATCCAAACCCTAACACTCTCTCCACCCTCACGCTTATCTCCCCTCTCTCATCAACTCACAAATCAAAAGCCCTAAGACTCACGAGAAAACACTCACAAACCCACCAAAGAAAACCCTAAATACCTCTCACCTACCTCTCTCACTGGACAAAGACAAGAAAACCCTAACTCTCGGCCACTCTCTCTCTTCTCTCTTCCCTCTCAAAGGCCAACTTGGCAGCAACAAACACAAATGAATAAACCCTAGGCTCTCGGTAATTACCAGTTTTCCTCTCTTTAAAACATCCACACGGCCAAATCAATAAAAAAACACACACTCACGACATCAAGAAAGAAACCCTAACCTTCCATCTCTCTCATCTATCTTTCTTTTGGGGGGAAGACACTCGGCAAACACCCTAAATAAACCCTAACAACACACGCTTCTTTGGACTCTTTCACGTCTCTCTCTCTAACCACCATCACTCTTCTCACTCAACACACATTCAAGATAAAGACACACACATGACACTTATTGACACACACACACGACACACTCACACAAGGACACACACCCACCGAACAAATAATCAACTAGCAGCTCTCTCTCTTCTCGCCAAAATAAACTGCCTCTTAACCGACACCACAAACATACCCACCAAACAAACCAACCCTTCTCACAAACCCACGAAGGACACATATTTGGCTCTCTTCTTCTTTTCCCACACAACACACACGAAAACCACACATATACTATCTCTCACGCGGCCATTACCAAGGCAATAAACCCTAACCCTTTCTCTCTTGACGTATACAGCCCTCCATTTTACACAACCACTCGGTAAACCTTAAAGACTCCACACACGACAGTAACTAAAAAAAACCCTAGACACACTCACGGTCGGCTCTCTCCTTCACTGCATCTCTCTCTCGGCAACATACACTGCTCTCATACATTCACGGTAACAACCCACAAAAGAGACCACTAAATTGACCAAAACCTTACCTTCAACGCACAGCCAAAACAGATCCACCAACAACCCTCCTTCACCGAGAAGAACCAAGAAACATAACAGCCCCTCACTCATCAAACAACAACAAATAACACCCATACTGCCCACTAACCGAACACAACAGCCCTCTCTCATTTGTTCCCTGACACGCACATAACCAGCCATTAACCGAATACCATAAAACAAGACACAAACAAACAAAAACAGTAGCAAGCCCCATGACCGACCAAAATTAATCCACAACCACACTGACCAAGCCATGAACATAATCCACAACCCCACCGACTAAGCAACAAAAAAAACCAGAAGCCAACAAACACACCAAACAACAAAACCTAAGCCCATCGACAGCCACAAACAACCCTTACTACCGACCGAAACGTCAACAAATAACCCTGTAAAACCGAGAAAAAAACAGTCCAAAATAGTGAAGGAAACCGACCCAAAATACAGCCCTGAAATACCGACAATAGTGATCCAAATAGAATCTGAA
Source organism: Zanthoxylum bungeanum (assembly GCA_019454045.1). Lineage (NCBI taxonomy): Eukaryota > Viridiplantae > Streptophyta > Magnoliopsida > Sapindales > Rutaceae > Zanthoxylum > Zanthoxylum bungeanum. The sequence continues at coordinate 50,992 of SKCR01030242.1, forward strand.
ACGGCGAAACAAGTGAAGGAAAAACAGTCCAAAACAGTGAAGGAATAACAGTCCGAAACAGCGGAGCATTAACCCATCCGATGACGGCGTAATGCACGTCCAAGAAGCAACTTAAAAGGTAAGACCTGATGGCACCCTTTACTATTTATGTTTTATTTTTTCGGTCGTTTATTGTCATTCCCTCACATGCATCATTATATTTCAAGTCCATGTTTATTGGGTTAACGATTGCGTGATATCTCTTGCGGTATATCGGATGGAAACCCAGACATAAATTACGTAGCCGAATCCGAATGGACGGTAGTGCGGTCTGTACTGGGATACAACTCCACGTACCGCTTGAGAAACTTTCATGCACGTGTTTCATTTTGTTATTTAATTTTTGTGTTCATTCATTGTTTGTGTTTACTGTTCCGTTATTTATTTTATGTGTATTGTTTCTCCATTTACTTATGCATCATCATTTAATGCGCATGGGCTAATCACGTTGGATTAAAGGTACCATGTTTAAGAGAAATACCTAAGGGCGGCCTTTACCACGATATTTTGCCGCGCTGGACGAAGTACACTTGATTGGATGTGAAATACGTTCAATCGGGCATACGAGGTCCCATATAGATGTCGGCCAAGTCTCTTGGTCGCATCTCTTTTCTATTTTGTTATTCGTTTCTTATTGTTTCGTCATTTACTTATGCATTAGTGCGCATGGGCTAATCACGTTGGATTAAAGGTCCCCATTTTTAGGGAAATGCCTAATGGTAGCCTTTACCACAATATTTTGCTGCGCCGGACGAAGTACACTTGATTGGATGTGAAATACGTTCAATCAGGCATACAAGGTCCCATATAGATGTCAGCCAAGTCTCTTGGTCGCATCTCTTTTCTTATTTTGTTATTCGTTTCTTATTGCTTCTTCTTTTACTTATGCATCATCATTTAATGCGCATGGGCTAATCACGTTGGATTAAATGTCCCCCATTTGAGGGAAATGCCTAAGGGAAAACTTTACCATAATATTTTGCAGCGCCGGACGAGGTACGCTTGTTTGGATGTGAAATATGTCCAATCGGACATACGAGGTCCCATATAGATGTCGGCCAAGTCTCTTGGTCGCATCATTTTTATTATTCTGTTATTTACTTTCTGTATGTGATTTCATTTATTTATTCATGCATCGTTATTCAGTGCGCATGGGCTAATTACGTCAGATTAAAGGTCCCCCATTTGAGGGAAATGCCTGAGGGCAGCCTTACCATGATATTTTACCGCGGCGAACGAGGTACGCTTGGTTGGATGTGAAATAAGTCCAATTGGGCATACAAGATCCCATATAGATGTCGGCCAAGGCTCTTGGTCGCATCTCTTTCCTTCTAATTTTGTTATTCACTTTTTTTTTTGTTATTTTACATTTATCGCTTCGTATTTTTTATGTTAATGCTTGAGTGTTGCCTCTCGTGGTATATCAGATGGAAACCAAGACATAAATTCCGTAGCCGAATTCGAATGGACGGTAGTACGGTCTGTACTTGGGATACAACTCCACGTACCGCTTGAGAAACTTTCATGCACATGTTTCATTTTGTTATTTAATTTTTGTGTTCATTCATTGTTTGTGTTTACTGTTCCGTTATTTATTTTATTTGTATTGTTTCTTCATTAAATTATGCATCGTCATTTAATGCGCATGGGCTAATCACGTTGGATTAAAGGTCATTCGTTTAAGGAAAATGCCTAAGGGTAGCCTTTACCACGATATTTTACCGCGCCGGACGAAGTACACTTGATTGGATGTGAAATACGTTCAATCGGGCATACAAGGTCCCATATAGATGTCGGCCAAGTCTCTTGGTCGCATCTCTTTTCTTATTTTGTTATTCGTTTTTTATTGTTTCGTCATTTACTTATGCATTAGTGCGCATGGGCTAATCACGTTGGATTAAAGGTCCCCCGTTTGAGGGAAATGCCTAAGGGAAACCTTTACCATGATATTTTCCCGCGCCAGATGAAGTACACTTGATTGGATGTGAAATACGTTCAATCGGGCATACAAGGTCCCATATAGATGTTGGCTAAGTCTCTTGGTCGCATCTATTTTCTTATTTTGTTATTAGTTTCTTATTGCTTCTTCATTTACTTATGCATCATCATTTAATGCGCATGGGCTAATCACATTGGATTAAAGGTCCCATATTTGAGGGAAATGCCTAAGGGCAACCTTTACCATAATATTTTGCTGCGCCGGATGAGGTACGCTTGGTTGGATGTGAAATATGTCCAATCGGGCATATGAGGTCCCATATAGATGTCGGCCAAGTCTCTTGGTCGCATCTATTTTATTATTCTGTTATTTACTTTCTGTATGTGATTTCATTTATTTATTCATGCATCATTATTCAGTGCGTATGGGCTAATTACGTCGGATTAAAGGTCCCCCATTTGAGGGAAATGCCTGAGGGCAGCCTTACCACGATATTTTACCGCGCTGGACAAGGTACGCTTGGTTGGATGTGAAATACGTCCAATTGGGCATACACGATCCCATATAGATGTCAGCCAAGGCTCTTGGTCGCATCTCATTCCTTCTAATTTTGTTATTCACCTTTTTGTTTGTTATTTTTCATTTATCGCTTCGTATTCATTCTATGTTAATGCTTGAGTGTTGCCTCTCGTGGTATATCGGATGGAAACCTAGATATAAATTCCGTAGCCGAATCCAAATGGACGGTAGTGCGGTCTGTACTTGGGATACAACTCCACGTACCGCTTGAGAAACATTCACGCACGTGTTCATGCCATTATAGATACCACTTTGGTAATCTCGTTCGAACACGTTCCTGAACGCTACACTAACGCACATGCAGTGGACAGACCTCTTTTTTATCTTATTTCATGCATGTTTGCCTCTTTGGGTTATTCCTTTTGCATACGTACTTAATTATCTCTCTTTATTATTAATGCTTTTATTGTTATTATTTATTTACATTCTCGCGCTTCTTTGTTTAATATGTTTGTAGAATTATACATTTTCTTTCATTTTCTATTTACGTCTATGGGTGTGCAAACTTGTGTGTTGTTTAAATTATTTTGCATGTGCTTCATAAGACTTGGTTATATTATTACATAAATCCATTCATTACAATTGGCATAAGTAAGGGACCATTCCGAACCCAACGGTTTAAGGTCTTCCCTTGTGAGGGGTGAGTGCGGCCTTAAATCATTTCCTAGTTCACACTGGGTGGCGACTCCTTTATTCTCCGGTTTAGTCCCTCGCGGGCTACTCATTAAAGACCTTAGTTTTAACTTTAAGAATTTTCACATTCTCATATGAATAATTCCTTAACTATTCAAGTTCATTTGATTACAGTTTACGTTAATGACTAACATTTTCAAGGTTTGAATTGAATGGTTTAATAGCCCAATTTGCCTTATGTTCTACAGGCAAATGACAAATCTTTTCATAAACTAGACGATGAGGAGATATCCCCAAAGAGATTTTGAAAGCTGTTTGGTACGCCCAAAGTGCATCAGTCACTCGAAGAGACCAATCTTTACGATTCAGGTCGACCATTTTTTTCAAAATTTGTTTTATTTCCCTATTTGCTAGTTCAACTTGACCATTTTTATGAGGATGGCATGAGGTAGAAACTTTATGTGTAATTCCATACTTTTTCATTAAAGACTCAAATGGCTTGTTATAAAAGTGTTTACCTCTATCACTTATACTGGCCCGAGGGATTCCAAATAGATTTAAAATATTTTCTTTTAAAATTTAATCACAGTTTTGTGATCATTGTTTCGAAAAGGAATCGCCTCAACCCATTTTGAGACGGAATCGACAACTAAAATATATAAAAATCCAAATGACGGTGGAAATGGACCCATGAAATCTATTCCCCAACAATCAAAGATTTCGATGACAAAGATGAGATTTAAAGGCATCATGTTTCTTTTAGAAATGGATCCCAATTTTTGACAATTTTCATAAATTTTACAGAAAATCATGTGTATCATTAAGGTAGGCCAATAAAATCCATACTGTAAGATTTTTGTAGTGTTTTTTTTTTAAATGAGAAGTGACATCCGCATGCTTCTGAACGACAAAACTAAGACCACTTATCTCATTGTCCGGTATGCATCATCGGAAAATCTGATCAAGGCAATACTTGAACATATATAGATCGTCCCAGTAGAATTTTTTTGACTTCGGTCAAAAATATTTTATTGTCTTGATGACTCTAGTCTGGAGGTATTTTTTCTGTTGCAAGAAAATTGACAATATTAGCATACCAAGACATTATATTTATAGAAAATAAAAAATCATCAGGAAAAGAGTCATTGATAGGAGTTGTGTCAATTGATGACTCATTTGTAAGTTTCGATAAATGATCTGCAACTACATTCTCTGCTAATTTCTTATCATTGATTCTGAGATTGAATTCTTGCAGCAAAAAAAATCCATCGTAATAATCTTGGCTTTTCATCCATTTTAGACATCAAATATCTAATAGCAACATGATCAGAATAAACAATGGTTGATGACCAATTTAAATATGATCGAAATTTATCCAGTGCAAATATTACAGAAAGTAGTTATTTTTTTATGGTAGTGTAATTCATTTGTGCACTGTTTAAAGTTCTACTTGCGTAATAAATTACATACGGCTTACCTTCCTTTCTCTGTCCTAATACAACGCCAACTGTATAATCACTGACATCACACATTAGCTCAAAATGCAAAGACTAATCAGAGAATTGCATGATAGGAGTAAAAGTTAAAAGACTGATAATATTTTCAAATGATTTTTGACATTCTTTTGTCCATTTAAATATTGCATATCTTAATAGAAGGTTACATAATGGTCTAGATATGGTACTAAAGTTTTTAATGAACCTCCTATAAAATCTTGCTTTCTCTGACTGTTTTTGGTGGTGGCAATTTAGAGATCACCTATATTTTTACCTTGTCAACCTCGATACCTTTAGATGACACAGCGTGACCCAAAACAAATATTGAATCAGTCATGAAATGATATTTTCTCAATTTAACACAAGTAATTTTTCTTAATATCTTTTCAAAATATTTTCTAAATTATTCAAGTAATTATCAAATGAGTTCCAAAAAATAGTTATATCATCCATAAAAACCTCTAAACAATATTCAATCATGTCACTAAATATGCTTAACATGCATCGTTGGAATATTGATGGTACATTACAAAGTTCAAATGACTTTTTCCTAAATGCAAATATTTCAAAGGGACATGTGAATGTGATATTTTCCTGGTATTCTAAAACAATGAGAATTTGATAATAATATTAGTAACCATCAAGAAAGCAATAGTAGTGATGTCTTGCTACTCTTTCCAAAATTTGGTCAAGAAATGGTAAATATGATCTTTTATAGTGGCGTCATTTGGTTTTCTATAATCAATGCACATACGCCAACTAGATGAGATTCGAGTTGGAATTGATTCTCCTTTATCATTTTTACGACATTTATTCTAGACTTTTTTGGCACAACTTATGTATGACTTACCCACTTACTATCAGAGATATGGTAGATAATGCATACATCAAGAAGTTTAAGGACTTATGTTTTTACCACTTCTTTCACGTGATGGTTTAATCTTCTTTGGGGTTGACGATATGTCTTGGCACTATCTTCTAAATGTATTATGTTTGTGCAGATTTAAGGGTTAATGCCTTTTATATCTCTTAAAGTCCATCCAATTGCCAGTTTATGTTCTCTCAACACATTTAACAATTTACCTTCTTGATCGCTTGTAAGAAGGAAGAAATTTCCACAAGGTAAGTTTGTTCATCTCCAAGAAATGCATACTTCAATCCTTCTGGCAAAGTCTTTAATTCCAATTTGGATATTTCCTCGTGTTTTTCTTCTTCTAGTGTTTCTAGTTCCTCAAAATTTTATTTCTCTCCATCGTCTTCCAGTACCCGTGTAGAATCAAGTAAATAAAAATCATTAGAAATATCTGAATCTAATTGTGTACTTGATTCAAGAAAATTAGTTGTACAAATTTCCAAAGGGTCATATAAACTCCATTGAATATGTTATTACAAAATTAGTTCAATTAATTTCATGCTCTTGTTTTCACTGTCCTCATCGTTGTTGGCGACTTGATCGCATAAAAGGATTTTGATGACGTCAACGTGAATGAAGACTTCGACGTACAAACACGAAGCATTACAAAAAGTGTCGAAGCATATGAGGTGAAGAGCGAGAATGTGAAGACTTGCGGCAAATTGAAGAATATATTGCGAAGTCTTAGCTTAGGATTTAATTTGTAATGTGAGATGTAATATTCAAGTGCCTAAGCTCATAGGGATCATGCACATTCACTTAGATGCATTAGGGGCATGTACAAAATGCATCAAAACCTTCAAATCTGCATTTTAGTATTTAGGGAAGCTCTCTGGAACCGGCATGGACCTTACCGGTCCCTTACCGGTCATTAAACCGGCCTTCCCCTGTTTCGCATGCCTACTGGAACCGGGCCATACCTCGCCGGTCTCCTCGCCGGTCTCCATGCCGGTATTGGCATAGCAATCATGCTCTCTGGAACCGGCACACTACTTACCGATTTCCTCGCCGGTTTGCTCGCCGGTCCAACGGCTAGTTTTTCGAACGTTATGTTACCGTTGGAACCCTAGACCGGCATGCCGGTATCCTCGCCGGTATGCTCGCTGTAAGTTAGGGAAAGCTTTGCATTTTGTTATAAATAGAACCCTAACTCCTTTGCCTTAGGTTAGAGACTTAATACATAATCTTCATACATTCTCTAAGGCAAGAATAGAGTGTTCAAAACCTTCATATTCATAAACACTCATCCAAGCTCACACACACACCTTCCATACATTTAGTGAGCTTAGAAACACTTGGGTTTGCTCTCACACAATCTTCTTATTATTTGTGAGTGCCCAAGTGTGATTTAATTCTTCTTTATCAAAAACACTTGTGATTTGTGAAATCCCATTGTTTGGGTAAGTTGTAAAGGTTTGTGAGTGAGCCTACGTAGATAACTCAAACTTGTAAAAGGTTCGGAGTGCGCCTTGGCGGAAAACTCTTGGTTACGAGTGAACCACGAAAAACTCAATTCTAGTAGAAATCTTCAAGCGAGGCTTGAGGGAGTGGACGTAGGCACGATTTGCCGAACCACTATATATCGCGGTGTCGTATTTCTCTTTCCCTACTCTTTTACTATTTGCAAGTTAATTTGTATTTACACTTATTGATTAGAAACTTGCATATAGGCTATTAATTGGAATAGAGAAAATTGCCTAAAACTCCCACTTGGTAATAAGAGCTTAAAATCGGCAAAGATTTTATAATTCCGCATTTATAGCGATAACCCAATTCACCCCCCCTCTTGGGTATAGAGATTTCTTGTCGCTATTGCTTGTAGGTACTTTCAATCGTATGGTTGTTTGTACATGTTAAAAATATTAAGCTCAAACGTCATATTGCCAAAGGATAAATTGATGGTTCCATTCCTGCCATTAATTAAATCATTAGCTATTGCTAAAAATGGACGACCAAATATTACATGAATTGGCTTATAATTATATACTACATGTTGTATTTCCAAGATAATAAAATTCACATGATATATGAATTTATCGACTTGTAATAACACGTCTTCCATAATTACTTTCGGTACCTTGACTGATCTATCAGTAGGTAAAAGAGTAGTTGAAGTTTGTCTTAACTCGCCAATATCAAGTTGTTAGTAAACCGAAAATGAAAGTAAATTGACACTAGCTCCAAGATCAAGCAATGCATGTTCAATTTTATGATTTTCAATAATACATGAAATAGTTGGACAACCAGAGTCTTTGTATTTCAATGCATTATTGGTTGAGAGAATCAAAATTATCTGTTCAGCTAGAAAAGCTTTCTTTCTTACCTGATGTCTTCTTTTAACAGTGCACAAGTCTTTCAAAAATTTGACATAAGATGGTATATGTTGGATGACATCTAACAAATTAATATTAACCTTCACCTATTCGAATATTTCATATATCTCTGGGGAATGGTTCAATTTCTTTATTTTCAATGCTTGAGGAAATATAGGTGCATGTGAAAAATCGTTATCATCAACGATAGGTAATGGTTCATCAACCATTTCCTTACCCTCAGAAACCGAATCTTCACGAGGTTCAAGAATGAGTCTCTGGATGACTTTATCATTGTGAAAAGTAATAATGGATTTTCTTTGGTCTATGTGTTGACTACCAGAACTATTATCGTGAGGGTTTTGATGACTCTTGAGGTTTGGATGTGGTTGTGCAGGAAACTTTATTTTCTCATTAATGGTCAATACAGATGTGATTTTGGAAAAAATATATCTTTCCGATAAATCAATGTTTGCACATTTTGATTATTGATGGTTTCATGTTTCTCAATGAATGCTTGCAAGGTATCCTTAAGGGTTTTCCTAGGTGTTGGGAGATATGATGCATAATTCTGAGAATTTTGAAAATTATGGTGTACCTAGGGAGGTTGTTGCGATTGTTGTATTTGGTTATCATTCCTCTAATTAAAATTTGGATGGTTTCTCCAACCATAATTGTAGGTTTGGGAGCATGGGTTTGGATTTGGTCTCTTGAAGGTGTTTATGGAACTAACTTGGTCATCGAGACATTCTTGCAGAGCTGGCAAGGTTAGACAAACTTGTGTGACATGTTCATTTGAATTACAGATATGACATGCGACTTCTTGAATTTACTTGACATGATCACTCTTTCTCATTTCTAATGCCTCAACTTTTTTAGCTAGAGATGCATATTTAGTAGAAAGGTCATGGTATTCCCTAAGGTTAAACATGCATCTACTAGATGACTATGGTTTTACAGATGACTCATAAGTACCAACTATGTCCCATTATTGTGCATTCTTTGCTATGTGTTCTAGGTAATCTAGTGCATCTCCGGGACTTTTGTCCCTAAACTCACCATTACACATCATTTACACTACTTGTCTATTTTGAGGTGTTATACCCTCGTAGAAGTAGGAAACCAGCCTCTATGTTTGAAACCTGTGATGTGGATAAATATTTAATATTTCTTTAAATCTCTCCCAATATTGTTAAAATGTTTCTTCCAACTATTGTGTGAAAGTTGTGATTCTCCTATTGAAGGAGTTTGTCCTATGAGGGAGAAAGAATATTTTTAGAAATTGCTCTTGTAAATCATCTCATGCTCTGATGGATCCTGACCTAAGGTTCTGCATCCAAATTTTAGCTTTATCCTTTAAAGAAAAGGGAAAAAACTTAAGTCGAATTATATTCATGCTTTGGTATGTGCAAGTATTACATACCTCTTTGAATTCCTTTAAATGATAATAAGGATTTTCTGATTTTAGACCGTGGAATGTGAGTAAAAGTTGGATGCCATCTGGTTTAAAATTGAAATGTGATGCATCTGAGGGGAAATGAATGCAAAATGGTGATCATGTCCTTGTGGGATTTATGAATTCTCTGAGTTTCCCAGGATGATTAAGATCGCCATGCTGAGACTCACGTTCTACCTGATCGACTGAATTTTCATCTCGGTTAGGTAAGTTTTCATTTTGGTTATCGGTAATTTAACTGACGATAAAGGTGATGAAAACTCTTTATTTAATCTACCGCTAAATGATCAAGACCAATGTCTCATGCAACCTAAATGCAGGCTATATGCTAAAATTTAAATATGCAATTGCAATACTTAAAAAAGAATTAATAATAAACAGGTGATAAAAAAAGTTGAAATAAATAACAAAAGAAAAAAAATATAAGAGTAGTGATTAGATCCTAAAAATGTTATTTGATTCTTGTCAATTCAGATCTCAATTGAATTTCTCGTTTAGCTATCTCAATTTCTCGAATTAAGTTCTTACAAAAAATTATGGAAAAATCTCTAGATGAGGATGATTCAAGAAATTTTTTAGCAAAATAGAAACTCCATTTTAATTGAGTTTTCTATCTCCTGTAACCTTGAAGAATCAAATACAACGTTTGTCTATAAATGGGATGTCTGGGTTCAGGATTCATTTAGGATCAATCAGGACATCTTGGATTTACACAAATGCAAAGAAGAAGAAGAAAAAGTGAGATGCTGAAAATACAAAAAAAAAATTAAAAAGAAAAAAAAATGTAAGGATGTTAAATTATTATTATATATACTAAATTATATTCCTTGGCAATGGCGCCAAAAACTTGACACACTTACAAAGTGGTTCTTTACTCTCAAGTATAAGAGTGTCGAAGTAATAAAATAACCTGATAAGTACGAGGTTGATCTATAGGGAATAGATTTAGTAAAATAAAATAATAATTCAAGTGACAAAAAAGGCTAAATTATTTGAAGTTTTGTACAATTTTAAATTGAACTGCAACAATAAAATAGAATGTTGGGGTTAGAGGATCCACTATTGATATTTCAAATATAGAGAAATCTTAATTTTTATAATATATAAATTGTCATTATTACCCAGTTAATTTACTTCAGGAATTAATTATGCCAAAACAAATAAAACCAGTCATAAAGGCGGTGATAACATTTGTCTATAATAAGACCAGTTAGGTACTCAATTATGCCAAATAAATAAAACCAACCATAAAGGCGGTGGTAACAAAATTTGTCAATAATTAATCAAGATTTAAATCTCTCTCATATAATATTGGTAAAATATTATCTGTGCCAATCAAGATTTGATTGTCCGTAGGGAATCAAAACACTCGTAAATATAAGAGAATATTAAATATTAGTCTTCAGATTACAATTTATATATTTTAATATAAGTAAGATCTATTTTATTATTATATTTAGAGTTTCACCCTTTACCCCAACAGAATGAAATTAGTTACTCCTGATTTGAATAAAAACTTACATAATTTTATTGAAAGAAAAAAATTACAAGAAGAATAAAATACAAAAAATACTTCTTCCAAATTCTTTAAGAGAGAAAATGAAAGAATCATGAAGAAAAATGAGAGGTGAACACCTCTATTTATAGTAGAAGTGCTCATCCCTTAATTATAATTTACAATTTCCAAATCAAGTACAAATAATAAACTTTTACTAATTTATTTATTTTTTTCTTTTCATTTTTTCTTTTCATTTTTTTTTATTTTTGTTAATCATTTTGTAAAAATTTATCACAATTGGATCGTGACATTTCAACTTTTATTTTTTTTATTTTTTTATTTTATTTTCTAATAATTAAAATTACATGAACACACATTAGCTTCTTCACCAATTTATACCTTGAAAACCTAAAATTAGAAAATCTTATAAACAGTAAAATTGTAGATGTTTGTGTTTTCTTTCATTTGGATCTAGAATCGCCTCAATCGTTATCGGAGTAAAACGTAATGGCCAAATTATAAAAGTTGTGCAAAACCGAAATTTCTGAAATTGTACACTGTTAGAACGCACTTTCAAGTTTCTGGCATCCAAAATCCAAATGTCAGGTCTATTTTTCTAGTTATGCATCCAAAGTATTATTGCCCCTACAAGAGAAATAAAAATATATAAAATATAGATTTAATTATTATTTCACAAATGTACTAAATTTAGAATATTAATGAAACTATAAGTGTAAAATGATTACTTTTTTTTTAATTAAATGTACACTTTTTAGTGTTCATCACTTACAATCAGTGATAATCTTCAAGTCTCGTTTTGACATGTGGCCTAATTTGTGATGCCACATTATCGTTGACTTTTTTTGTGAATTAGTCGATGCAACATACGCATCTGCTTCCTACAATGTTTCTCCATTAAGCATGTACAGATTTGCCGCAATCTTTCATGCCTTCATTAGTACAAGTGCACATTTTACAATATTCATGATCCAATTTTCCACATGAGTTTTATACCCAATTCCATCTAATTGTCCCAAAGACAATAGATTCGTCCTTAGACCTTTCACATACAACACCTCTTGTATATTCAGACAGTACTATCATACATCTATAATTTGATGTTTCCAATACCATCAATTTTCAAGACATGATCATTCCCATGAACACATATCCTCCTGGGATAAGTTCATATTGATTGAACCATTCTCTTATAGAAGTCATATGCCATGTAGCTCATGAGTCAATGAGCCAAACATTAGAGAATCACTTTCTGCCTTCAGTAATTAGGGTTGTCTCGCTATATAAAGCTTCATCGTATGAGTTACTTGCCACATTTCCCTGAGGATTATTTTCTACACTTTTCTTCTTACTCCAACAATCCTTCTTCAAGTGTCATTTCTTACCACAATTGTAGTATTTGACATTATTCTTACTTCTAGACTTAGATCTATCACGATTTTAACTCCCACTAGGGCCACGTTCCGTTGATTTACCTCTCATAATCATCAAAGCTTCTGCTTGTTGTGAACTTGTATATATGTCTTCCTTATTTTTACGCATGTGTTCTTCGTCTAGTATAGCTGCTACAATATCGTCGAAGACTAGATTATCTGATATGATAGTGTTTGTCAGGTTGATGATAAGTTGATGATAAGTGCGATTTATACTCACTTATTCTTGCATTCTTAGCTTATTATTTTGTTAGGTTCTGTGTCATTTTAATATATTTTGTAGTTTCTTTTATGTTTTATTGATGGCAAGCATTGAAACATGAATCATGAAGTAAAATGACGTGTTTTGAGACCTTACAGACACACCAGAAGCACGCGAGAAGGCTAAATGCGCATAAAATATCATCCTAAAAAATGGGTGGCGTTGTGATGCCCCACCAGCATCTCCACATAACTTTCCTGAGGTATTGGCGTCGCGACGCTGCGGCAGACTCCCAAAATCTTTAGAAACTAGTATTCTACACGCATAAGAACTCCAAGACTTCCCTATAAATATAGAAGCTCGTCCAAAATCCTAAAGGAGGAGACTAATACACAACTAAATAGTTTAAAATATATTTTAGAGAGATCCAAAGAGGAAGATTGAAGAGCGACAATAAGAGACGAAGGCGGCGACGTCCAAAGAAGAAGGGATTCGATTCGGGTTTTATCTTCTAGTTTCTTTTTTCAAACTCTAATGATGTCTAACATGTTCTTGACATTATTTTCATTGTTTTTATCTTTAGTCATGAATTAATTCTATTATTCTAGAGGATGATGTAACTTATGCTTGAACCTATGTATTATTTGCTAATTTAATTGGTATAAAGATTTGATTCAGTTTGTTTATATTCTCTTGTGTTTAATGCTTCTAGTTTGTTGGCCACAAATTAAGATGATGCATATTTAGAATATATCACTCGGGAGAGGGTGATGAACATTAAAAAATGCACATTTATTAAAAGAAAAATTGATCATTTTACATTTATAGTTTCATTAATCCCCTTAATTTAGTATATTTGTAAAATAATAATTAAATTTATGTTTTATATATTTTTATTGTGATTTCTATCTTTTATGTAGGTGAAATAATACTTTGTATGCATATCTAGAAAAATGGAATTGACATTTGGATTTTGGAGGCCATAAAATTAATATGACATTCTAACAGTGTATAACTTCGAAAATTCCAGCCCTGTGCAATGTTCGTATTTTGGACTTCACTTTTTACTCCGATATCGGATTGAAGTGATTCTAGTTCCATATGAAAGAAGACTTAAATATTTACAACTTTAATATTGATAAGATTCTCTAATTCTGAAGTTTTCAAGATCGAAATTGACGAAGAAACCAAAATATGTTATATGTTAAAGTCATTGTCAAATCAAAAAATAATAATAATAATGCTGAAAAACCACCATTTGGTGGTTTGTCACAACTCCATGGAGTGATTGCAATTGCAAATTGCATTTGCAATTTGTAATTGCAAAGGTAGATGTTGGGCATCATCTATAAATAAGAGGATGCTCAACACATTTTTTTCATACTTTCTTATGAATCTCTCTTGTAGAATTTGGGTGAGAGTGTCTTGAGTGTTTTATTTTTTTAAAAAACTTTCTTTTAATTTCTTTTTCTTTTAGTAGCGAATTTCTTTTTGCTGGGGTAAATAGTGAAACTTTTAATATGAAAATTTAGATTAATGTCACTTATATTATAATATATAAATTGTAATCCAATGATTATTATTTAATTTAATTCTGGATTAATTATTGACAAACTTTGTTACCGCTTATATGGCTGGTTTTATTTATTTGGCATAATTGAGTACCTAACTGGACTTGTTATAGACAAAAGTTATCACCGTTTTTATGGATGGTTTTTTTTTGTTGACATAATTAATTTTTGAAATAAATTAATTGGGTAATAGTAATAATTTATATATTATAAAAAGTGAGATTTCTAAATTTGAAATATTAAAAGTGGATCCCCTAGCCCCAATATTTTATTTTATTATTACAGTTAAATTTAAAAAATTTCAATCACTTCAAAAAATTCAATCTTTTTATTTTCACTCAAATTATTATTTTATCATATTAAATCTATTCCATATGGATCACCCCCGGACTTACTGAATTATTTTATTACTTCGACACTCTTATACTTATGAGTAAATAACCATTTTTTGAGCGTGTCATATGTGATTTTGAATAGGATTTAGATAATATAACCTATAATATTTGTAGAGTTCGAGATAATTTATAATCCATTTAAAGTTGTTAACAAAGAATCACAGAGCGTAATGTGTTATTAATTGCTAGATTTTTATAGGGATATCGAAGTCTGTAATTGATAATATTTTCACTCGGCACTCGGGAGAGGTAGTTAGAATAATTTAGGGTTCTTGGCTTATAAAAAATGCAACTGAATAAGAATTGATCGGCATAACAAATACATAAAGGATAACTAGGTGAAATCGGACTCTAGAATCTATCTCATCTTGGTCTTTTCTAAATTTAACGTTTAAATTTCTTGCTTATTTAATTTTTAGTTTTAATTTAGATTATTTTAAATTATTTTGTAAATAAAGTTAGGGTTATTAATTATAGTACTTAGTGAGAGTTTGATTATAATCCATGTGAGTTCGACACTTTTTACTTATCTTTTACTAAAACTTGACACCGTATACTTGCGGTACGATAATCTCGCAACACTTGATCATACGAATCATGTAGATTTTAAAGTAGAATCTCTACATATTCAACTACATCTATTTTATGCCCCAAAGAAGTAAGTTGGGAAAATATAGTATTCACAATATTGATGTGCTCAGTCGTTGAAGTGGATTCTGCCATTCGAAGAGTGTACATTTTTTCTTTTTAAGAAGATCTTAGTGATTTAGTATCGTACAATTTTATCAGAGTATTCCATATCTCATTTGCTCTTTTTTTTTTGCCACACTGGATAACACACTATCGGCTAGTGCTAGATGCAGATCGACAAATACATTATTATCTATCTCATTGTATTTTGCATTATCAGTGATATCTGTAGGCCTTTCTCCAATTGCTGCTAGGCAATTACTTTTCCTCAAAATTGCCATCATCTTCATTTTCCACAATGTGAAATTACTTCCATTGAACTTCTCAATTTCGTATTTGCCGCCATTACTTTTCACCAAGAACCGTTTTCACTAGGATCGCCTCCCACCATTTAACGTGAATAGTGACCATATACATGAATAATATTGTATACGTGAATAGTAATCCTGCCAACCTGAAGCTATTGATACCACTTGTTAGGAATTATGTTGTGAAGTTGGGTCATAACAAAAAATGAAATTGAGAAGAATATTGAGAATAAAATGAGACAAGACATAAGGATATACGTGGTTCGACTTTTAGCCTACGTCCACAGGTGGAGACAAAATAATAATATTTCACTAATGAAATGAATAATACAAATATTGAAGTATTTATCTCATAGCTTGAAAAATCCCAATACACCGAATTCCCTTAAATCATTATAGAAACTCACTCAAGTTTGTTTTTTTCACTTTAATGAATGAAGCTCTCAAATTTTGGGATATCTTAAACTCTCACCAATGAAGCTATTTATAAGCAAGTTTTGCATTAGGGGTGTTCGCGGTGCGGTTCGGGTCGATTTTTTCGTTTTTCACTTCAAATCGCGCGGGTTGGCGGTTTGGGAAATTAGAAACTGAAACCACAAATTTGATAAGGAAAACTGCGGCGGTTCGGGTTGGCGGTTTAGCGGTTTGGGCGGTTCGGGTCGGTGATTTGGATTATAAATTTTTTAAGGAAATTTTGTGTATTTTCACATAATAATTGAAGAGAAAAAATACTTAATTTTCATTTATACATTGCATATTGTCATATGATCATTAAATATCTTAAATTTCATGGTTAAAAAAGAAGAAAAATATAAAATAATATCTAATTTGAACGCGGGTCAGCGGTTTAGGTGGTTCGGGTCGCGGTTTGAGTCAAAATTTACGGTTTTAGGCGGTTCGGGTTGCGATTGGATCAAAACCGCACACCGACCCGAAATTTGCGGTTCAGTTCCGATTGACCCGAAATCATTTTTAATTTTTTTTTTCAAACCACGCGGTGCGGTTCGGGTCGGGTTGCGGTTTGACCCGAAACCGTGATCACCCCAATTTTGCACTACTAGTCTACTACAACTAATTACATTTAATGTCAACCAATTGTATTTAATATAAACATTTATTTGTCAAATATGATTGCACCAATCACATAATTTACCAACCAACCAATTATATTTACTACAAATATTTATTTGTCAAATATAGTTAAAATTCATGCCAGCTTTGATTACGACTATTCGTTCCATGTGAATTTATTCTTTTGAATTCAATTAAATTGGCATGGATCTTCGTCTGTAATCTTAAATAAAATCCTTTGGCCTTCCATTAAATTAACCTAAAGGTTACAAGTGACAGATTTACTCGCTAATAATAATTCAAATAATAATTCCATCTGTGCAGAAAACGATAGAGATCACGAAATGTAATAATACTTTCAAAATGCTTAGATCAACTGTCAGCTGGATAATTAAGTATTAAAAAGACAACTATAGAAAATTGATAAACAGATCAATAATGGATTCGGGGGGACCATATAAATGTACGCACGAGGAAAATGCAAGGGTATTCGGAAATATTATGTGCCTATATAAATATAATGGCATTGTACTGAGTGATGATAGCAATCCCAAGCAAATACCGGCCGGTAATCATTTTTAATTAATTAATGGCCCTTCACTTGCTTGCTTTACTGCATGCTCCTGCACCTTCATACACTACTTTGACCAGAAGATTGCAGCCTAGAAGAAGAAGTCGAATGTCAATTGGATCACTGATCAGCAATAGCAATGGCTTCTCTGCATCTCCAACAGTAATCCAATGCATCAAAATGTCTTGTGAAAATATAATTAGGCGATCTGCCAATTATCAACCTTCTATATGGGGCTATGATTTTGTTCAATCACTTGGAAATACATGCGTGGTATATATTTATATTATATTACTTTTGATTTTATTTGGAATTGGTAAAATGTAAAGCTAACAAATTAATGATGTTTTTTTTTTTTTTTAAACAATCTTATAGGGAGTGTCATATGACAAACGTATAGAAAAGCTGAAGGGAGATGTGAGGAAGATCTTGCTTAATAATGAAGTGGTGGATGTGGATCCTATACATCAAATGGAGCTTATTGATACCTTGCAAAGACTTGGAGTGTCCTATCATTTTGAGGAGGATATAAATTGCATTCTGAATACGATTTACAACATTAACAGAAGCAGCTATCATGATAATAAAGAACAACAAAGTTTGTATGCAGTAGCTCTTCAATTTAGACTCCTAAGACAACATGGCTTTGATATACCTACAGGTATGTGCATATAAATACTCAAATGGAATTTTCAAAAATCTCAGTAGTCAATTAATAAAAACTTCCAAATGCATTATCACTTTCAATCAATCAATCAATTTTTATTTGTTTTTATTTTTTAAATTTTGAGGTCAAGTTTATTATTATATTATAATTCAATTATGTGTGGACGTGTTGTAGAAATATTTTCTAGTTTCATGGATGAGAAGGGGAACTTTAAGTCATGCCTTAATGACAATTGCAAAGGAATTTTAGCTCTTTATGAAGCTGCACATCTTGTTGTAGAAGAAGAAAGCAGTTTCTTCCATGAAGCTATAAATTTCACAACCAAATATCTCAAAGAGTACGTAGTCAAGGATAACAATGATGAATATCTGTCTACATTTGTGAATCATTCATTAGAAATTCCATTACATTGGCGGATGCTAAGATTAGAGGCAAGGTGGTTCATTGATGTATACGAAAAAGGACCAGACATGAACCCTGTGTTGCTCGAACTTGCTAAACTGGACTTTAATGCTGTGCAAGCAACGCATCAACGGGATCTCAAATATGTGTCTACGTAAGGATAATTATCTTATGTCCATGCATGTTAACTATATATAGTTTCGGCGTTTTAATTAAGCATTGCTAAAACTCATTAAATAACTAAATTGCTTCTGTTCATATATATAATTAAAAAGGTGGTGGAAGAATACGGGATTTGGGGAGAAGTTGGATTTTGCAAGGGACAGATTGGTGGAGAATTTCTTCTGGACAGTGGGTGTGATATTTGACCCTAAATTTGGATATTGTAGAAGGATGTCAACAATAGTCTTTGCATTAATAACAACTATTGATGATGTTTATGATGTTTATGGTACCTTAGACGAACTTGAGCGATTCACAGATGCAGTTGATAGGTTGGTGATGTTTATTTATAGAGTGTTAATTAATATTTTTTTCTCTGTTTCGGCTATTAATTGTTGGCACGAAATCAATGATTAATCGCAATATTGTGATTATTTTAGATGGGAACCTTCTGCAGCAGAGCAACTTCCATACTATATGAAGCTGTGCTTTTATTCTCTATTTAATGCCACAAATGAAATGGCTTATGACACTCTCAGGGAACAAGGAGTTGATATCATTTCTTACCTTAAGAAAGCGGTACTATATATTATTATATATTTTTATCTTCACATTATATTCATTTTGACAAATTTAACCTTTTATGTGTGCTTTTGTTAGTAATTATATATTCTTTAAATACTTCTTCAGTGGTCAGATCTATGTAAAGCCTATTTATTGGAGGCAAAGTGGTATAACAGCGGATACAAACCAACTTTTGAAGAGTATATAGAGAATGCATGTGTTTCAATATCAGCACCTGTAATTCTAACGCATGAATATGTTTTCACTGCAAATCCAATAAGAAATGATGCTTTGGATTGCGTAATCAAATATCCCAATATAATTCGCTGGTCATCAATGATTCTACGACTTGCAGACGATTTGGGAACATCATCGGTATATATATACATTTCAATATGGACAAGATTTTGCCTTTTATTTGATTACTAATTAATTTTGTTCATGTTTTAATAATTTTCTTGATGTAGGATGAGCTAGCAAGAGGGGATGTTCCTAAATCAATTCAATGTCACATGCATGATAAAGGAGTTTCAGAGAGCGAGGCTCGTCAATTTGTCCGAGATTTGATTGCTAAGATATGGATGAAGATGAACAAAGATCGAATTGAAAAACCTCACTTCTTTAACAACGTTTATATTGGGATTGCAATGAATTTGGCAAGAATGGCTCAATGCATGTATCAATATGGAGATGGACATGGTGTTCAAGGCAATAGTAAAGATCGCGTACAGTCACTACTTTTTCGTCCAATTCCTTGCACCCCGATGAAGGAAACATGATTATGCTCTTGCTAATAACTTTGGGGACCTCATGGGATTGGGATTTGCCCCTCTTTCTATCTTCTTCTATCTTCTTCAATGTTGTTTGAGTACAATAAATATATCTGTATTATTATATATAATAAAATTTCCTCTTGATTGAGTGGAAGCAATGTCTTTTTCATGACAGCATCTAAGCAAGTCAATTTAGGTAACTCAAGCTCTTTTTTTGCAATATTAATAATAAGTGAACAAAAATGAGCAAATATTATGTCCAAACGGGTAATTTTCAAAAGATTTGATATATTTTGCAAGTAAATGAAAAGGATGACGTAATTGGCAAACACCAGTTAATTAATTTCCAATAATTGACTGTGAAAATTCTAAATTACCTCAGGTCTTGGGCCCGGCTAGGTCCGAGTCTTGGGTCCGAGATCCGCCTCGGTCCGGGTCTCAGGTCCTTGCATCGGGTTTCGAGTCCCAATATCGAGTCTCAAGTCCCATCGTCGAGTCTCGGTTCCTTGTCTCGATCCTAGGTCTTGCGTCCCGATATCGGCCCTACGCCTGGTCTCGGAACCGGCCCCGACTTGGGTCCCAGTCCCAAGCTCGACCCCTACCGCAGCCGTGGTCCCGATCCTGGATCGGGTCTTAGGTCTTGACTCCCATCCCCTGCCCCGGCCCTGGTCATGGGTCTTGGGTCCTGGGTCCCAACCCTAGTCACGGGTCTCGGCCTCGGCCTCGATCCCGGTCTCGGTCCCTGTCCCAAGTCCTGGTCTCCATCCAATAAATTAGTAATAAATTATTCACATATAATAATGATTAAGATGTATTAGCAAATTTTATGAATATTACAAAATTAATAAATATTGTATAACTAGTTTATTTCAAATATAACTATGGAATTTTTGTATTTTAATATGTGGGGAATTAAATTCCTTAAATTCCTCTCATTTCTCATATCTTTTCTATGTAAGAGAACATGACCTTGAAAGAGAGAGGTGAGAATTAGGGGTGGGCAAAAAAATCGACCGAACCGAACCAGACCGCGAATCGAACCAAAACGGATCGAATTTATGATTTTTTTCTAACGGTTCAGTTTGCGGTTCGGATTGGCCCACCCGAAATGGTTTACAGTCCGTTTAGGTGTGAATCCGAACCGCACCTGTTAAACCGAACCAAATCATTATAATTAAAACAAAACCCTAGATTTTTCCTCATCTCTCAATCTCTCTCTCTCTGCCGCTCATCATTCTTCTTTCATATCTCACTGTCACTCTCTCTCTCTCGCTCTCGCCATCACTCTTCTTTCATCTCTCCTAGATTTTTCCTCATCTATCACTCTGAGAATTATTGACACAACGCCAGAAAGAAAGCCTTGAGAGTGAGCCAAAAAAAAAATGAAAAAAAGATTACCATTACATTTATTCAGGTTTGTTATTTACATTATTATATTTTTATTGTTCTATTATTGGATTTATTATTTTTTTCATGGGGGTTTATTGTTTGATTATACTTTTATTTTTATGCATATCAAATGTTTGATAAAATTCACAATAGAACCAAGTAAAATTAAAACGAAGAATTTTAGCAACGTGCACTATACTAAATCAAAAACTTAAAAGGTACTTTTAGACCCGGCCAGCGGTTCGGTTCCGGTTCGGAACCGAACAGAACCGGCCGATTTTCGGTTCCACAAGTGTGGAACCGGAACCTGGAACCGAACCGGAACCGACCAGTTCGGTTCCAAACCTTTTTTTTTAAAATTTTGAAAATTAATTAAAATAAATGAGATTAATTTTATAAATAAATAAAATTATTACATTGAAGAGCTTGAGCTTAAATTTTTAAAAATTTAAGTTGCCTACGTATCCTCCAAGGATAAGAGAAGAATAAAAGTCACGTAGTTCCATTACAATTTTAAGACATATCCCCTTTGTAAATGACAATTTTACAATTATCAATCATCATTATCAGTTGATCCTTCGGCTCCGGTTCCGCTTGCACTTGTTGTTGCACTTGCAGATGCATTATCGAACAAATCTTCAAAATCATCGGGGGCATCTTCTTGTTGTCTCAGATCAGCTCGAGTCCAATCATCACACAGCTGTTGCTTCTAGAGTGCTTGGATGTAATGAAGATCGCCTAGCTTCCAATATATTGCCTCCCAAGCTGAAGGCTTGCTCAACCGCAACGGTGGAAATAGGTGCTGCCAATATCTCTTTAGCAATAATTGATAAAACATTATATATATTTTGATGTCGGTTCCACCATTCAAGGATTTTAAAATTTTACTAACTAAACTTTCAGTAGAAAACTCGAAATTATAGATAAATAATTATCTAATTCGGTGTTATTAGTTGTCGTATCCCTAGCTTTTTTATTTCGTTGTAATAACCAACGATCTCCTGCGCTAAGTCTTCTTTGAATTACCAGTTCGCTACTTCTAGATTCACCTAATGTTCCTAAGTTATATCTTACAATATAATCATTAAATAAATCAATTAAATCATTTCTTAATTTCATCATTATTCTTGTAATATCAATTTCAGCTAATATTCCTAAATAACCATAGTAAGCTTGTAAAGCACCATTCAAACCTTCTAATTTAAATCTAGGATAAAAAACAGTAGCAATAAGATAAAGTAAAAGAATTTCTCTAAAATAATGCAACCATTTTACCTTCATAGCAATAATGGCTTCGAACAAAATATAATCATTAGGATCGCTACTTTCAGCATGTTCATCCAAAGTACCAACAATATTCAAACTTTCAAGAACAAATAAATGTGATGTAGGATAATAAACACCGCTAAAAATTAAAGTAGCGTCATTAAAAACTTTTAAAAATCTAAAAAATTTTCACAAATATCCCATTGACTAGGATAAAGTGTGATATTTTGAACATGTTGAGAAAAAAACTACATAATGCATCTTTGTATTGAAATGCTTGACATAAAAGAAAATAAGTTGAATTCCAACGTGTTGGAACATCTCTTGAAAATTTAATCGGTTTAATACCATTTATTTTACAAAACTTTGTCCATTCTCTCCTAACTTGAGAATATGATCATATACAGTTAAATGTTGTTTTAATTGGATCAAGGAAAGGTGATAATAATTTTAGACCGTCTTGAACACATAAGTTAAGGACATGACATGTACAACGAATATGAAAAAATTGACCCCCTAAATTTGGTTGACATAAGGATTTTAAATCATTGATGGATGCAGTATTTGCAAATGCATTATCAAATCCAATTGTTAAAATTTTGTGCAGTAAAACATATTCATAAAAAATTACCTTCATCATTCTATAAATATTATGTGCAGTATGTTGGTCATCAAAAACTCTAAATGCATAAGTCGTTTTTGCATGGTAAATGATGCATCAATCCAATGACAAGTCACACCCATGTATGAGTGTGTTTGCCAATGGTCACTCCAAATATCATAACATATAGAAATACGACCTTTCAACTCTTTAAATATTTCATTTAAAATAATTTTACCATCTTTATATAATTTAAAAATATGACGTTTTGTTGTGTTTCGAGTCATTCTACATGCAGAAGGGTTTAAAGCATTATGCACGTAATTAGTAAAATGAAGTTTTTCACCAAAGCTTAAAGAAAGATGTGTCATACAAGTTAATTTCGCAAATTCTTCTCTATTTTTTGCATCAGAATATTTAAATAAATCTACAGCACTCGTACCTCTACTAGATGATGCGTACCTGGCCATTTGAGTTTGCGTCGTATCAATGCCAAGTTCAACCGGATGATATTTTTCCATGTGCTTGATCATATTGCCGTATCCACCAGAAAATTTATAGGTAACCATTCAATAGGTACAAATTGCTCGTTGTGTATTATCTTCTAGGCGTTCCAAATGAAAATGAATTTTGAAAATATCAGAGGACCGAGCCTTAACTTCTCTTCTCCGTGATTGTGCACCGACACTATGACCGCTCTATTGGGTTGGCATATTTGACATTATATTCTCAGATGAGCTTGCCATTTTTCGTTTGAGAAATTAGGAAGCAAAATAAGAAAATTGAATAATTGCGATTTGCGAATGATAACAATTAACAACTAATTGAATTGAGATTGAGAATAAGATTATAAGAGAATTGTATTGAATTGAGATTGAGAATAAGAGAATTATAGAA
The DNA here is from genome assembly GCA_019454045.1 of Zanthoxylum bungeanum. NCBI lineage: Eukaryota > Viridiplantae > Streptophyta > Magnoliopsida > Sapindales > Rutaceae > Zanthoxylum > Zanthoxylum bungeanum. The sequence goes on from SKCR01030242.1 coordinate 74,837, forward strand.
AATGAGAGAGTTGAGAATTTGGTGTGTTGAAATAATGAAAAATGAATCATATTTATAGAGTTTTAGAATTTTTTTGATACAAAAAATGCCCCTAAATATAACCGTTTTATTACCATTATTAGGGATATATTAGTAATTTAGATTTTAATTTATAATTTTTTTTATTTTTATTTTTTGCATATTTGGGTAGGGAGCCAACCCCAACGGCTAGTAGCCGTTGGGGAGGGTTCCTGTTGGAACCCTACGGTTCCAACCGGAATCGTCGAACCGGTGGAACCGTACGGTTCCACCGGTTCCGACCTGTTCGAGTTGGGGTCGAACCCCAATCGAACCGTTCGGCCATGGTTCTGGTTCCGGAACCGGAACTGGAACCGTGGCCGGGTCTATGTACTTTTATCTTTTGGAAATATTGACAGATTTGACTCTTGTAATCAAGCTCGTAAATGACATGTAATCTTTCTTTGATAAGAAAACGACTACAAAATTTTCAACAATGATTGGTTTTACTGTCAATATTATCCCAAGTGATTCGTTAAATTTAATTTTTTTGAGGTCTCACTCATCTTGGTGTATGAATCCGCTCAATTAGATCGATTTCCCAACACGGATGTGGTTTTGCTTATCATTATTAATTTATTAGCTTCCAGTTTCAATGTTGTACTCATGACTTTACTGAGATTTAATTTCGTTAACTTGTATACTTATGCCTTACGGGTGGTTGCAAGGTGACTGTAAAATGGTATTTTTTTTTTAATATTTGAAATCGTAGCCTCATATTGTGTGATGTTTATTTTAAGAGTCACTGCTCATTGGCACCATACACATTCCCTTAAGTGGATGAAAATTTATTTTAAGTAGAATAATCTGTAAACCGAACCGAACCAATCCGTAAACCGTTGGTTTAAAAAATTTTCAATCCGAACCAAACAGTTATTTAATGGTTTGGTTTGAGAGATAAAAAAACCGGACCGTAAAATATGGTTTAGTTCGGTTTTTAACAAAAAACTGAATCAACCGAACCCCCCCCCCCCCCCCCCCCCCCAAAGAATGGTATGTGGCTAACCTTGATGGTGCTGCTTGTCCTATGATAATGGCGAAATCAGTATTACTTTTCCAATTTGTAACACATAATGGCGTAGAATTGAAGTTGGAAGATAAAATCATCATTGATTGCATTAAAATGTCATGAATAATTTAACAAGCTTCTAATGAGTTTTAAAACTATTTTTCTCTCTACTAACTCAAAGAAAGACTTTTTTTAGATGATATTTGTTATTTCACTATCATCTTTTGCATGCTTTTGAACTATGAAGTCGGTCATTATAATTAATATAAATTTATTCAAATTAATATCAAAAGAAAGCTTTGATACCATAAAGGCAAGCAAATTACCAAGTCAGTGATGAAAATAACAAACTAGATACTAAGCTAGTCAGAAACATACAAAAAATGATAGTGAAATGACAAATAGAATGCAAAATAAGATTTTTAATTTTTTTTTCAGGGGTTGTAGAGAAAAATAATTTTGAGAAAACTGATCCTTCGAAACTATAAAATTATTTATGCAATCACATTTTAATGTGTTTTTAAAAAATAATTGCAGGAATAATTTAACAGTATCAAAATATCAGTTTTCTCACAGCTATGTTTCACTCTTCAAACACTATAAGAAAATAGTTATTTACCAATCGATAATTTGGTCGGTAAATAATTGATTTTGGTCAGAATGATATATTACCGACCGATTACTGATCACAATATTATGTCGGTAAATGTCTCGTCAGTACCAAAATACTGATCGAATATATTTCCCTCGGTAATTTACTGACCGATTACCGACCAAATAAATTTAGTGTTAGTAAAAATTATTGTTGGATTACCGACAGAATATGGGAAATAATCGATCGTTAAATAAATGAATTTTGGTCAGTAAATAACTCAAAATAATACCAATCGACATAATATATGGTCGGTAAAAAAATATTTACCGACCGTTATATTAGTCGATAATTTCTTAAATTTACCAACTGTATAGTGCCGTCAGTAAAGTTTACACATTGTAATATAATTACCGACCGAATGGTTGGTCGGTAATTATATTATATTTTTTATTTGATTTTTTCTATTTAATTATATTTTATTTTGTAATTAAAATTTAATATTATAAATAAATAATTAAAAATAAATTAATAAAAAATATTATATAATAATAAACATAAAATAATAATGTTACATTAATTTATTGTATTACGTTAAACAAAATGTACTACACATTAGGAGGAGTAGGAGAAGAAGAATGACCACCATGATGCAACTACATATGTTGCTGCATCAACCGAAGAGCTAGTCGAACCTGCTCATGTATTCACTGCTGCATATGTTCCTACTACTTCTGCATTTGCTCATGTATATGCTCATGTTATTGCCGTATTTTGTTGCGAGATTTTTCGTACCGCAAGTATACAGTATCAAGTTTTAGTAAATAGTGAATATAGAGTATCGAATTCACATGGATTGAAATCAAATTCGCACTAAGTACTATAATTAATAAACTTAACTTTATTTAGAAGTAATTTAAATTAAACTAAATTAAAAGTAAAAACTAAATAAGCGAAAAGTCAAAACGTTTAAATTGAGAAAGACATGGATGAGAGGAATTCTAAAGTCTGATTTCACCAAGTTATCCCATATGTATTTGTTATGTCAATCAATTATTACACAATTTCTTAGTTTATAAGCCAAGAATCCTAAATTATTCTACTCCATCCCCCGAGTGCCGAGTGAAAATATTATTAATTACTGACTAACTGCTCTGTGATTCTTTGTTAATGACTTCAAAGGAATTACAAGCCTCTCGAACTCTATAAAATTCCTAAGTTATATTTTCTAGATCCTATTCAAAATCCTCTCTCCTGAGTGATGGATTCTAAACATGAAATCATATAATTTGTTGCCAACAAACCGGAAGCATTAAATATAATAAAATATAAATAAATTGAATTAAAATTTAAAATAATTAATTGGCAATCAACACATAAGTTCAAACATAAGCTACATCATCCTCTAAAATAATGGAATTAGATCATGACTAAATAGAATAACAATGAAAACAGAGTTAAGAACATGGTGAACATCATATGAGTTTGAAGAAAGAAACTGGAAGATAAAATCTGAATCGAATACCTCCATTTTCGGACTTTACCACATTCGTCTCCTCTTTATGATATTCAATTCCCTTATTAGATCTCTCTAAATTATGTGTTTATAGCTCTCTTATTGTGTCTAATTATCTCTTCTAGGATTTTGGACGCACTTATGTATTTATAGAGAAGTCTTGAAGTCCTTCTGCACGTAGAAAACTAATTCCTTATGATGTTGAAAATCATCTGAGGTGTCGCGACGCCAGCTTCTCTAGATTTTGTAGTGTTTCTTCATCCCTAGAGCTGTCGCGACGCCTGTTTCCCTACCAGGATGAGTATTTTTGCTCATTTTCCTTTCATGTGTGCTTCATTTGCATTCTTAAGCTCCCAAAACACGTAAGTTAGCCTCAATAGCCATGCTTTAATGTTTTCTATCAATAAAACACAAAACAAACTACCGGACCTTTTCACACACACGTTGTGAGTCTAACTTAGATGATTTATTCAAGAATTTAGATTTGAGATTTGTTGGTTACTTTGAAGGTTCTTTGGTTTCGTTTCTAAGCATTCATTGAGGACATGATTATTTGTAACTACCAGGACTGTTTTAGCTATTTTATTTTTGTATTTTGTGTTTGATTGCATGTGTTTGTTAAATGACGTTTGTGGGTGTCGTCGTTGTAAGCCCTCACAATACTATAACTCGTTTATTAGGGCCGTCTAGGGGTTTAAAAGGCTTATTGCATATGCTAAATATAATCGTGATCCCTACGAAAATGACATATGTTAATTTATTTTGTTTTGTTTTGTTTTATTTTGTTTCTTTTATTTTGCTCGAGGACTAGCAAAATTTTGAGTTTGGATCGTGATGAACGGTTAAAATACACATATTTTTCCGCCCCTCTATCTTAATATTTTATGGGTGATATCGAGTTTTATGAGCGAATTGATATATTTTGGGTGCGTTTTGCAGGTCAAAATAATATCACGATTTAATGGATTCAACTATGGATGAAAATGACAAGATACGGAGCAAATCATGGAAAAATTTGGAGTCGAAACGCGCGTCTAGTTGCTAAACGCGCGTCGAGACGCAATCAAGACCAAAAATCAAACAGAACTATGAGTGGCAATTTGGGTTATGATTCGTTTATTTTTTCGATTCGATTCGCTTTAAAACAAATACAAGTTTGAAAAAATAATTCGTTTAATAAATTGGTCAATTCGATTCGATTTTTTTATTAAACGAATCAAATATGAATTTAAGCTCATTGATTTATTTATTCGTTTATGATTCATTTTATTATTTTCTTTTACTAGTTACTGTTATTCTTTAATTAATTCGCGAAATTATGACTAATTTACCATAGAAAAATTAATATTATCGATATTTGTTGAGTTTTTTTTAGTAAATATATTAATACGTATTTCATATGTATATATTTATAAAGAATTAATGTAAATAAATTATGGTAATTTATGTTATTGAGTAATAACATAACTAAACGAATATTCATATTCGATTCGTTTAAAAAAATAAATCGAATACGAATCATGATATTAGGATTCATTTAATAAAATAATCGAATACAAATCCATCACATTTTGATTCGATTCGTTTATGATTCTATACAAATTCGATTTGTCAATTTATTTTACCACCCCTAAACAAAATGCCAATTGTAATTTTGGCAATCCTTAAATTGCGCGCATCGCGACTCCAAGAATCGAGCATCGCGACTCACGCCATGATGATGTAGTGAAGTTGCGACACGCGTGGCACGTCGCGACACTGGAAAATCGACCCTAGTTTAATGAGGAAATGCCCTCATGACCTCTTATAAGTATAGTCCGTCCCCAAAACCTAATATCAAGCCTCGTAATTGTTGGAGTTGGTGCTTTGAGCGCTAATCCGAATAATGTATTGTACATTTTATTATTTATTAATAAAATAATTACATTTTTATTTCAAACCTTATTGATGGTAATGTCATTATACATATTAGATTGATGTACAAATATACTGAGAATGACATCGACATTAGAATAGTCTTGTAATAATACTGGACACTAGGTGGTCCGACATTGAGATAATATTATTATAAACTATTCTTAAAGTAAATATTCATAGTCGCTGGTTTTGGAATACGGCAAAATTCATATAACCTAGAAGACTAGCATATGTCGTATATTGTAATTGAAGTTCCAATGATTTAACCTAATGTACCATGAGCTTTGGAAGTTCATATAGACGTGTGGGTATTCGTTGGAGCGAATATTGAATGACTCACATGTGATTCATAATAGTTGAAAGTACACAACAGCGTCAACATGAATCTCCTCGAGTCGGGTAACATATATGATCCTTTGACTATAGGATAATATTGATTTTGTGTGAGATCCTCTACACTTAGATTCCATGTATGTCAGAAACCTTTCATGGTCTAACCTCTAGATGTTCAGTGGGTGTGGACCAAAATTTATCGACTCGTATGTGTACCATAAGGGGTTTAGGTATTCATGTGAGTAAGTCACTGTACGGGCCAAATTTGGGCCAATGGCATTTCCGACATTTCACTTCAGGCCCTATGTCAAATACAACCCAAATCCCTCCACCAAACAGTACCCAAACAAGACTTGGGCCAATGACCCAATTACCTTATCAGGCCCTTACACAAAGAGAGGCCAACCTCTTGACTTACCAGCCACCTAACCGAAAAAAAACGTATTCTACGTGATTTATATGACTAAACCGTTACAACACCCAAAACGTCTATCATTTAATACATTAATGAGACCTACATTTGATAGCCTATAAAATGAGGCATAATTCGAAGTACATGGGAGGTCTTAGCTCTGGTAATTGAGCTCTCTAAGCTTCATAAACACCAGCCACCGCCCTCACGACAGTCAACAGAAGTCAAGGTAACTTCCAACCTTGTTCTGCCATTACTTACAGCTCATCTTCATCACTGACTTGAGTGTCGGAGTGCCTACGGAACCCACCACACCGGTGGGCAGTAACCTCCACGCTCTTCTACCTTTATTTTGCAGGATCGCTAGTGCCCCCAACCTATAAATTCTCGATTGTGGACCTCGGGCGAAAACCATCATCCATAATTTGGTAGCAAACAAAGATCTCTCAGTCTACAATCCCTTCAACACAGCTACTCATGGCTTCCGGTAGTGAGCGGACACAGGATCATGTGGCCATACAGTTGGCCATACTCCAAGAATGATTACGTGCCTTAGAAGAAGAGAACCTAGCAATGTGAAGCTCCAACACAACTCTTCAGAAGCGATTGGAGCAAATCTCTTCAACCTCCCAACACCTTGAAACTCCAGACCATCCCAGCAATCCTACAATCCCTACCAATCTCTTGGGGGCATTCAACAATGTGGCAAGTGACAATCCGCCATCAGACAACCATCCACCAAATCAAGAAAGAAGTCAACATATCTCCCCAACCGACCAAGCATGACAAGTTGCCTCCACCATACGCAAGGAAATGAAAGAGTTCAAAGATGCAATTCTCTCCAGCCTACCTGGTGTCAGACTACCAGTGAGAAAAAACCGAGACGGCACGATCTCAAATACTCTCTTTTTGGGATCCATTACTTCCATTGAACTCCCACGAAAGTTCAGCCCACCAAATATGAAGTTGTATGATGGATCCACAGACCCAGACGACCATGTGGTCCATTACAAATACAAAATGATGTCGACTGATCTGGCTCCTCATCAATGGGAAGTTGGAATGTGCAGAGGATTTGGATAAAGATTAGCTGGTCCTGCCCTCACCTGGTTCATCAATCTCCCATACAGATCCATCGAGTCTTACCAATAGCTAGCAGACAAATTTGTGGAGCATTTTACAAGTTCTTGCAAGCTTGAGAAGACCACCAATGACCTCAATGCCATCCAGCAATGGATATGGGAGTCCTTGTGAAGCTACGTGGCTCGCTTCAATAAAGAGAGGATAACAATCCCATATCTCCATCAGCCTACTGCAGTGGAAGCATTCAGAAATGGATTACTTTCATAAAATGGACTCTATAAAAAGCTCACTAAATTTTGATGCTACACAATGGATCAAGCCATGGCTCGGTCCCACATTGAGATCATGTGGGAGAAGGATAAGATGAACAATAAGAGAGGAAGCTCCACCAACCATCACAATGAAAGAATCTTGAATCCTCCCAAGCGACCTAATAAATGATGTGCTAGCAATATATCTCAATAAGGTGTCACTTGATGCAGTTAGACCACAAAAAAGAGCCATAGTCCACCTATTGTCACATTGGGGACATCATAGCTTCCCAAACAAGTATTCATTGGTTACTTTAAGAAAAAATAAAAAAATTTATCATTCACAAAACTCCAACTTAGGAAGAAACGCATTTGCTCCAATCGACAACATAAACCATCATCCGGCCCAATCGACATACTTCTCCCAGTCAACTAAGAAAGGAACAAGACGCTTCCCTCCAGTAGAACCACTTTTTCTACAACTCATCACATACGACGAAGCAATATATCTGGCTTGGCATGGATATCCCAGTCGACACTACATGTAAGGAGACTTGGCATGATGAGGATGTCTCAGTCGACACTACATGTAAGGAGACTTGACATGATTAGGATGTCCTAAACGAAAATACACAAATGAAGACTTGGCATGGACGTTGTAGGACACAGGACCTGAGCGACGCCGTTCCTAGGCTCGCGGCCTAGACATAACATGGAGTCGCCACCCGGTGTGAACCGGGACAAAGATTTAAGGCCGCACTCACCCCTCGCAAGGGAAGACCTCAAACCGTTGGGTTCGGAATGGTCCCTTACTTATGTCACTTGTAATGAAAGGATTCATGTAATAATTTAACTAAGCTTAAGTAACACTTATTTCCAAGAGTATCATGCTTCTAAATTCTCATATGCAAAATAAAACTTATGTGTACATTTTTACATATATCTCATATTTAAAATTGCATGCTTAACCTATATCAAGATAGCAACGAACATACAACTTTACATATCACATTCAGGAAAACACAAGCACACATATTGACCATACAAGCACACATATGGGCACTTTTCCAAGCGGTACGTGGAATTGTAGCCCAAGTACAGACCGCACTACCGTCCATTCAGAATCGGCTACGGAGTTTACGTCTGGGTTTCCATCCGATATACCGCAAGAAATAATACTCAAATGTTATCATGACATAAGCATACGAATTGTAATACATTGACACATTTGCATAAGAAAGATCAACCAATAGGCAATTATGCATGAATATAATAAGACAGACTCAGTTCAGTGGGTGCACGTTCGTGTAGCGTTCGTAAACGCGTTTGAACGGAAATGAAACAGAATGCTCACGTTCGAGTAGCGTTCGTAAACGCGTTTGAACGGAAATGAAACAGAATGCTCGCGTTCGTATGGCGTTTGTTAACGCGTTCGAACGAAAATGAAACAGAATGCTCACGTTCGTATGGCGTTTGTTAACGCGTTCGAACGGAAATGAAACAGAATGCTCACGTTCGTATGGCGTTTGTTAACGCGATCGAACGGAAATGAAACAGAATGCTCACGTTCGTATGGCGTTTGTTAACGCGTTCGAACGGAAATGAGACCTGATGCATGATAAGGCAAAATGTATGCGCGTTCGAGTTGCGTTCGTGAACGCGTTCGAACGGACACGGACCTGATGCATGAAATGGGATGCAATACATAAACAGAAAATAAAGGGGCGCGGCGAAGCACTGCCGTAAAGGTGGCCTTTTGGGGCTCTTGATCTCTCAAAGAGAGGACCTTTAGACCAACGTACTAAGCCCATGCGCGTCACATTACACATACAAAAAAATAGAACCAATCCTATCAACCAAGTATGTCCGATTGAACACATCTTACATCCAATCTGAACACACATCAACCGGCGCGGCAAAGCATCGTGGTAACGGGTTTGAACCCCTCCCCATAAGGGATTTTTCATTCCACTTACTAAGCCCATGCGCTTGATTGATCCATGCATAAAAGATAAACTCAATAATATCAAACTAAGTATGCCTGATTGAACGTATCTTGCATCCAACCGAACACACATCAACCGGCGCGGCGAAGTAGTAGTGTCACAAAGGTGGCCTTTTCGGCTCTTTGTCTCCCAAATGGAGGACCTTTGGACTAACTCACTAAGCCCATGCGCTTGATTGAATCATACATAAATAAGCAACATATTGAATTCAAGTAAAGAAAACTAAATAAACAAAAAGCAACACAACGAAAGAGAGATGGTGCCGTTTACTCAAGCGGTACGTGGAGTTGTGGCCCGAGTACAGATCATATTACCGTCCATTCGGAATCGGCTATGAAATTTATGTCCGGGTTTCCATCCGATATACCGCGAGAGTTGACACATCTCTCATTCATCCAATACCCACAACATATTACATCTCATAATTCATGCATATTTATATACTCAAAGACCACAACACACATTTCAACATTACAATCATACAAGAAATACTTAATAAATAATGCGGAAAAGGAAAACAAGTGTGAAAGATACCCTCAGGTCTAACCTTTTAAGCTGTCTCTCGGACTCGCGTTCCACGAATATCGGAAAGGGGGTAAAGCTCCGCAACTTTTCTGGTTCACTGGTTCAGCGTCATAGCTCACTGCCTTGCTGTTTTGCTTACGGTTCGAACTCCGTTCTGCTCCTACTCGGCCTCGGTCTTGCTGCTCACTGCACGGGCCACCTGTTTTAACGTTTTCAAAGAACTATTCCAAGTTTGTGTGGGTTCTTAGTGCAATTAAATGTGATTATTCTTAAGATTATCTATGCAGTTTTTATGTTACTGTTTTTTAAGGATTTGGGCTGCTGTTTTAAGGTAATCTAGGAGGTTGTTTAGGCGTTGTTTTAGGGTGTGGTTTTTGTGGTAATTTTCGGTGGTGGAGGGCTGCTGTATAGGTGGCTGTTTCGGCTATGGAGGGTGGTGGCTTGTGGTGGTTTCTTTGTTTTCTTTCTTGTGTATGTGTGAAGTGTTTTCTCTTTTTGTTTGTTTGTTAGTCTTGGGTGTGTAGAGAGAGTCTAGAGAGATTTCGAGAGAGTTTGGGTGTGAATTCTATGTGTCAAGCTTGGGCGTGATTTGTGTTGTGTGACCGAGAGCAATGGCCTTGGTTAGGGGTTGTTTATATAGAAGATGGCTAGGGTTTCACCTTTTCTCACAAGGAAGAGATCTTGTTTCCAAATTAGGAGAGATGAGAAAGGTATACACAAGATTGAGGGGGGACAAGATATTTTAAATTAGGAAGTTGTAATATTTAATTTGTGTTGGTTTAGGAATACAAATATTTTATATTGGTAATTATCTTATTAGATTAGGAAATCAAATATATGATTGGCTTTAATTGGTAAGATTGATTTTAATTTGGTATGATTATATTTTGATTTAGTTTAAGTTGGTAATTGTTTATTTTAATGGTAAATGGTTTTTAAATGTTTTATTTTTTAATGTTTAATATTTAATTTAATATTTATTTATTTAATTTGGGATGTGTTTTATGGGCTTTGGGGAGCTAAATGGGCTGGGCGTGAGGCTAGCAGCAAAACCAGAATTACCGACACCGTTCGAACGCTCCCTCGAACGCGACGCGAACGCCCGCAATCTGTTTCCCGTTCGAACGAAGTAGCGAACGCAGCACTAACGAAGACAGTGAGCTTGTTTATTCTGAATTTCCCCTTCCGATATCCGTTTCCCGCGGCTTTCGTGACTCAAAAGGTAGTGCCTCCAAATGAGACTCATCATCGGGTTTCACATGCGAAAATGCAATGCCTACAGTCGCCCCCACTTTGATGGGGCTTGTGCAGTGTGTGACAGTGACAGTCCTATCAAAGTTATGCAATGCATTTTACTTACCTGGCTAGCTAGCTGTCTCGAGCTGAGCTGATACTGCAGTAGACCTCGATCCTGAGACGCGTCTCGATGCTGCTGATGATGTGGGCCTCGAACCGGGGACGCATCCCGATAGCTGCAACCGACAACGGGGGCCTCGACCCTGGGACGCATCCAAATACGCTGACAAAATATGGGCCTCGACCCTGGGACGCATCCCGAAAATGATGATGCAGTGGACCTCGATCCTGGAACGCATCCCAATAGCCGCAACCGACAACGGGGGCCTCGACCCTGGGACGCATCCCAATACCGCTGACAAAATATGGGCCTCGACCTTGGGACGCATCCCGAAAATGATGATGCAGTGGACCTCGATCCTGGGACGCATCCCAATAGCTGCAACCGACAACGGGGGCCTCAACCCTGGGACGCATCCCAATACCGCTGACGAAATATGGGCCTCGACCCTGGGACGCATCCCGAAAATGATGATATGGAGCTTCACTCCTCAGCCGATATGGGCTTCGCCCCCAAGCTGACATGATGTGATGTGGAGCCTCGCTCCCCAGTCGATATGGGCCTCGCCCCCAAGCTGGTACAATGTGGAACCTCGCTCCTTAGCCGATATGGGCTTCGCCCTCTGAGACCCATACCCGGAACTTAACTTCATTGGGACCTCAATCTTCAGATTACTGCCCATATCAAATGCTGTGCCTTTACTATCTCTGATTGGCTTACTGCTCGCTCTTTTCCGTCTTCAACACCTGTTTACACAAAACAGAACAAACACAAAAATATGCAATATAGGTTACGTGTATGCATGTGTGCAGGAGTTTTCTTATTCCGTTGGGTTAGGTCTTCCGCTGGCGACCAAGTCTTCTCAAGCAAAGTACAACTTCAACCTGTCGACGTTGATTGGTTCTGTGAATTCATTTCCTTCCAAGTCTGATAGCTTCACTGCTCCATTTCCCATGACTTTCTGAACGAAGTAAGGTCCTTCCCAGTTAGGCCTGAATTTCCCTCTCGGATCCGTCGTCGACGGCCTCGACTGCTTAAGTACCAAATCACCCTTTCTGATCTTTGTGGGACGTACTTTCTTGTTGAATGCCCGGGCTAGTCTCTTCTGATACAACTGCATGTGATACAAAGACTTCGTTCTCTTCTCATCCAACAGTACTAACTGATCAAATCTCTGTGCGGCCTATTCCTGTTCCGGTAATTCTGCCTCTGCTAATACACTCAGGGACTGCATTTCCACTTCTACTGGCAATACTGCTTCCATTCCGTAGACCAAGGAGTAAGGTGTTGCACCCGTTGCCGTTCTGACCGACGTTCTGTACCCCCACAAAGCATACGGTAACTTCTCGGCCCAATCTCTACAATTTTCTGTCATCTTGGCTAAAATTGTCTTTATAGTCTTGTTGGCTGCCTCAACTGCCCCATTTGCCTGCGGCCTGTACGGTGATGACTTGTGGTGGCCTATCCCATGCCTCTGTAACATTGCCTTCGTCTCTCCTTGAAACTGGACCCCGTTGTCTGTCACTACATGATGCGGCATACCATACCGACAAATGAGGTTTCGAGCTATGAATTTTGCCATCTGCCTTCGCTGTAACATTACAGAAGGATTCGGCTTCCACCCATTTTGAGAAGTAATCTACTGCCACCACTATGAAGCGATGCCCATTAGATGCATTTGGTCGAATTTCCCCAATCATATCAATTCCCCATTGTAGGCACTGCATTTTTACACATAAACCCGATGAGGAGTCTTATTTGGAGACAACTACCTTTTAAGTCACTGAGGTCACGGGAAACGGACATCGGAAGGGGAAATTCAGAATAAACAAGGTTCACTGTTTTCGTTTGTGCTGCGTTCGTGTTTACGTTCGAACGTCAAACGGATTGCGGGCGTTCGTGCCGCGTTCGAGGAAGCGTTCGAACGGTGTCGGTAATTCTGGTTTTGCTGCTAGCCTCTCCTCCAGCCCAATTAGCCCCCCAAAGCCCATAAAAAACACATCCCAATTTAAATAAATAAATATTAATTAAAACATTAACTAAATATATAATAATTAAATTAATTAAATGATTAAAAAAAACATATACCAAACATAAAATAAACAATTACCAACTTAAACTAAAATCATGCCTAAAATAAACAAATCACACACTAAATAAAAATATAATCATACAAGTTAAAATCAATCAACCAATTATATTCCCAACCTAATAAGATTATTCCCAAACCAAAATATTGTATTCCTAATCCAAGCCAATCAAATATTCAACCTTCCCTATCAAGCCAAGATTTGTCCCCCCTCAATCTTTGACTTCCCTTAACCAAACCAAATCAAATCCTTTGACTTCCCTTAACCAAACCAAATCAAATCCCTTTCCTTGTCAAGCCCAACCCTTTGCCTATAAAAAGAACCCTTCACCAACCTTCTCAAGACTGGTTTTTAGTCCTTAGAGTTTTAGTCCTTAGTTGGTCCCCTAGTCCCCTAGTCCCTAACTCATACACAACACACATAAAAATTACAGGAGGAACACACCCAAGGAACAATAAGCAAAAGATAAAGAGGAAAAGGCAGCGAAACCACAAGGAAATAATAGCAAAAGATAACGAACGAGAACAGTGAACCAGTGAACCAGGAGAGTTGCGGAGCACCCCCCATTCCGACGATCGTGTACCGTACATCCGAGAGATGATTTAAAAGGTTAGACCTGAGGGTACCTTTTCATTAGTTTATATTCGTTTTATTATTATTATTATTGCATTCTATTCGCATGAGAGTCGTTTATGGAAGCATGTTGTGGCTTGAATGAAATGGAAGAGTGTCGTCTCTTGTGGTATATAGGATGGAAACCCAGACGTAAATTCCGTAGCCGAATCCGAATGGACGGTAGTGCGGTCTGTACATGGGACACAACTCCACGTACCACTTGAGTAAACGGCACATTCTCTTGTTTTGTGTTGCTTTTATGTATTTAGTTTTGTCATTTAAATTCTGCATGTTGCTTATTTATGCATGACTCAATCGAGCGCATGGGCTTAGTAAGTGGAATGAAAGATCCCCTATGGGGAGGGGTTAAAGCCCTTTACCACGATGCTTTGCCGCGCCGATTGATGTGTGTTCGGTTGGATGCAAGACACGTTCAATCGGACATACTTAGAATAATATGATTGTCTTTATGTTTGTATGCATGATGTGATGTGACGCGCATGGGCTTAGTATGTTGGTCTAAAGGTCCTCTCTTTGAGAGATCAAGAGCCCCAAAAGGCCACATTTACGGCAGTACTTTGCCGCGCCCCCTTTATTTTGATGTTTATGCATTTTTGCCCATTTCATGCATCAGGTCCGTGTCCGTTCGAACGCGTTCACGAACGCAATTCGAACGCGCATACATTTCGCCTTATCATGCATCAGGTCTCATTTCCGTTCGAACGCGTTAACAAACGCCATACGAACGTGAGCATTCTGTTTCATTTCCGTTCGAACGCGTTAACAAACGCCATACGAACGTGAACATTCTGTTCCATTTCCGTTCGAACGCGTTTACGAACGCTACTCGAACGCGAGCATTCTGTCTCATTTCCGTTCGAACGCGTTTACGAACGCTACACGAACGCGCACACACTGAACTGAGTCTGTCTTATCATATTCATGCATAATTGCCTCTTGGTTGATCTTTCTTGTGTTATATAGCCAACTGTATTATTTGTATTCAAGCATGATTAGGTTATTAGTATGTTATTTGGTTAATAGGTTCATGAGATAGTACTCAAGCATGATTATGTTGTTCTTAGTTTTCCATAACATAGGATTGAAATATGTTCATGAGATTGCCATGTGACGTTGTATGTTGTGATGAACTTGTTGATGTATGCATATGAATTTAGAAGCATGATATTCTTGGAAATAAATGTTATTTAAAGCCTGGTTAAATTATCATATAAATCCTTTTTTATTACAAGTGACATAAGTAAGGGACCATTCCGAACCCAACGGTTTGAGGTCTTCCCTTGCGAGGGGTGAGTGCGGCCTTAAATCTTTGTCCCGGTTCACACCGGATGGCGACTCCATGTTATGTAATTCTTCCCATCTAGGCCGCGAGCCTAGGAACGGCGTCGCCCAGGTCCTGTGTCCCACAGTCTGGCGACTCCACTGGGGATAGAGAATTGGCCCCGAAATATTGACTTGTGATGTTTGGATTTGTGTTTTAATTGACCGTGTCTATAGTGGATAAAGTAAGGGTTTAATCAAAGGCATTTTTAGGCTAGGTAATGGTTTGGTGTCTTCCTTCACTCACTACCTTTCTAGAAGGAAAAGCTGTGAGGGCACCTATATGGCCATCTACTCGTAGCCTTTGTGATGGACTAATTTGGAGGACTCGTTGTTTATTCCTGACAACAAGCGATAAGAGCCTAAGAGGCTTGGGTATTTAAGTGAGCCTCGCTCCACCTTCCCTCTGGGGAATCTACAACGGGAAATCCATTTGACAGTCCGTCACACACCATAGCTCATTGGCACGTACCTTAATGTATAAAAAAGGGTGCGCCCACTTGGTTGCTCGAACCCTTGAGTGGGGAGACCTAGTTGTGGGCCATCCTTCGCCGGTGAGAGCCTTTGTCTATACTCTTACTAACCCACCTATAGACCGGGTTGGCTAAAGTAACAATTATTTCCTTGAATATGTGCTTGTGGACCATCCTCATTTGGATGCAGTTGGACTATTGTCAGAAATGCGGGCTTGCTGGGCCATTTAAACTGGGGCAAGTTCGCACCTTATGACTATTAGGCCAAAAGCTTCTGAAATGTTGATGAGCCATTGTAGAAATTATTGTTGTATGTTTGCATTATCTTTCTTTGTGCTTGTGTTCGGAACATTACCATTTGGATATAGTTGGACTCCTTGTCATGAGATGTGAACTCGTTGGGCCATTTAAACTGGGACGAGTCCACTCCTATGGCAGTTAGCCCAAAAACTTCTAAAATGATGATGGGCCGATTTGTGTGCAAATTTTAAAAAGTTGATATATTTCTTGTATCACATGCATCACATGCACCTCATGCATACATGCACCATGTTAACTCCCTTTTGATTTAAAAGCCATCATAGATGCATGTTGGTTAGGGAAGATGACAGACTTATCAAAAGACCAAGCAGCCACCAAGAATACTGGCAGAAGACCTAGCTCAATGGGATAGGAAACCCAATCATGCATGCATGCATACACGTAACACATTTTGCATCCCTTTTGTGTTTGTTCTGTTTTGTAATAACAGGTTTCAGAAGAGAAAAAGAGAAAGCGGCAAAGACAAGACAACCAGAATCAGTAACATATGAGTAGTAGTTTTGGGGATGAGTCCCAGGGTCGAGGCCCACATCGTCAGAGTGTTGGAATGAATCCCGGGGTTGAGGCCCATGTCAGCAATTTCAGAAATGAGTCACAGGGGCGAGGCCCGTATCTGTATCAGTCTGGGGGCGAGGCCCATATCAATATCAGTTTAGGGCCGAGGCCCACATCAGCAGAAGTTTGGAATGAATCCAGGGAATGAATCCCAGGGCCGAGGCCCACATCAGCAGAATTTTGGAATGAATCCAGGGAATGAATCCCAGGGCCGAGGCCCGCATCAGCAGAATTTTGGAATGAATCCGAGGGTTAAGGCCCACATCAGCATCAATCTGGGGGGCGAGGCCCATGTCAGTAGCAGTTGGGGCCGAGGCCCACTTCAACATCAGTTTTGGGGATGAGTCCCAGGTCGAGGCCCACATCAAACACAGTTTGGGAATGAGTCCCAGGGTCGAGGCCCACATTACATCAGTATCAGCATTGCCGGGTATGGCATTCTGGGGGCGAGGCCCATATTACATCAGATCAGTTCTTCCGAGAATGGCACTCCAAAAATGGAGCACGGTTCGAAATGGACCATCATCTCACTTGCCGAAAATGGCACTCCGAAAATGGAGCACGGTTCGAAATGGACCATCATCTCACTTGCCGAAAATGGCACTCCGAAAATGGAGCACGGTTCGAAATGGACCATCATCGCAACAGTTCGGGAATAAAGCCCACATTCAGTACAGTCAGGGAACAAAGCCCAGAGGAAGAAAGCCTCATATCAGTATAAGTCATGGAACAAAGCCCAGAGGAAGAAAGCCTCGTGTCAGTACAGTCCGGGAATAAAGCTCGGGAGGAATAAAGCCTCATATCAGCACAGTTCGGGAACAAAGCCCAGAGGAAGAAAGCCTCATATCAGTATAGTTTGAGAACAAAGCTCAAGGGGAATAAAGCCTCATATCAGCACAGTTCGGGAACAAAGCCCAGAGGAAGAAAGCCTCATATCAGTATAAGTTTGAGAATAAAGCTCAAGGGGAAGAAAGCCTCATGTCAGTACAGTCCGGGAATAAAGCTCGGGAGGAATAAAGCCTCATATCAGCACAGTTCGGAACAAAGCCCAGAGGAAGAAAGCCTCATATCAGTATAGTTTGAGAACAAAGCTCAAGGGGAATAAAGCCTCATATCAGCACAGTTCGGGAACAAAGCCCAGAGGAAGAAAGCCTCATATCAGTATAAGTTTTAGAATAAAGCTCAAGGGGAAGAAAGCCTCATGTCAGTACAGTCCGGGAATAAAGCTCGGGAGGAATAAAGCCTCATGTCAGTACAATTCAGGGAACAAGACCTTCAGCTCAAAATGGGAACAAGACCCACGGGAACAAGACCCAACACTCAACAATTCAGGGTCTCAACAATTCAGGGAACAAGACCCTCAGCACGGTTCGGGAATGAACCAGGGGTCGCAGCACCTCACCACCAAATCAACGCAACTCAACACACGGTAAGTCAAGTGGCAGCTGGCGAGCCAGGTAAGTAGAAATGCATTGCATAACTTTGATAGGATTGTCACTGTTGCACATTACACAAGTCCCATCAAAGTGGGGGCGACTGTAGGCACTGCATTTTTACACATAAACCCGATGAGGAGTCTTATTTGGAGACAACTACCTTTTAAGTCACTGAGGTCACGGGAAACGGACATCGGAAGGGGAAATTCAGAATAAACAAGGTTCACTGTTTTCGTTGTGCTGCGTTCGTGTTTACGTTCGAACGTCAAACGGATTGCGGGCGTTCGTGCCGCGTTCGAGGAAGCGTTCGAACGGTGTCGGTAATTCTGGTTTTGCTGCTAGCCTCTCCTCCAGCCCAATTAGCCCCCCAAAGCCCATAAAACACATCCCAATTTAAATAAATAAATATTAATTAAAACATTAACTAAAAATATAATAATTAAATTAATTAAATGATTAAATAAAAAATACCAAACATAAAATAAACAATTACCAACTTAAACTAAAATCATGCCTAAAATAAACAAATCACACACTAAATAAAAATATAATCATACCAATTAAAATCAATCAACCAATTATATTCCCAACCCAATAAGATTATTCCCAAACCTAAAATATTGTATTCCTAATCCAAGCCAATCAAATATTCAACCTTCCCTATCTAGCCAAGATTTGTCCCCCCTCAATCTTTGACTTCCCTTAACCAAACCAAATCAAATCCTTTGACTTCCCTTAACCAAACCAAATCAAATCCCTTTCCTTGTCAAGCCCACCCTTTGCCTATAAAAAGAACCCTTCACCAACCTTCTCAAGACTGGTTTTTAGTCCTTAGAGTTTTAGTCCTTAGTTGGTCCCCTAGTCCCCTAGTCCCTAACTCATACACAACACACATAAAAATTACAGGAGGAACACACCCAAGGGAACAATAAGCAAAAGATAAAGAGGAAAAGGCAGCGAAACCACAAGGAAATAATAGCAAAAGATAACGAACGAGAACAGTGAACCAGTGAACCAGGAGAGTTGCGGAGCACCCCCCATTCCGACGATCGTGTACCGTACATCCGAGAGATGATTTAAAAGGTTAGACCTGAGGGTACCTTTTCATTAGTTTATATTCGTTTTATTATTATTATTATTGCATTCTATTCGCATGAGAGTCGTTTATGGAAGCATGTTGTGGCTTGAATGAAATGGAAGAGTGTCGTCTCTGTGGTATATAGGATGGAAACCCAGACGTAAATTCCGTAGCCGAATCCGAATGGACGGTAGTGCGGTCTGTACATGGGACACCACTCCACGTACCACTTGAGTAAACGGCACATTCTCTTGTTTTGTGTTGCTTTTATGTATTTAGTTTTGTCATTTAAATTCTGCATGTTGCTTATTTATGCATGACTCAATCGAGCGCATGGGCTTAGTAAGTGGAATGAAAGATCCCCTATGGGGAGGGGTTAAAGCCCTTTACCACGATGCTTTGCCGCGCCGATTGATGTGTGTTCGGTTGGATGCAAGACACGTTCAATCGGACATACTTAGAATAATATGATTGTCTTATGTTTGTATGCATGATGTGATGTGACGACGCGCATGGGCTTAGTATGTTGGTCTAAAGGTCCTCTCTTTGAGAGATCAAGAGCCCCAAAAGGCCACATTTACGGCAGTACTTCGCCGCGCCCCCTTTATTTTGATGTTTATGCATTTTTGCCCATTTCATGCATCAGGTCCGTGTCCGTTCGAACGCGTTCACGAACGCAATTCGAACGCGCATACATTTCGCCTTATCATGCATCAGGTCTCATTTCCGTTCGAACGCGTTAACAAACGCCATACGAACGTGAGCATTCTGTTTCATTTCCGTTCGAACGCGTTAACAAACGCCATACGAACGTGAACATTCTGTTCCATTTCCGTTCGAACGCGTTTACGAACGCTACTCGAACGCGAGCATTCTGTCTCATTTCCGTTCGAACGCGTTTACGAACGCTACACGAACACGAACACAGCACACACTGAACTGGTCTGTCTTATCATATTCATGCATAATTGCCTCTTGGTTGATCTTTCTTGTGTTATATAGCCAACTGTATTATTTGTATTCAAGCATGATTAGGTTATTAGTATGTTATTGGTTAATAGGTTCATGAGATAGTACTCAAGCATGATTATGTTGTTCTTAGTTTTCCATAACATAGGATTGAAATATGTTCATGAGATTGCCATGTGACGTTGTATGTTGTGATGAACTTGTTGATGTATGCATATGAATTTAGAAGCATGATATTCTTGGAAATAAATGTTATTTAAAGCCTGGTTAAATTATCATATAAATCCTTTTTTATTACAAGTGACATAAGTAAGGGACCATTCCGAACCCAACGGTTTGAGGTCTTCCCTTGCGAGGGGTGAGTGCGGCCTTAAATCTTTGTCCCGGTTCACACCGGGTGGCGACTCCATGTTATGTAATTCTTCCCATCTAGGCCGCGAGCCTAGGAACGGCGTCGCCCAGGTCCTGTGTCCCACACCCATGCTGAGAAAGGCCACGGCTCCGACAACCCGTGCAATTCTGTGTGCGGTAAGTGATTCAAATTACCATGTGCTTGACAGTCATGACAGTGCTTTACCATCTTCGCGCAGTCTGTCTCCATGGTTGACCAATAAAACCCCTGTCTCACTATCTTGCGGGACAAGTTCAACCCATTCATGTGCGGACCACATACCCCGGCATGTACCTCTTCCATCACTCTCTGAGCTTCTTCTTTTCTCAAACATTTCAACTGAATACCGTTTGCCTGCCTCTTGTACACTTCCCCTCTCAAAGTCACATACTGGGAAGCCAACTTCTGAATGACTTTCTGTCTTTTCTCCCGCCCCTTCGGGAATTCACATGTTCCAGATACCTCTGAATGTCATAATACCAAGGCTTACCATCGTCAACCTCAACTTCCAGAATTCTTTCTATCTCATAAGCAGGTTTACTTGCTGTCGTCAGTACCAACGGTCTCATCACTAACTTCTCTGGATTTTCCCAAGTTGCTGCAAGTGTAGCCAATGCATCTGCCATCTGATTCTCCTCTCTCGGTAGGTGCTGAAACTTACACTCGGGGATAACCTGTGCCAATTTTCTGAGGTGAAAAAGATAAGGCCTCAACCGTTCTTCCTTCAATTCCCATTCTCCTCGCATCTGCTGGACTACTAACATAGAATCTCCGTAGATTTCCACACTCCCGGCCTTCAAGGCTATCAATGCTGTCAGGCCAAAAGCACATGCTTCATACTCAGCCATGTTATTAGTCACTCTGAATGTCAGCCTCTTAGCCAAAGGTAGAGTCTCTCCCTCGGGGGTTACTATCACGATCCCAATTCCGGCTCCCTTGTAATTCACTGCTCCGTCAAAATACATCTTCCATCTCTGAACTGTTATTGCTTGGATCTCTTCATCTGGAAACTCAAACTTATACTGATCCCCCTCAACAGGTTGCAATGCCAGAAACTCCGCTACTGCTCGTCCCTTGATCACTTTGGAGGTGGTGATATACTCAATGTCAAACTCTGTCAACAATACCAACCATCGGCCCATTTTTCCACTAGTGAAGGCACTGAATGAAGATATTTCAGAGGATTCTCCTTTGCCACCACCTGGATCTTGTAAGACTGGAAGTAATGTCGCAACTTTCTGGAAGCCCATACCACTGCAAGACAGATCTTCTCAACCTCCTGATATCGAGCCTCATACGGGAGCATCTTCTTACTCAGATAATAAACTGCATGTTCCACCCCTGTCTCATCTGCCTGTACCATCATACCTCCCAATGCTTCTGATTCTATAGCCAAATACAATATCAAAGGTCTACCCGGCCTCGGAGGTTTCAATACGGGTGGCTTCACCAAGTACTCTCTGATTCTGTCGAAGGCGGTCTGACACTGTTCATTCCATCTCACTGGCTGATCTTTTCTCAACAGTTTGAAGATAGGCTCACATACCGATGTCAACTTGGCAATAAACGACTGATGTACTGAATCTTCCCCAGAATGCCCTGACTTCCTTTTCTGTCTTCGGTGCAGGCATTTCTGTGATTGCCTTGATCTTTTCGGAGTCTACCTCTATTCCGCCCATTCCCACTGTATGACCAAGCAATTTCCCTGATGTCACCCCAAACACACATTTCTTGGGATTAAGCCGCAGGTTATATCTGTCAACTCTCTGAAGGAACCTTTCCAATGCCTCAATATGCCCAACTCTCGTTTCTGATTTCACCATCATGTCATCCACATACACCTCAATCTCTTTGTGCATCAAGTCATGGAAGAGTGTAGTGGCCATCCGCTGATAAGTAGCTCCTGCATTCTTAAGCCCAAACGGCATTACCTTGTAACAATAGGTACCCCACTCGGTAACAAATGCAGTCTTGTGTTTATCTTCCTCAGCCATGAGAACCTGATTGTACCCTGAAAATCCATCCGTAAATGAATACATAGCAGACAAAGCCGCGCCGTCAACCAGAACATCTATATGCGGCAAAGGGAAATCATCTTTCGGACAGGCTTTATTGAGATCTCTGTAGTCTACACACATTCTGACCTTCCCATCTTTCTTCGGTACCGGTACTATGTTAGCCAACCATTCAGGATATTTTACCACTTCCAGGAACCCCACATCTATCTGTTTCTTAACTTCCTCTCTGACTTTCTCAGCCCATTCTGGTCTCATCCGTCGAAGTTTCTGCTTTACTGGCCTCATATTCGGATAAGTTGGTATTGTGTGCTGGGCAATGTTTCTGTCTACCCCGGGCATGTCCTCATAAGACCAAGCAAATACTTTGGCATATCTGACCAACACTTCTTCTAGTTTCTCCCTCTCTTCGGAGGTTACTTCACTTGCAATAAATTTCTTTGGGGTTCTCAAGTGTACCCAAGTTAAATGCAATAGTTCTGGCTGAACTGATGTCAAATATGCTTGATTCATGCAGAGTAAACGAAAATGACTCAGGCAAGTAAGCAAAAGAAATGTCTTTATTATTGGATAATGCGGAAGTACATTCAAACAAATCAGGAAGGTAAATGTCTTCATCATCTAGAGACACTTCTTCCTCTGCAATCAGGTCTTTCAGGCTTCTCATCTTCTTCCAGAGTCAGGCTCTCTAACTTCATCAATTCCTCCTCCCAAATCTCTGTTTCCGCAGTTTCCAGTCAGTGGTTTCTCACCCACCAATCCTGGAAGATCTCAAACCCAGGCACCACAATCCCATTGACTTCCACAGGTTCAGGCTCTCCTTGATACCCTGAAGCTTTCACAAAGCATCCATCAGTTTCAGGCCCTTTTTCTTGACCTTCGGCTTTTCTTCGTCAGATTTGTACCCCAACCCTTCCGAGTAGTCTGTCCTCTGAAATCCGGCAATTTTGAACCTTTACCCGGCTCAAACTTCATTTTTTCCATAATCCTAGCCACCCTAGGATCCACCCACTCCTCAAAAGTGGCTGATACCTGGAACCTGTGAAAGGTAGTATCTCCAAGGCAGCCACGGCATTGTCTAACTCAGCCCGGATGGTAACAATCTCTCCCTCATACGGGAATCTGATCATCTGATGCAAAGTGGAAGGCACGCCCCCAAGCTTGTGAAACCAAGGCCTTCAACAACAAAAGCAAAAGTGGCTGGGATGTCCAGCACTGTGAACTCAACCTCATCTTCAATCGGCCCTACCTTGACCATAGCCACAAAGGTACCCTCAACTCCCCGCTTACTGTCATCATAAGCTTTAATAGTCATACTGAGGGATCCAAGTCTGTTGCTTTCATACCCAATCTTGCCAGAATTTTCAACGGGCACACATTGATGGACGAACCGTCATCCACCATCACACATGAAGTTTTCTTGCCCCTCACCTCGGCCCTGATAAATAGAGGCCTATTATGATTCCTCCCCTCCGGCGGGAGATCATCCTCAGAAAAGATATCTGCAAAGCTTCCTTCTGAACTGACCCAACAAACATTGCGGGGTTGGCATCCTCCGGTACCACAATCTTGCTCAAGGCCTCAACCATAGCCTGTCTATGCTCCCGAGATGCACATAATAGTTCCCAGATACTCACTTGTGCTCTAGTCTTCCTCAATTGCCTCAGCACTATCCCCTTCAGTATTTTCTGCAGCCTCAACCACTTCTCTACCATCTGTCAAAGCTTCCTTACCCTTTTCCGCCATATCATTGTAAAAACGACCGCTACGTGTCATTCCCCTTACTTCCTCCTCATCACTGCTAGAGAAATCAAGCCAAAAGTTCTTCTTCTGCTCAAACTCATCCTCACTAGTGCTATCCCAGATTCCCAGGCAAAAGGCTTGAGGGTGAAAGGATTTTAGGACAAGGTCTTCTGGAGGCCAGAATTGATCATATAGGCTGGTGGTGGTACGGCACGGTAGTTGGGTAAGGGGTTTCTGTGTGTATCGGGCTGTTCTGTTCTGGGTTGGGTTGGGTATTTTCTTGGAGTCTATTAGGTCTTGGATTTCATGGCGGAGTCGGGCGCAGTTGTCGGTGTCATGGCCTTTTTGTTGGTGGAAGTGGCAAAAAAGGCTTAGGTTAATATGTGGTGGTAGGGGATTGGGTAATGGTTTGGTATCCAAGGGTTTTAAAAGCCCTTGCCTCTTCAACTTCTCTAGCACCTTAGACAGGGGCCTTCCCAAGTTGGAAAACTGCCTGTTCCGGATAGCAGCAACTTCAGCAGAAACGGGCTTTGTTCCCGATGTTCCCCCAATGGGCCTCCTGTTAGACCATAGAATTTTCTATTCTCGGCCTCTTCTTCCTCAATATCCATGACAGTTTCCCTCAACTGCCGAAAGTCTGCAATCATGGAGGTCATCCTCCTCAACTTGCCGTAAATGGAGGGCTTGGTGCCCTTGATAATCATCTTGATCTGATCCTTCTCGAAGGCCTAGTCTGCATTTTTAATAACTGACCCCTCCACCGGTCCACATACTCCTTAAAACTCTCCTCCGCTTTCTGCTTAACATTCTCCAGATCACGGAGTGACAAATCGATCTCCAAGTCAGTGACATATGTTTCAGGAAAGCATCAGCAACTCCCTCCAATCTTCCTTCACTTTCTTCTCCAAACTGTGGTACCATACCACGGGAGCTCCTTCAAGCGACATTCCAAACATTTTCTGTACCTGGCGCTGAGATAAGCCAACTGAACTCATGACTGATACAAACTGTCGGAGATGCACCCTCGGATCCCCATTCCCGTTGAACTTAGCCATATCTGGCATCTTGAACTGTGCAGGCAACTGTTCCTCAAAAGTCAATGTGTCATAATCCAGCAAATCCTCATTCTTACCCCTCATCTTGCGGGTAACCGACTCAACCTGATCCCGAAGTTTCTGTAACTCTTTCTGAGACCCAGATACTCTGCCTGCTGCATACTCTGCCATATCATCATCAAAAGCGGGGATATCATCCCCCAATCTGTTCGGAGATTCCTCTTGCCTCACATCCCCAGAATGAACCCCGGCACGAGACCCAGCTATACCAGCCATAGCAGTAGTCAAAGCCTGCAACTGTTCAGTGATCTTGGCGAGACCATTCTCTAACTGATCCATACGGGACACCTCATTATCGGATTCACTCATACTTGTTCTTTTAGTGAGTCTGGTTCCTTCTCTAACCCAAACGGTATCTATGGTGTTTTAAGACACAGAGGATGTTAACAGGGTATATGTATGCATGATATGCATAAGAAATATATAACATATATTAAATCAAATAAAATTCTCAAACAAATCGGCCTATTATCATTTTAGAAACTTTTGGGACAACTGTCATAAGGGTGAACCCGTCCCAGTTAAATGGCCCAACGAGTTCATGTCTTATGGCAAAGAGCCCAACTAAATCCAAATGATAATATTCCGAAAACAAGCACAAGGTGGCCCATCAATCACTTAGAAGCTTTTGGCCCAATAGTCATGAAATACGTTCTTGTCCCAGTTTAAATGGCCCAACAAGCCCATATCCCATGACAAATGGTCCAAATGGATCCAAACGGTGATGTTCCCAAACATAAGCATAGAAGGGAGATGCATGCAAACATAACATAATAATTTTTACATAATGGCCCATCAACATTTCAGAAGCCTTGGGCCTAATAGTCATACAGTACGAACTTGCCCCAGTTTAAATGGCCCAGCAAGCCCGCATTTCTGACAATAGTCCAACTGCATCCAAATGAGGATGGTCCAAAGCACATTCTCAAGGAAATAATTGTTACTTTAACCATATAACCAGTCTATGGGTGGATTTGCAAGAGTATGGACAAAGGCTCTCACTGGCGAAGGATAGCCCACAACTAGGTCTTCCCACTCAAGGGTTCAAGCGACCAAGTGAGCGTATCCCTTTTTATACACTAAGGTACGTGCCAATGAGCTATGGTGTGTGACGGACTGTCAAATGGATTTCCCGTTGTAGATCCCCCAGAGGGAAGGTGGAGCGAGGCTCACTTAAATACCCAAGCCTCTTAGGCTCTTATCGCTTGGTGTCAGGAATAAACAACGAGTCCTCCAAATTAGTCCATCACAAAGGCTACGAGTAGATGGTCATGTAGGTATCCTCACAGCTTTTCCTTCTAGAAAGGTAGTGAAGTGAAGGAAGACACCAAACCATTACCTAGCCTCAAAGTGCCCTTGATTAAACCCTCACTTATCCACTATAGACATGGCCAATTAAAACATAAATCCACTCATTACAAGACAATATTTCGGGGCCAATTCTCATATCCCCAGTGGAGTCGCCAGACTGTAGACACAGGACCTGAGCGACGCCGTTCCTAGGCTCGCGGCCTAGTTGGGAAGGATTACATAACATGGAGTCGCCACCCGGTGTGAACCGGGACAAAGATTTAAGGCCGCACTCACCCCTCGCAAGGGAAGACCTCAAACCGTTGGGTTCGGAATGGTCCCTTACTTATGTCACTTGTAATGAAAGGATTCATGTAATAATTTAAATAAGCTTAAGTAACACTTATTTCCAAGAGTATCATGCTTCTAAATTCTCATATGCAAAATAAAACTTATGTGTACATTTTTACATATATCTCATATTTAAAATTGCATGCTTAACATATATCAAGATAGCAACGAACATACAAACTTGCATATCACATTCAGGAAAACACAAGCACACATATTGACCATACAAGCACACATATGGGCACTTTTCCAAGCGGTACGTGGAATTGTAGCCCAAGTACAGACCGCACTACCGTCCATTCGGAATCGGCTACGGAATTTACGTCTGGGTTTCCATCCGATATACCGCAAGAAATAATACTCAAATGTTATCATGACATAAGCATACGAATTGTAATACATTGACACATTTGCATAAGAAAGATCAACCATAGGCAATTATGCATGAATATAATAAGACAGACTCAGTTCAGTGGGTGCACGTTCGTGTAGCGTTCGTAAACGCGTTCGAACGGAAATGAAATAGAATGCTCACGTTCGAGTAGCGTTCGTAAACGCGTTCGAACGGAAATGAAACAGAATGCTCGCGTTCGTATGGCGTTGTTAACGCGTTCGAACGGAAATGAAACAGAATGCTCACGTTCGTATGGCGTTTGTTAACGCGTTCGAACGGAAATGAAACAGAATGCTCACGTTCGTATGGCGTTTGTTAACGCGTTCGAACGGAAATGAAACAGAATGCTCACGTTCGTATGGCGTTTGTTAACGCGTTCGAACGGAAATGAGACCTGATGCATGATAAGGCAAAATGTATGCGCGTTCGAGTTGCGTTCGTGAACGCGTTCGAACGGACACGGACCTGATGCATGAAATGGGATGCAATACATAAACAGAAATAAAGGGGCGCGGCGAAGCACTGCCGTAAAGGTGGCCTTTTGGGGCTCTTGATCTCTCAAAGAGAGGACCTTTAGACCAACGTACTAAGCCCATGCGCGTCACATTACACATATAAAAAAATAGAACCAATCCTATCAACCAAGTATGCCCGATTGAACACATCTTACATCCAATCTGAACACACATCAACCGGCGCGGCAAAGCATCGTGGTAACGGGTTTGAACCCCTCCCCATAGGGATTTTTCATTCCACTTACTAAGCCCATGCGCTTGATTGATCCATGCATAAAAGATAAACTCAATAATATCAAACTAAGTATGCCTGATTGAACGTATCTTGCATCCAACCGAACACACATCAACCGGCGCGGCGAAGTAGTGTCACAAAGGTGGCCTTTTCGGCTCTTTGTCTCCCAAATGGAGGACCTTTGGACTAACTCACTAAGCCCATGCGCTTGATTGAATCATACATAAATAAGCAACATATTGAATTCAAGTAAAGAAAACTAAATAAACAAAAAGCAACACAACGAAAGAGAGATGGTGCCGTTTACTCAAGCGGTACGTGGAGTTGTGGCCCGAGTACAGATCATATTACCGTCCATTCGGAATCGGCTATGAAATTTATGTCCGGGTTTCCATCCGATATATCGCGAGAGTTGACACATCTCTCATTCATCCAATACCCACAACATATTACATCTCATAATTCATGCATATTTATATACTCAAAGACCACAACACACATTTCAACATTACAATCATACAAGAAATACTTAATAAATAATGCGGAAAAGGAAAACAAATGTGAAAGATACCCTCAGGTCTAACCTTTTAAGCTGTCTCTCGGACTCGCGTTCCACGAATATCGGAAAGGGGGTAAAGCTCCGCAACTTTTCTGGTTCACTGGTTCAGCGTCCTAGCTCACTGCCTTGCTGTTTTGCTTACGGTTTGAACTCCGTTCTGCTCCTACTCGGCCTCGGTCTTGCTGCTCACTGCACGGGCCACCTGTTTTAACGTTTTCAAAGAACTATTCCAAGTTTGTGTGGGTTCTTAGTGCAATTAAATGTGATTATTCTTAAGATTATCTATGCAGTTTTTATGTTACTGTTTTTTAAGGATTTGGGCTGCTGTTTTAAGGTAATCTAGGAGGTTGTTTAGGCGTGTTTTAGGGTGTGGTTTTTGTGGTAATTTTTGGTGGTGGAGGGCTGCTGTATAGGTGGCTGTTTCGGCTATGGAGGGTGGTGGCTTGTGGTGGTTTCTTTGTTTTCTTTCTTGTGTATGTGTGAAGTGTTTTCTCTTTTTGTTTGTTTGTTTAGTCTTGGGTGTGTAGAGAGAGTCTAGAGAGATTTCGAGAGAGTTTGGGTGTGAATTCTATGTGTCAAGCTTGGGCGTGATTTGTGTTGTGTGACCGAGAGCAATGGCCTTGGTTAGGGGTTGTTTATATAGAAGATGGCTAGGGTTTCACCTTTTCTCACAAGGAAGAGATCTTGTTTCCAAATTAAGAGAGATGAGAAAGGTATACACAAGATTGAGGGGGGACAAGATATTTTAAATTAGGAAGTTGTAATATTTAATTTGTGTTGGTTTAGGAATACAAATATTTTATATTGGTAATTATCTTATTAGATTAGGAAATCAAATATATGATTGGCTTTAATTGGTTAAGATTGATTTTAATTTGGTATGATTATATTTTGATTTAGTTTAAGTTGGTAATTGTTTATTTTAATTGGTAAATGGTTTAAATGTTTTATTTTAATGTTTAATATTTAATTTAATATTTATTTATTTAATTTGGGATGTGTTTTATGGGCTTTGGGGAGCTAAATGGGCTGGGCGTGAGGCTAGCAGCAAAACCAGAATTACCGACACCGTTCGAACGCTCCCTCGAACGCGACGCGAACGCCCGCAATCTGTTTCCCGTTCGAACGAAGTAGCGAACGCAGCACTAACGAAGACAGTGAGCTTGTTTATTCTGAATTTCCCCTTCCGATATCCGTTTCCCGCGGCTTTCGTGACTCAAAAGGTAGTGCCTCCAAATGAGACTCATCATCGGGTTTCACATGCGAAAATGCAATGCCTACAGACGTCTCAGTCGACACTACGTGTATAGAGGCTTGGCATAAAGAGGATGTCACAGTCGACACTACGTGTATGAAGAGTTGGCATGAGGAGGATGTCTCAGTCGACACTACATGTATGAAGAGTTGGCATGAGGAGGATGTCTCGATGGACAATACTCTAATGAATACTTGGCATGTACGTCGCAGTCGACACTATGTGTATGAAGGCTTGGCATGAGGAGGATGTCCCAGTCGACACTACGTGTATGAAGAGTTGGCATGAAAAGGATGTCCCAGTCGACACTACGTGTATGAAGAGTTGGCGTGAGGAGGATGTCTCGATGGACAATACTCTAATGAAGACTTGGTGTGAAGATATTCCAATTGACATACATGTAAGAAGACTTGGCAATGACATTGATAAGTGCACAAAAGTGTACTTTGAACGCTGCTAACTCGGCTTATTATCATATGTTTAATCTTAATTATAGTTTATTTTATGCTTTGTTATTAGGAAGCAATGGAATATGGATATTAGAGCAATTGCACGTGTTTCAGGATCTTACGGAAGCATCGAACGCGCGCAGGAAGCAAGTAGAGACCGTAGGACTCAAATCATGTAAAGCCTGCATGCGCGTCGCGACGCGGTGACGTTTCCAGGATGTTGTTAATTCATATTCTAACACGAATCAGGGTTCCGAGACTTTTCTATATGAACCCAACTTCGTCCTAAACCTTAGGGGGAGAAAAATCAGAGAGAAACAGAGGAGAAACACACACAAAGAGCCACACAAATAAGATTGAGAGAGAAGAACAAAGAACTTCAAAAACAAACATGTCGTCTCTCTGATCCATTTAGGCTGTATCTCTATTCTGCATGGAGAACTAATCTCTTAGGCAAAGCTAAAGATGAACTCTTGTATTTGAATTTCTATGTTTATGTTATTGATTTCTTAAGAACCTTTTAACATTTAATACAATTGATGGTTGTTATTTTCTATTATTTTTTCGATTCTTGAATCCAAAAATTATGTTTTGTCAACTCCCATATAGATCCAGTCATGTTTTTTCTATGTGTGATTTGCAAACTTAGTTGTGACTAGTAAAAGTCGTTTTATGTGTTGGTCTTCTACTGCAGTATTGTCTGAGGGTATATTGTCGACGTTAGATAACTCATAACGATGACTTTTGTGTGATGTTAACATAGAGAGAATAACCATTGATTAACTTAGAAATTAATATGCGTAAAATTGAATACCTTCTGATTGTTGGTTTGAGATGTGAAACCCTCAATTGTGTAATAAAAGGAATCAATAATTGAATATATGAGTTTGATACAAGAGGGATTCTCGATGCTTTGTCATATATCTCTACTGATAATATCCTGCAAACTTTTCTATAGTTTTTACTTTAATTATCAATTCATTCGTTTTCTTTATTTAAGTTACTGTTAACGTTTTTGTTTGAGTAAATTAGTTCTTGTAACCATCTCTCTGAGGAATCAACACCCCGGCTATACTGCGATAACCGCAAGTTATTTTTGGGCATAATCAAAATTTAGCGCTGTTGCCGGGGAGACGGCTTACAAGCAAAAGGAGCAGGTTTGCTTAATCAAACACAAAGCGATAACTTCGTTACTTATCTTTTTTTTATTATTATTTTATTTTATTTTATATGTTAGTTTATTTTTTATCTTGATTTTTAATTGATTCTTTTTATTTTTATTTATAGTCATTTGTTTATTTATTTATTTTATTTCGGTTTCTGTTTTAGTTTAGATTTTAATTTTTAATTTTTAGTTTATATGTTTATTTTATTTTATTTTTCTATTTTATTTTTATTTCCCGTATTATTTGAGCTTTAATTGCATGTCTAGCCATAGGGATATATTGGTAGATTTGTTAAGGCTGAAGAAGAAGACTCGAACTCTGCCACATATTTGAAAATCTTTTTGCCACACCATCTGCGTCTAGCGCACATAATATGAGTGAATACGAGAGACCACCCAGGAGGACTCTTGAAGAGTACCTCCACCCAACTCGCACAACTACACCTTCGTGCATCATGTTTCCCATAATGCACCACACATAGACTTTAGGCTTGAAATGATACAATATCTTCCAACTTTTCACGGGTTAGAGAGCGAGAATCCTAACGTGCACATTAGGGAGTTTAAAGAAGTTGTAGCTATTTCTATGACCGGTTTGGGACTACCGACACAATTAGACTTAAGTTCTTCCCATTTGCCCTTAAGGATAGAGCTAATAGCTGGTTGTATTCTTTAAGACCCAGGTCAATAGGATCGTGGGGAGAGATGACACATGCGTTCTTTAATAAATATTTCTCACATCATAAGACGAATGCCTTGAAAATACAAATCTTCACCTTCTCCCAGAGAGATAGTGAAACCCTTTATCAAACGTTGAGAGGTATAAGTAAATGCTAGCTAGTTGTCCTCACCACGGATATGCAAGTTGGCACATAGTAAGCTATTTCTATGACAGACTAACACCTAGAGAGCGCCAATTCGTGGAGACATTGTGCAATGGTGAGTTTATACGGAAGGACCCTGATGAGGCATTCGAGTACTTAGATGACCTAGCTGAAAAATCCCACACTTGGACTGGACCCAATGCCCTGGATAATACTGATAGGACACACACTCCTTCTAGCATAAGCCTATACCACTTTAGGGAAGAGGATAATCTTAAGGCACAAGTTGAGCTACTAACTAGACAGATATGAGCCTTACAAGTCAGAGATAGCAAAACCATGCATTCAGTCGCCCACCTAGAACCCCAAGAGTGTCCTGTGTATGGTGAGATGAGGAAAACATATGAAGAACAATGCAATACATTAGAGACGTATCAGAAGCTTTACACACCCTATTTGGATACTCATAATCCTAGTTGGCGGAACCATCCCAATCTTAGTTGGAGACATGAGTTTCATCAGCCTAGTCAGAGACCACCACCTATAGGTTATAATGCTCCCCAATATCACACGGTTACTGTTCCTAGGACTTCTTTAGAAGATACCATGCAAGCATTCATAGAGGCCCAGAAAGCATTTATGGAGACCCAGAGTACAACCAACCAAAGATTTGAGTCGTTGATAGATCGGGTAGCTGAGGATAATAAGGAAATTAAGAGTCAAGTCTCTAAATTGACTAATGTCCTGAAAGTGCAAGAAAAAGACAAATTCCCATCTCAAGCTCAACCAAATCCACAAGGCCAACACATGGCACATGCTAATCATGAGGTAGCCAATATAAAAAGTGTTAATGTCATAATCACTAAGAGTGGTAAGGAGGTAGGTATGAAAGAAACTTCAAACACTGTAGATGCCACTAAGGATAATAGTGAAGATACTCCTCAAGCAGAACAATAGACATCTTTCCAAGTTAGAGTACCTTTCCCACAAGCACTTAGGCCCACAGTGAGAGTTCCAGACCCAAATGGTGAGATCCTAGAACATCTTAAGAAAGTAAATATCAACCTTCCAATGTTACATGTGATAAAACAAGTTCATACTTATGCGAATATTTTGAAGGATCTACGTACAATAAAAAGAAAACATAATGTGAAGAATATTGTATTTTTGACAGAGCAGACAAGTGCAATAATTGAACATAGGACTCCACCTAAGTATAAATATCTGGGATGTCCCACCATAACCTGCCACATTGGCACACATGAGTTTGGTCATGCATTATTAGATTTATGTGCTAGTGTTAATCTCATGCCATATTCGATCTATGTGCAATTAGGGCCTGGTGAGATTAAACCTATATCAGTAGCTTTATAGTTAGCTGATCGATCTGTTAGAACACCATGGGAAGTAGTTGAGGATGTTTTAGTGCAAATTGATTAATTCTACTACTCCATTGATTTCCTGATTTTAGACACCCAGTCTGTGGTCAACACTGAGTCTAAGATCCCTTTGATCTTAGGTAGACCTTTTCTTGCTACAACTAATGCCCTTATTAATTGCAGGAACGGTCTCATGAAAGTATCATTTAGGAACATGACTCTAGAAGTAAATATTTTTCATGTTGAGAAACAACCACAAGGTGATGATGAATGCTAACATACATACATGATAGAAACAATCCTGCCAGAAACAGCTTCTTTACACCATGAGTCAAACCCTCCCGAACTTAAAGTGACCCTAAGGAACAGTAAAATGAGGAGAAGGAAAATACGTGCTCAATTAAAGATGATATCTGAGAAGTTGAAATGAGGTTGAATCAACTTTTTAATATGTGCAGCCAAGAGTTTCAACCACCAGACCCTGGGGGATCAATGGATAAAATGCTGCAGCTAGACAAAAATTCGTGCCTTCATCAATTCGTAACTTGGAAACCACCATGACAGCTTATGTGGTTACGTCTGGCTGACGACGTTAAACTTAGCGCTAGCGGGGAGGCAACCCTTGCATTTGTATTTATTTATTTATTTTCTTTATTTTCTTTTCTTTAGTTTTATTTTATTGTGTGCTAATTGCATGTTTTACTTTTATTGTTTAACCATGAGTTAACACAACCTACACAGCCACACAACTAAAGTCTCAACAGCAGAAACCTGATCAACTCCGTGCCTGGTAGTGTTGTTCCTTAATCATTTTCTTTATATTTATCTTACATTGAGGACAATGTAAGTTTTAAGTGTGGGGGTGTGTATGCATGTGCATGATAATACCTGTCATAAATACATTTTATTCAAAAAAGAAAAAAAATATTGTTTGTTTTTAGTCCTTAATAGTTAAACATAAGTCCAACGATGAAATTATTTATTTTATGGTGAAATCTTATAAACGATAAGTCCTTTAATGTACTTTTATCTGATGCTTTGAGTGGTTGATCTATGTTAGACTCGTAAGCGCTTAATTATAGATTTTTAGCAGTGAAAACCTGAGTAGTTGGCAATGTGACTAGTTGAAGAAATTGCAGGTCGATGAATGACCGTTTGCTTATATATCTATCCTGATTTGCTAGTATTATGATGTGTGGTATGGTTGAAAATAAAAGAAAAGTCTATGAAGAAATAATATAAACCACCTATAACTGATAAGTGTGAAACTACCCATGGACGAGTATTAGGACCACTATGAGGAGAAATGCTACCTTAAAGGGTGGGTGTGTTGGAAACAAAAGGAAAAGAAAGAAAAATGAAAAGTTCAAAACAAAAAGCAAAAAGAGACAGGAAAAGAAAAGAAAAAGAAAATCATACCATATTGAGCATATAAAAGCAACTACAGAGCTTAATTGAGATATCTAGGTTGGTTTGACCCATCAATCCCAATTTTTAAACGAAATCATTAGAGTTGGCTTACCTAGGAATCAAGATGTGAATAAACATGTACACACACACTGTGAGTCTGGCTTAGATGATTTATTCAATGACTTGGATTTGGGTTACGTTGAGTACTTTGAATGTTCTCTGGTTTCATTACTAGACATTATTTGAGGACTATAATATGTGTAACTATTAGGATTATTTCATTTTTTTTATTTTCAGTTTGCATGATTGTATGTGTTTTGCATGACGTTTGTGGGTGTCGTCGCTGTAAGCCCTCACGACACTATAACTCGTCCACTAGGGACACCTAGGGGTTTAAAGGCTTGTTGCATACGCTAAATGAAATCGTGATCCCTACGAAAGTGGCTTAGATGGTTTTTATTTATTTTTAATTTAGTTCAGTTCTTATTTTATTTTTACGCTTGAATTGCTAGGAAATAGCAATAAGCTGGTTGGGGGTTGTGATAAGTGTATAAAAGTGTACTTTGAACGCAACTAACTCGGCTTAATTATCATAAGTTTAATCTTAATTAGAGTTTATTTTGTGCTTTGTTATTAGGAAGCAATGAAATATGGATATTAGAGCAATTACGTGCGTTTCAGGATCTTATGGAAGCATCAGACGAGCGCAGGAAGCAAGCAAAGACCGCATGACTCAAATCCTGTAAAGCCCGTATGCGCATCGCGACGTGCATGGCCGCACGTCGCAACGCGACGACATTTCCAAGATGCTATTAATTCATATTCTAACGCGAATCAGGGTTCCGGACTTTTCTATATAAACCCAACTTCATCTTAAACCCTAGGGGGAGAAAAATCAGAGAGAAACAGAGGAGAAACACCCACAAAGAGCCACACACATAAGATTGAGAGAGAATAACGAAGAACTTCAAAGACAAACATGCCGTCTCTCCGATCCATTCAGGTTGTATCTCTATTCCGCATGGAGAACTAATCTCCTAGGCAAAGCTAAGGATGAACTCTTGTATTTGAATTTCTATGTTTATGTTATTGATTTATTAAGAACCTTTTAACGTTTAATACAATTGATGATTGTTATTTTCTATTATCTTTCGATTCTTGAATCCAGAAATTATGTTTTGCCAACTCCCATATAGATCTAGTCATGCTTCTTCTATGTGTGATTTGAAAACTTAGTTGTGACTAGTAAAAGTCATTTTATGTGTTGGTCTTCTGCTACAGTATTGACTGACGGTATATCGTCGACGTTAGATAACTCATAACGATGACTTTTCTGTGCTGTTAACATAGAGAGAATAACCGTTGATTAATTTACAAATTAATATGCTTAGAATTGAATACCTTCCGATTATTGGTTTGGGATGTGAAACTCTCAATGGTGTAATAAAAGGAATTAATAAATGAATATAAGAGTTTGATACAAGAGGGATTCCCGATGCTTTGTCATATCTCTCTATTGATAAAATCCTCCAAACTTTTCTATAGTTTTTACTTTAATTATCAATTCATTCGTTTTCTGTATTTAAGTTACTGTTAACGTTTTCATTTGAGTAAATTAGTTCTTGTAACCAACTCTCTGCGATAACCGCAAGTTATTTTTGGGCGTAAATAGACATCCCACTCGACACTACATGGGGATTTAGTGTGAAGACGTTCCAGTCGACATGCTTGTATGAAGACTTTATATGGACATTCCAGTCGACACTACATGTATTATGATTTAGTGTGAAGACGTTTCAGTCGACATGCTTCAATGAAGACCTTACAGGGACATTTCGGTCGACACTGCATGTATTAGGACTTGGAGTGATGATATTCTAGTCGACATGCATGTATGAAGACTTTGCAGTGACATTCTAGTCGACACTACCTTAATGGGGACTTGGTGTGAAGACATTCCAGTCGACATGCATGTATGGAGATTTGGTGTTAAGACATCCCAGTCGACATACACAAATGAAGACTCAGAATAAAGCATATACCCCGTTCGACATCTACATATGTGTAGATTGGGACTTGCTGTGGATACCAGACGCGTGTATGGCTTGGGGCTTGATGTGCGTCCTATTTGACATCTACATGTGTGTAGCTTGGGACTTGTTATGAATCTCAGACGCGTTTATAAATTGAGGTTTGATGTGCCTCCCATTCGACATCTACATGTGTGTAGCTTGAGACTTGTTGTGGATTCCAGACGTGTATGGCTTGGGCCTTGATGTGCGTCCCATTCGACATCTACATGTGTGTAGCTTGGGACTTATTGTGGATCTCAGACGCGTGTATAGCTTGAGGTTTGATGTGCCTCTCATTCGACATCTACATATGTGTAGCTTGGGACTTGTTGTGGATCCCAAAAATGTGTACAGCTTGAGGCAACTGTTCCATTCGACATGACATGGATGAAGGCTTAGTATTTAGCTGAAGTTCCATTCGACCCTACATGGAAGGATTGTCATTTCTTCCATACTACATGGATGGATTGTCATCAACTATAGACTCCATTCGACCGTAGACCCTCATTGACCTTTGTCAGGTCTTATAGAATAAGGAATGAAGACTCTCACTGACCTTTGTCAGGTCTTGTAGAGTGAGGATTCTAGAATGAGGAATGTGTTGGGGTGTTTTGGGCAAATGGTGCAGAGAAAGCGCTGTTCGGGCGAAATCGTAATTTTAAAACTTTTTAAATTACCGAATGAATTATTCAATATCCAATATGAATAATTCATTCATATTTCACCTAAACACATATTCGATATCAAATAGTGACATAAATGGTTAAGAAATATCGCGAAACTTTTACGAAAATGATTTTCCGTAAAATGGCATAAAACTCGTTTTCGACCGAACCGACTACCCAATACACATGAGGGTTGCCCAGGTCAGCCCTAATAGTATTAGGGCAGTTCATGGGCTGCCCGAACAGTGAAAAATTCACTATTTGGACAGCCATCACCCGGCTGGCTCAAAAGTCACCTGGTAACGCTGTTTTTCGCTTATTTCAACTCCGAAACAATTTCTAGAAATAGTTCCAACACCAAAAACACATCCAATACATTTATATAACATCAATTTCATCAACATATTCACTGTTTTTCCAGATCTGATCCAGAACATAAAATCATCAATTTTCATGCTTTAAATCTAATTTTTCAAGATTAATCCAATTAATCAAAACACCAATCAAAGTCACCACACATGAACCACCCAAGAATAATTCTAGGCATTACAAGAGTGGTCATAAAACTCTAGAATGGCAACATATAATCAAATGAATAAATTAAATACATATTACAATAATAGCACCCAAAACACTTCACACATGTAGACCTGGCCGCCGGTTCGGTTCCGGTTCGAACCAGTTCCACACTAAAGTGGAACCGGAACGGTAAACCGCGGAACCGAACCGGTCGGTTCCGGTTCGGTTTACGGTTCCCCTTCCGGTTTTTTTTTTTTTTTTAAATAATAAAGTTTAAAAAATAAAAAAATTCTATAATCGTAATGTTTTTTCATACTATCACATCATTTTTATAAAATCTTTTTTTTATAAAATTCTTTTAACATATAATCTTTTTTATAGCCAACTCTTAGCTAGTGCTTTCTTTTTATAAGCGATGTGGGATATTTATTACTTTGCTATTGTGTCCCACATCGCTTATATAAAGAAGTCAATAACCAAGAGTTGGTTATAAAAAGGATGTGAACATTCATGTTTTAGTAATGCAATTTTAAACCTCATTAAGTAATTATTATTAAAAAAAAATTGAGATTTACTTGTGAAACCTTACGGTTCCAAGAAAATATTTTTTTTTTTTAACTTTCGGTTCCAACCGGAACCGTTGGAACCGCTGGAACCGAACGGTTCCAGCGGTTCCAACCGGTTCGGTCAGGGTAAGAACCCTAACCGAACTGGTCAGGTTCCGGTTCGGTTCCGGAACCGGAACCGGTTGGAACCGGAACCGTCCAGTTCCAACCGGTTCGGTTCCGGTTCCGATTTGGAACCTTGGCCGGGTCTACACACATGCATCATCACTTCCATATCCATCCACCAAAACCAAAAGCCTCAATTTTAACAAACAAATGAACCCTAGAACTATTCTAACAATTCAAGAAAATAAGAAACTAATTTCCAAGCTTAGGGTTGTAGAAGATTACCTTTAATCTCTTGATTTCCTAAGTTTTTTCTTGAATTTTCCTTCATTTCCTTCATGATTTGATCAAACAAATCTTAGGGCTATTTCTTCTTAAAGTTTCGGCCATGGTGATAGAATGAGGAAGAAAACAAAATTTTCTAGATTAAAAAATAGAGTGACCGACTTTGGAGGGGCTTTTTGGTCATTTTCCACATTTAATCCAATTAAATAAATCAAACTTTAAGTTAACAAATCATATTTACACACCTAAAGTTTAATTAAAGCATGCCATGTGTTACAATAATAATTAAACATATTTCATAATATTTATGAAATATGGATATTATTTAACTATTCAAATATTTAACAAATACATATATTAATGGCATGTGTCAAAATCTCATTTGACAATTAATTAATGTGTATCTAATCAAATTATGTATCAAATACAAATACACAATAATTACGATTGACCGAAATCTCCTAAAGCATATGTTTTCGTTTAACCGATTAAACGATTCGAATTAACTCATTTAATCTGATGAAGTATTATGAATAATCTATATGTCACGACCCCCTCCCTAGAGCGGGCCCAACCCTAGAAAGAGGTTCGCAGACTTCTTTAGCTCGAGCATTCTATATGTCAATCAACCACTCAAATGCACACAACTATTACATCACTTATTACAAATCCAAACAGTATACACAACTTTTGTGGTTTACGACACAATACAAAGGAAATAAATACAAAATGTGACACAAATGTCTGGTCCAACCCGAATATACAACTGTGGCACGTGGATCCAAATCTGGTACTGCTCCTGCTATTCTCGCAAACTTCCTGAAATGTTTGGGGGAAGAGGGGAGTGAGCTTAAAAAGCTCAGCAAGTAAACACTCATTCTCTCCACATGACCTCACCAACAAAATAGAGTTATATATATGTATATATATATATATAATATAATATATGAAAATAGCATATATTATAATATCAGCTTGCGCAATCATCCCACAACAATGCAAACATCCATCAAACATGGTTGCTAGTCCGGGTTTAGTATAACAGAGGATTGAAACCGATGGGAGAGTCCTCAATGACAAATCTCAAGGTTTCCAACCAGATCAACTCATAAAATGCGAGTAAAATATACTCAATGATGAAGCCCCCGTACTCCCCCATAACAAAACCAATGGAAGAGTCCTCAATGACAACTCCCAAGGTTTTCTATCATCTCATCTCATCTGATGTATCATCACATCTCATCTCATCTCAAATCTGACCACTATTATACCAAACCCGGCAGCGTCACAACAGCACACATCATCAACATAATCACATCTCACTTTCAATCCACCAATCTCATCTCAATAATCATGATCTCATATTATCATACTTTCATTATCTCAATATTATATCTCCACAATATATATAATATAGATATATATATATATATAATATACCAATATATTTATATATACCGACTCTCACAACAACCATCAAACATCAAACAATATGTTAAGAGAATCACCACAGAGTGTACTTACCTCGATTCACGCAAAAGTCAATAACGATTATCAGCTCGAAATTCCCAACGACTAAGCTGAGAAGAAAAACAGCAATGAACGGCTCCGAAACTAATAAGAACGCTCAGCGAGGCAAGCGGGCCCCACAACGAAGATCGGGCCCCAC
This sequence comes from Zanthoxylum bungeanum, assembly GCA_019454045.1. Taxonomy (NCBI): domain Eukaryota; kingdom Viridiplantae; phylum Streptophyta; class Magnoliopsida; order Sapindales; family Rutaceae; genus Zanthoxylum; species Zanthoxylum bungeanum. Next base: position 115,744 of record SKCR01030242.1, read on the forward strand.
CACCAAAAAGCGGACCCCACAACCAAATACTTTCTACGGTGAATATATATACCAAAACACTCGTAATATCGAGAGCAACAATCTGGTGCGATCGGATCGCCGATCCAACGGTCGGATCTCAAATTCCGGTAATACCCCTGAATCGTCGGTAACTCCAAAACGGAAAACAACCCAAACGATGTCGGATCAGGAAGCGACCACTGGCGTTGGAAAGATCTCGGCTTGAAAAGTGCTCACTCACCGGAGGTGACCGTCAAAAGTGACCGGAGACGGCCGGAAATTGCAGAAGAACCGACGGCGTGGCGTCCTCGTCTGGTGGCACGTGGAGGCGCGTCCGGAAGCCGTTGGACTCGATCTCGGTGGAGACGGAAAGCTGACGACGGCAGCTACACGGTGGTCCGGCGCGTGGATGAAGATGGTCGACGATGACACGGCAGCGACGCTTCAAAGTTTTGGCGAGGAAGAAGAAAGAAATAGGAGAGAGAGAAATTATAATTTTTTTTTTAAATGACTTAGTGATGTGCTAAACGTAATACGCATGTCGCTTAAATAAACTTCAAAAGCAATGATTAATATTTTTTTAATATTTTTTTTTTGCTTGCCAGCAAATCAAGCACCCAAATCTCACAATCTACCCACCTTACAAAAATTTCGTCCCCGAAATTTCTAAATCCTCAAATAGTTCTGGATATTTCTCCTTCATATCCTTTTCCAATTCCCAAGTTGCCTCTCGAATATGATGATTAGTCCACAAGACCTTAGCAAGGGGAATCTCTCTGGATCTCAACTCTTGGACCTTTCGTTCAACAATCTTCACAGGCTTTTCTTCATAAGTCATATTCTCACTCAACTCGACCGGTTGATTCTCCAGGATGTGAGTAGGATCTGGTACGTATTTTTTCAGCATCGACACATGAAATACATTATGAATCCTTTCCAACTCCGGTGGTAATGTCAGACGATAAGCCACATTGCCCACTCTCTCCAATATCTCGTAAGGACCAATATATCGGGGTGCTAGCTTTCCCTTTCGACCAAATCTCAAAATTCCTTTACAAGGAGAGACTTTCAAAAAGACTATATCCCCCACTTGGAACTCAAGGTCTTTCCTCCTACGATCGGCATAACTTTTCTGTCGACTCTGCACCTCTAACAGCCTAGATCGAATCAGCCTGATTCTTTCTGATGTCATATCAATCAATTCTGAGCCATGAACCTGTCTATCTCCAACTTCCCCCAACAAACAGGGGTTCTGCATCTCCTCCCATACAATGCCTCAAATGGAGCCATACCGATACTTGCTTGAAAGCTGTTGTTGTAGGCAAACTCTATCAAATGAAGGTGACCATCCCATCCTCCAGCAAAAGTCAAAACACATGATCTCAGTAGGTCCTCTAATGTCTGAATAGTTCGCTCTGATTGTCCGTCGGTCTGAGGGTGAAATGTTGTGCTCATAGTAATCTTCGATCCCATCGACTTCTGGAAACTCTGCCAAAAAACGAGAAGTAAATCTGGCATCTCTATCTGATACAATCGTTGTCGGTACTCCATGTATCCGCACAATCTGCTCCACATACAGTTATGCTAGTCTCTCTGGTCCCCATGTAACTCGAATCGGTAGAAAATGAGCAGACTTAGATAATCGGTCCACTATCACCCAAATTGCATCGAACCCCTTCCGCGACCTCGGTAATCCAACTACAAAATCCATTGCAATATTCTCCCATGGCCACTCAGGTATAGGTAGAGGCTGGAGTAACCCGGCTGGATGTTGGTGTTCTGCTTTGACCTGCTGACAAATCAAGCACCGAGATACAAACTCTGCAATATCTCTCTTCATTCCCGGCCACCAATAATTCTTCTTCAGATTTTGATACATCTTGGTGCTCCCAGGATGCATATTATAAGGAGCATCGTGGGCCTCATCCAAGATATCCCGTTTGAGCGATCCCGAATGTGGTACCACAACTCTATCACCCAAAAATAATACATTCTCTGAACTCGATCGGAAGTTAGAAGTTTCCCCCTTAAGAATCTCCGCTCTCCATTTCCCACACTGATCATCCTCGCTCTGGGCTGTTTTAAGTCTATCCAACAATGTAGGTCGGACCTTTATATGAGCAAGAAGACCTGCTCCGACAGTTATCCCAAAGGTCAATCGTAACTCCGCTAGCTCCTCGAACATCTTCTGTCTGACTCTAAGAAACTGTAATTCACCCACATTTTTCCTACTAAGGGCATCAGCAACAACATTGGCCTCTCCTGGATGATAATTAATAGTGCAATCGTAGTCACTAAGGAATTCCATCCAACGTCTCTGTCTCAAATTCAGCTCCTTTTGAGTGGAAAGGTATTTCAAACTCTTATGATCAGTAAAAATCTCACACTTAGCACCATATAAGTAATGCCTCCAAATCTTTAAAGCATGAACAATTGCTGCCATTTCCAAATCATGAGTAGGATAATTCTTCTCATGGGTCTTCAATTGTCTCGAGGCATAAGCGATCACTCTTCCATGTTGCATCAATACACATCCTAACCCCTGATGTGATGCATCAGTATAAACCACAAATCCATCAAGCCCGGAAGGTAAAGTAAGTACTGGAGCAGTAGTTAATTTCTCTTTCAGAGTTTGGAAGCTTCTCTCACAATCATCAGTCCACACGAACGGTATCTTCTTCCTTGTCAGCTGAGTCATTGGAGCAGCAATAATAGAGAAATCTTGAATAAATCGACGGTAGTAGCCTGCTAATCCCAGGAAACTTCGAATCTCTGTCACCGTTCTCGGTCTCTCCCATCTCAGAACTGCTTCAACCTTTTGTGGATCAACATAAATTCCTTCTCCTGTGATGATGTGTCCCAGAAATACCACTCTATCCAGCCAAAATTCACATTTAGAGAACTTGGCATAAAGTTGTTATCTCCTCAAAATCTCAAGTATCAACCGAAGATGTTGCTCATGATTGATCTGAGAAGACGAATACACAAAGATGTCATCTATAAACACCACAACAAACTTATCTAAATACGGCTGGAACACTCTATTCATCAAATCCATGAATGCTACAGGTGCATTAGTAAATCCAAACGGCATGACTAAAAATTCATAGTGTCCGTATCTCGTTCGAAATGCAGTCTTGGGAATATCCGTATCCCGAATCCTCATATGATGATACCCTGATCGAAGATCAATTTTTGAAAACACCGAAGCTCCCTGAAGTTGATCAAATAAATCGTCAATTCGGGGTAACGGATACCGATTCTTGATAGTCACCTTATTAAGCTGACGATAATCTATACACAATCGTAAGGTGCCATCCTTCTTCTTCACAAACAACACTGGTGCTCCCCAGGGTGAAACGCTAGGCTGAATAAATCCTCGATTCAACAGCTCTTGCAACTGTTCCTTCAGCTCCTTCATTTCTGCTAGGGCCAAACGATATGGTGATACGGAAATAGGAGTAGTACCTGGGATTAGATCTATAGTAAATTCTAGATCTCTACTGGGCGGCAAACTTGGTAACTCATCAGGAAAGACATCCTGATATTCATTCACAACTGGAATATTAGCGATTTCTCTTGATTTCTCTTTTTCCACCGTAGTAATACTTGCTAAAAAGCCCTTACACCCATGTCTAATCATCCTACAAGCTGACATGGCAGAAATGATGGGTACCACAATCTGATTACAATCACTAACCACCTTAAACTCTCCATCATCTAACTTAAACCGTACTTCTTTTTTGCTGCAATCAATAACTGCTCCATGAGCAGTCAGCCAATCCATTCCTAGAATCAAACCAAAGTCCTCCATTTCTAATGGGTAAAGTATAACTGGTAGTTGTCTCGCCTCAATCTCAATACTTAATCCCCTAAACACCGCATCTATTCTAATGTCCTTCCCCGAAGGAAGACTCACAATCAAAGGATACTTATTGGTCTCTGGTACACTATTCAGACAAGGAATACAACTAGTAGCAATGAATGAATGCGTAGAACCCGTATCAAATAAAGCTCGAACGAATATACCTGATATCTGCACCGAGCCTGATACAGTACCACCATCTTGTGCCTCGTGCTCTGTCATAGAAAAGACTCGTCCCCTATCAACACCAGGTGCAGTATGAGCCTGAGATGTCTGTCCTCTACCACCATCCAATCCACCCAACGTTCCCCTGCCTCTGTTCTGTGTGAAACCCGAACCTCGTCCACGACTACCATATGAACTTGTCCCTCTACCACGTCCTACAGTCGGCTCAGCTCCCCGAGATCCACCTCTGATAGGACATTCTCTAGCTACATGTCCAGGCTGCTGGCATTCAAAACACATCTTTTCTCTGGTACATTGCATACTAATATGACCTTCCTGACCACAGTTATAACATCGACGAGGGCCAGTAGGCCGAGATGCCACACTCACAGCACTCTGATCAACATATGGTACTGGGCCTCTACTCTGAATCAGTTCCGTCTGACCCCTACGAAACTGTCCTCTGAAAGGCGCACTCTGTGTGCCTCTCGGTGGTAACCCGTTGTGACTCGGCTGTGGAGGATACTGTCTACTGTTAGATCTACCATGTCCTCCCTCAGAAACCTCATTTCGCCCCCTCTTCCTACTTTCCTGAAAAGCAGCTATATTCTCTTTCTCAACCTTGATGTCGCTTTCCGCAATCATGGCTCTGTCAACCAATTCTGTGTATGGCAGTTTCCCCAAAATTGAAATTCTCGATCTGATCTGCTGTCTCAATCCACTCTTGAATTTCTCACACTTGTCGTCCTCACGTCGTACCAATTCTGGATAGTAACGAGATAAAGAAATCATCCGTCTCTCATATTCCATCACTGTCTCCGTCGGTCCCTGAACCATGTGTTCGAACAGACGACGCTGCTCAATACGATAAGCATACGGAAAGTACTTCTCATTGAAGGCTTCTTCGAACATATCCCATGTGATAAACTGAGGTCTTTCACGTCCATCAGTTCTCCAAAAGTCAGGGGATCTCAATCTGTCTATCAGTATGGTCTCAGTATGCTTCCACCACCTCTCTGCTTCTCCTCTCATAAAAAAAGTGGCAAATCTAACCTTCTCTTGATCAGTCAAATCCAACACTCTGAATATATGTTGAATGTCATCCTTCCATTTCTCTGCAACTAGGGGATCAGCTGTATCCTGAAACTGTGGAGGCCTCAAATTAAGAAATTGATCCAGTTTGCTCGTGTTACCACTGCTGCTCGCAGGTACATTACATGTTGGACCTCTGGTAGCCATCTGTGCAACTACATCGATTAATCTTCCCAATACATTTTCTAAATGTGAGGCTGTCGGGGGAACTGAATGAGCAGCAGAGGTCACATTAGGTACAACTGCAGGAACATCATCAGGTGCAGCTACAGGAATATCAGTGGGAACAGCTTCCGAAACTACTGGAGGTGCAGGTCTAGAACCTTCACCAATCTCAAAAACAGGTGGAATACCAGATGAAACTACATCTGATACATGATCTACAGGCAGAATCTGGGGTCTCTCAATACCTATACTCGACATCCTCACAAATCGTCGAGCTCTCCCTCTCCCACGTTGAGTACCAGTTCCACGGCCACGACCAGACATTTTCCTACAAACAAAAAGCTACACCGTTAATACCCCCTCTAATGCAATATGTCTACAGAACCTATAAACCTAGGCTCTGATACCAAATCTGTCACGACCCCCTCCCTAGAGCGGGCCCAACCCTAGAAAGAGGTTCGCAGACTTCTTTAGCTCGAGCATTCTATATGTCAATCAACCACTCAAATGCACACAAATATTACATCACTTATTACAAATCCAAACAGTATACACAACTTTTGTGGTTTACGACACAATACAAAGGAAATAAATACAAAAGGTGACACAAATGTCTGGTCCAACCCGAATATACAACTGTGGCACGTGGATCCAAATCTGGTACTGCTCCTGCTATTCTCGCAAACTTCCTGAAATGTTTGGGGGGAAGAGGGGAATGAGCTTAAAAAGCTCAGCAAGTAAACACTCATTCTCTCCACATGACCTCACCAACAAAATAGAGTTATATATATGTATATATATATATATAATATAATATATGAAAATAGCATATATTATAATATCAGCTTGCGCAATCATCCCACAACAATGCAAACATCCATCAAACATGGTTGCTAGTCCGGGTTTAGTATAACAGAGGATTGAAACCGATGGGAGAGTCCTCAATGACAAATCCCAAGGTTTCCAACCAGATCAACTCATAAAATGTGAGTAAAATATACTCAATGAGGAAGCCCCCGTACTCCCCCATATCAAAACCAATGGAAGAGTCCTCAATGACAACTCCCAAGGTTTTCTATCATCTCATCTCATCTGATGTATCATCACATCTCATCTCATCTCAAATCCGACCACTATTATACCAAACCCGGCAGCGTATCACAACAGCACACATCATCAACATAATCACATCTCACTTTCAATCCACCAATCTCATCTCAATAATCATGATCTCATATTATCATACTTTCAATATCTCAATATTATATCTCCACAATATATATAATATACCAATATATTTATATATACCGACTCTCACAACAACCATCCAACATCAAACAATATGTTTAGAGAATCACCACAGAATGTACTTACCTCGATTCACGCAAAAGTCAATAACGATTATCAGCTCGAAATTCCCAACTACTAAGCTGAGAAGAAAAACAGCAATGAACGGCTCCGAAACTAATAAGAACGCTCAGCGAGGCAAGCGGGCCCCACAACGAAGATCGGGCCCCACCACCAAAAAGCGGACCCCACAACAAAATACTTTCTACGGTGAATATATATACCAAAACACTCGTAATATCGAGAGCAACAATCTGGTGCGATCGGATCGCCGATCCAACGGTCGGATCTCAAATTCCGATAATACCCCCGAATCGTCGGTAACTCCAAAACGGAAAACAACCCAAACGATGTCGGATCAGGAAGCGACCACTGGCGTTGGAAAGATCTCGGCCTGAAAAGTGCTCACTCGCCGGAGGTGACCGTCAAAAGTGACCGGAGACGGCCGGAAATTGCAGAAGAACCGGCGGCGTGGCGTCCTCGTCTGGTGGCGCGTGGAGGCGCGTCCGGAAGCCGTTGGACTCGATCTCGGTGGCGACGGAAAGCTGACGACGGCAGCTACACGGTGGTCCGGCGCGTGGATGAAGATGGTCGACGATGACACGGCAGCGACGCTTCAAAGTTTTGGCGAGGAAGAAGAAAGAAATAGGAGAGAGAGAAATTATAATTTTTTTTAAATGACTTAGTGATGTGCTAAACCTAATACGCATGTCGCTTAAATAAACTTCAAAAGCAATGATTAATATTTTTTTTTTTTGCTTGCCAGCAAATCAAGCACCCAAATCTGACACTATATTATTCATAACATGTTGCCCAAGTGTTCAACGAGTATACTTCATATTGTGGGACTCTATAAATTTAGGTTTATCCGTCACGAAATCCAATTTCGTGTCCATAATTTACCCACTCATGAATTATGAGTTATGACGACCATGGATAATCTCGCTAAACTATGCAAGCCGAGGTCATTGCATACGTATAATCCCTCCGTCACAGGCTATCCATATTATACATGGGATATAGATGAAAACATCAAATTCTTTCGGTATAATATAGTCGACTTTTTCAAATTTACGATCTCTAAATAAAACTCGGAACTGATTTCCGAAGTTATACCACGGTTATGGATTTACTAGATCGTAAACACGTGTAGGATGCCTATGCCATGTTGTGGGAACACAGAACCTGGGCGACACTTTTCTGTCCTAGGTTGGGAGTACGGAGTAGCCACGGGGGACTAAACCGGAGAGTAATGGAGTCGCCACCCGGTGTGAACCGGGAAAATGAGATTTAAGGCCGCACTCACCCCTCGCAAGGGAAGACCTCAAACCGTTGGGTTCGGAATGGTCCCTTACTTATGTCACTTGTAATAAAAGGATTTATGTAATAATTTAACCAGGCTTAAATAACATTTATTTCCAAAAATATCATGCTTCTAAATTCATATGCATACATCAACAAGTTCATCACAACATGCAACATCACATGGCAATCTCATGAACATATTTCAATCCTATAATATGGAAAACTAAGAACAACCTAATCATGCTTGAGTACTATCTCATGAACCTATTAACCAAATAACATGCTAACAACCTAATCATGCTTGAATACAATCCCGAGAACACATAGAATGGATAAATGCAGGGATACAAATAATATGGTTGGCTATATAACACAAGAAAGATCAACCAAGAGGCAATTATGTATGAATATGATAAAACAGACTCAGTTCAGTGTGTGCGCGTTCATGTAGCGTTCGTAAACGTGTTCGAACGGTAAACAGAAGGTTCGCATTCGTGTGGCGTTTGATAACGCGTTCGAACGGAAATGAAACAGAATGCTCGCGTTCGTATGGCGTTTGATAATGCGTTCGAACGGAAATGAAACAGAATGTTCACGTTCGTATGGCGTTCGTGAACGCGTTCGAACGGAAATGAGACCTGATGCATGATAAGGCAAAAATGCATGCGCGTTCGAGTTGTGTTCGTAAATGCGTTCGAACGGGAACAGACCTGATGCATGAAATGAGACGCAATACATAAACAACAAAATAAAGGGGCGCGACGAAGTACTGCCGTAAAGGTGGCCTTTTGGGGGCTCTTGATCTCTCAAAGAGAGGACCTTTAGACCAACATACTAAGCCCATGCGCGTCACATCACATCATGCATACAAACATAAAGACAATCATATTCAACTAAGTATGTCCGATTGAACGTGTCTTGCATCCAACCGAACACACATCAACCGGCGCGGCAAAGCATCGTGGTAAAGGGCTTTAACCCCTCCCCATAGGGGATCTTTTATTCCACTTACTAAGCCCATGCGCTCGATTGAACCATGCATAAATAAGCAACATGCAGAATTTAGGTGACGAAAAATAAATAAATGAAAGCAACACAAAACAAGAGAAGGTGCCGTTTACTCAAGTGGTACGTGGAGTTGTATCCCAAGTACAGACCGCACTACCGTCCATTCGGATTCGGCTACGGAATTTACGTCTGGGTTTCCATCCTATATACCACAAGAGACGACACTCTTCCATTTCATTCAAGCCATAACATGCATCCATAAACGACTCTCATGCGAATAGAATTCAATGATAAAAAAACGAATATAAACCAATGAAAAAGTGCCCTCAGGTCTAACCTTTTAAATCACCTCTCGGATGTACGGTACACGATCGTCGGAAGGGTGGATGCTCCGCAACTCTCCCGGTTCACTGGTTCACTGTTCTCGTTCGTTGTCTTACTGTTTTGAGTCATCGTTCTCCGTGTTTTGCTACTGTTTCCTTGTGGTTTCGCTGCCGTTTCCTCTTTATCTTTTGCTTACTGTTTTTGGGTGTGTTCTTCCTGTAGTTTTTATGTGTGTTGTGTATGAGCTAGGGACTAGGGTTGAGAAGGTTGGTGAAGGGTTCTTTTTATAGGCAAAGGGTTGGGCTTGACAAGGAAAGGGATTTGGCTAATTAAAGAGGGATTTGATTTGGTGTTGGACAAGGAATGCAAGGGATTTGATTTGGTTTGGTTTGGGAATACAATATTTTAGATTGGTAATTATCTTATTAGATTAGGAAGTCAAATATTTGATTGGTTTTAATTGGTTAGGATTGATTTTAATTAGGTATATCTTCTTTTTAGTTTTAGTATATAATATATTCAAGTTATTTAAATTAGGCATAATTTTAGTTTAAGTTTGGTAAATATTTTATTTAATTGGTAAATGGTTTAAATATTTTATTTAATGTTTAATGTTTAAATTAATATTTATTTATTTAATTTGGGATGTGTTTTATGGGCTTTGGGGGGCTAATTGGGCTGGATGTGAGGCTAGCAGCAAAACCAGAATTACCGACACCGTTCGAACGCTTCCTCGAACGCGGAACGAACGCCCGCAATCCGTTTGACGTTCGAACGTAAACACGAACGCAGCACTAACGAAAACAGTGAACCTTGTTTATTCTGAATTTCCCCTTCCGATGTCCGTTTCCCGTGACCTCCGTGACTTAAAAGGTAGTGTCTCCAAAATGAGACTCATCATAGGGACTTATGTGTAAAAATGCAGTGCCTACACATGTACACAGGACTGATGGATTATATCTTGATACGCACTAAATATCATGAGCATTAGTCCACACCCAACGAACAGGCGGGGGTCTGATCTAAATAGATCGGTGACGTGACTGCCATCAAAGTATGGAGGATAACTCATATATCCCACTATGGTATCTCAAGTCGAAGGACCACTATGCTCGCTCAACTCGAGAAGATTCCTATTGACATTGGTGTACCATCTATTAGGAAATCTTCAGTGAGTCGTTCAGTGTTTATTGAAAAAACACCTACACGTCAATAATAGTCTCCCGAGACTCATGGTTCATTGGGATAAACCATCGGACCAAGTCACGATAAACTACATGTGCTGGTCTTAGTGGATTTTACAAACCGACTCGTGTTAGTAAATCTTGACCATGAACTTTATTTAAGGATATACATCTTATAGTACGCTTCCCAATGTCAATTACAAACTATGTTGTAACTGCTCACTACATTGTAAATCCTAGGGTCTTTGTCTAATATACACGTATCACTAAACCAGATTTAGTTTCAATCTAATCGTAACTAGATCGAATATGTGTATAAAAGACAAGAGGTGCTACCATTAAATAAGTAATATTATGGAAAATAGAATTGCTCGTATTCATGAATCGGATAAAAATACGATCTGGATTAGCACTCTGAGCACCAACCCTAACAGAATGAAGACCCTCACTGACCTTTGTCAGGTTATGTAGAGTGAGGATTGTAGAATGAGGAATGAAGACCCTCATTGACCTTTGTCAGGTCTTGTAGAGTGGGGATTGTAGAATGAGAAATGAAGACCCTCATTGACCTTTGTCAGGTCTTGTAGAATGAGGAATGAAGACCCTCATTGACCTTTGTCATGTCTTGTAGAATGAGGAATGAAGACCTTCATTGATATTTTTCAGGTCTTGTAGAATGATGAATGAAGACCCTATTTGACCTTTGTCAGGTCTTGTAGAATGAGGAACGAAGACCCACATAGACCTTCATCAGGTCTAGTGGAATGAGAAGTGAAGACCCTCATGGATATTCATCATGTCTAGTGGAGTGAAAAATCTCTTGGAACTCCATCAGTTCTAGTGGAGTTAAGACTCTCTTGGACCTTTATCAGGTCTAGTAGTGTATAGTCTCTCATAGACCTTCACCAAGTCTAATGGAATGAAAACCCTCATGGACCTTAAAATTCTATCAAAAAGTTGAGACGACACAGTCTTCAAACGACATGTAAAAGTGTTTTCTAATTATTACTAACCATGTTCGTGGTTTCAAGCTCAAAGATAATGTCATACTACTTTATTCCATTCGACACGACATAGCACACGTTTAAAGAACCACCAAATGGCCAATTCGATGGAGCCACCAAATGACAGGTATGAATATTAAGTGATATGTACTAACAATGTTCATGATCATATATATAAGTGTTTCCTCCATTCGACACGATGGTATGGATCCGTAGTATGGGGATGATCCTGACCTTCATCTGGTTCAGTCGATTGGGAACATTCCTCATGGCTCATGTAGAGTCAAATTCAAGATCCGGCCTTCATCTGGTCTAGACAACATTGAAGACTCCCATGGTCCTTTGACCCGTAGTATGAGGATTATTCTGACCTTTATCTGGTTCAGTCGACTGGGAACATTCACCATGGCTCATGTAGAGTCAAGTTCAAGACCTGACCTTCATCTGGTCCAGACAACATTGAAGACTCCCTTGGTCTTTTGACCCGTAGTATGAGGATGATCCTGACCTTCATTTGGTTCAGTCGACAGGGGACATCCCCCATGGACTCATGTCGAGTCAAATGAAGACCATGACTAATCTCAGTCCAGACGACTTTATCGTATGAATAATACCATGAACTTTCATCTGGTTCAGTCGACCGGGGACATCCCCTGTAGACTCATGTCGAGTCAAATGAAGACCTGAATTAATCTCAGTCCAGACGACAATGTCATATGAATTAACTTTTGAACCTTCATCTGGTTCACTCGACGGGAGACATCCCCCATGGACTCATGTCAAGTCAGATGAAGACCTGGACTACTCAACATCCAAACGATTCATGTCTTATGAAGTATACTCTGAACCTTCATCTGATTCAGTCAACTAGGGATATTCCCCATGGCTAGTATCAAGTCTAGTTCATAAACATTGACTACATTTTAAAGAAACACTAAAAAAGTGCATAGTTCTTCTGTCCAAATGCATGAAAGGCTTTACTGAACCATCCAAACGACAGAGGATAGTGCATAGAACTATGCATTCTTGACAGGTACTCTTACATCTTATTTCATACGACATGCATTGAAATACTCTCCAAGTCAAAGACCATTGACTTAGAGAGTATGGGACAAACTGTACGTGCCAAATTTGGGCCAATGGCATTTCTGACATTTCACTTCAGGCCCTATGTCAAATACAACCCAAATCCCTCCACCAAACAGTACCCAAAAAAGACTTGGGCCAATGACCCAATTACCTTATCAGACCCTTACACAAAGAGAGGCCAACCTCTTGACTTACCAGCAACATAACCGAAAAAAACGTATTTTACGTGATTTATATGACTAAACTGTTACAACACCCAAAACGTCTATCATTTAATACATTAATGAGACCTACCTTTGATAGCCTATAAAAAGAGGCATAATTCGAAGTACATGGGAGGTCTTAGCTCTGGTACTTGATCTCTCTAAGCTTCATAAACATCGGCCACCGCCCCCACGGCAATCGACATAAGTCAAGATAACTTCCAACTTTGTTCTTCCACTACTTACAGCTCGTCTTCATCACTGACTTGAGCGTCGGAGTGCCTACGACACCCACCACACCGGTGGGCAATAACCTCTACGCTCACTCTACATTTATTTTGCAGGATCGTTAGTGCCCTCAACCTATAAATTCTCGATTGTGGACCTTGGGCGAAAACTAGCATCCACAGTCACGATTCTTAAGACTTTGGCCAAAGTCGATCACCTAAGATGGATCGCATTAGTTGTAAAGAATCGTGGACATATCGACTTGAGATGTGCTCCTCGGAAACTTAAAGGTGTAGATGTGCTCCTCGGAAACTTAAAGGTGTATTCTGTGTTTCCTAAGCACAACTCGAATAGCCTATGACAGATGGATTGATAAATATATGTGATGACCTCGACTTGTATAGTTCAGAAAGGTCGTTCGTATTCTTCGCGAATTCGGAGGTGGCCGAATTGCGTACATATTAGCTAGTCTTATATGACGAACATGTTTGGACTTAGAGAGTCCCATAATATAAAGTGTATTTGTTGTGCACTTGGATAGCCGATAATTTTTTATAATAAATAATATTCGATATTATAATTATCAACTAAGATAATTAAGTGTTATTGGATAACATTGATTATTTACTTTGACGTAATTGGATTAATTAGATTAATCCAAAATTACACAAGGGCTTTGCGTAATTTCATAAATATCTCTACCATTTGAGGATATTTTAGTAATTATATATATGTAATTATAGGTGTATTTGTCTTGATTTATTTGGATTAAATCAAAGTGGTAGACATGTAACTAATCCATTAATTAAACTTTGTCTTGATTTAATTGGATTAAATCAAAGTGGTTGACAAATGGGATTAGTCACACCTAATTATATACATTTGGACAAATTAGATTAAGCCCACATAAAAGTTTATTAAAATCTTTATTAATTAAAAATTATCCAAGTTTTGTATAAATAGTAGGCTTGAGCAACAGTTTTAATTAAGCTTAAGAAAGCTAAAATAAGCAAGAGTTAGAGAAATTAGCTTAAATTAGAGAAGTGTTTATAGAAGCGTTGGAAGATTTCTACAACATTTAAACAAGGAGAAATCAAGATTGGATCTTGGAGTGAAGCTTTCTAGCATTGGAATCAAGATTGGATCTTGGAGTCAAGCTTGCAAACCTTGGAAGTTCTCCAACCATTTCAACAAGGAGAATGAGATTGGATATTTGAATCAAGCTTACTAAGTAAGTTTGATATTCTCTTAAGTTATGTTCTTCATTAGTGATTTTTCATTAGTGAGACATATAGTGATGAATTATGTATGAGATGCATAATAATATAGCTTAAAGTTGAAATTAGGCTAATGAATTATATTATGATGCTTTGAAAGTATAAACACAATATGATTGTAATTGGGTAAAAAATATTCATGTTGGACATGAAACAATTAATAAGAGTTTGGAACTCTAGATTAAGCTTAGAGCTATGGCTACCATTCTAGAATCACATGACCACCTTTGAGTGACCTATAATTGTTCATAAGTCATTTCATTGTGGGATTCTAAATTGGTTTGTGTTTTGATTCAAACATATATGTTAGTTGTATAACATGTGTTGATGATGGTTTTGATGCTAAAATTGGATTTTAGGTGTATTAAAATATTAGGAGAAAATTAGAAGTGTTTAGAATTGATTTGAAGTTGCAAATGCTCTCTGCCAATATTTTACATAGGGCAGCGTCGCGACACTGAGCATCAGACCTTCTAGAGTCACGACGCTCACCCTTCCACTTCGCGACGCCGAGAAGTTCAGCTCTCGCAGTTACTTTCACAGTTTGGAGCGTCTCGACGCCCAAGCCTCCGCTTCACGACACAAGGAGGACTGATGAACACTAAAACTTCATTTTCTCCGTTCCAGAGTTTTTGAACTCTGTTTTGGTCCCCGTTTTATCCTACGGACTCGAAACAGGATATAGTTTTACATAAAATATTTTAAAATACATCCATGTTAGATATCCACGGATTAGACCCACTTTCGATGTGCGAGGCTCCGATCTGACCCTAAGGGTTCCACATCCGCCCCAACAGTAACATATTTTGGAGCCTACATAGCATAGAAGAACACTTAAAACAAGGCAAGAACGATTACTTCAATGGCTGGTGGAGTTTGAAGATGAAGACTGCAAACGAGAGTTTCATTATTCCCTTTTCTATCTAACTTTATCTTTTATAAGTTATTGACTTGTTACAATGATTAGTTTATTTTTATTGAATATTATGAGTAGTCAATTCATTAAATCTTGGGTTGTAACTGATCTCAAGTATGTTTAATTAATTTATTTGTATATTTTTATTCTTTTGGATTTGTTATTTATTATTTATAATTCTCGGGCTTTAATGCATATTTTATTTATTTGGCCAACAATAAAATAATTTTGATAAATCCTTAGAAACTCGACGGAGAAAATTTGGATTAGCCGTGGAAATAATAGCTTGTTATTTATTTGTTGAATAAATTTCTCTGCATGATAGACATATACTTAAAGAGCATACATAGTCATTATTAGAACCTGACCTTAATGAATTCGATTTAATTTAATCAATATAGACATATAGCTAATTGATTTATTCTAAATATTTTCACCTGTCCATCGAAAAAATCTTGTGAATAATTTAATATTCTAGGTTAATAATTAGTAATAACAACCCAATTGAATGAAAAATATCTTGACACATTGCGTGTATTCTTAGGTGAAGTTGTAACCTTAGATTATTCTATCTTATAAGATTTCTCCAAAAGTATTATTTGTTCATTGTTTACTTTTAAATTACTTCAATTAAACCAACTCGCCTTCTCAATAGTTTAGTTTAATTTAAGTAGGTTAATCTTGATATTAATAAAATAAATATTAAGTCAATGTGGTTACGATATCCGATTTTTATCACTGTATTAATTAAGCGATACGTACGCTTGCGTGTTAGATTTATAAAATTACGATGACGGAGGCTGCCAAGATCATATATTATAATGATATTTGCATCATTTTTGCACTACTGACCACATGATGGATTGAGTAAACAATGCCCCCATATTATGTCTGTATGTCATTACAAAAACCACTTAACATGCATAGCTGGAAGCTGGAGAAAAAAAAAAGTATTTTAGGGCATTTGCATGATTACAACATGGTTACGTACCATCATTACAGTTTAATCCTGGCTGGTTCAGAGTTTAGTGGAGTGAGAAATGAAAAATTATGCTGACAGCACCCTACTTTCAAATCATTTTGTGGTTAAACCAACATAAAATAGGTGGCAGACCGCAGATTCTTTTTTTATGCTAAAACAGTTCTATATAAACTCTTGGGCAGTATCCATTTTACTCGCAGAGCCTAAACAAGAAACAGTTCTGCAACATACTCACTAAGTGATAGGTTTCCAGCTTGTTCCTTTTTTAACCTTTCAATTGCTCAGTGAGAAAATGGAGGGTTGCAAAAAGAGCATGGCTCTCACCATCTACGTTATGGTTCTTTTGGCTTTTGCCACTTTCTGGGCCACCAAAGCGGCTGATGATTTGGGAGGAGTCGCGCCAGCGCCAATGGAAAGCACTGGAGCTGCCCTGGGTGTTCCTTTTTTGCTTGTTGCGGCCATGGCTTCTCTTCGGGTTTGGTTCTTCTAAATTTCATCATTTGCTATTTTTGGTTACTGGCTGAACATTCATGTGTTTAGCTCTTTCATTGCCTATCGGCTGTGTTTCATTATGTGACTTCAAATTTAGAAAATGTGAAAGCTCATTATTTTTTGAAGTTTTATGAAGTGATTAATTTTTCATCCAAAGCTAGTTTATTTTCCAAGCCACCGCAAACTTTTTTCATCCAGAGCTACTTTATTTTTTCCAAGCCACTGCAAAACTATATATTTCACTGAAAAACATTTTAATCCTCGTATGAACGCTTAGAAGCTTCCGCAAGAGAAACGATCTCCACGACTTTGAAAGATGATTCGGGATGGAGTAGTGCCTCAACAGCAACTTCCGCAACCTGATCTCTGGAAATGGTACCTTCAGAAAGAGTATCCTAAAGAGAAAATATGAGAATCAACTTTGTGGTTCACAGGCCAGCATAAAAAGAAATCTGAAAGCTGGATGCTCTTAAATAATGCCCTTACCTCTGGCTCCAAGACAACATTTCCACTTGGTGGTTCATTTCTCAGTCCACCAGGCCTTATAATTGTGTAGTTAATACCAGATTTCCTGATATATTGCTCAGCCTGAAGCTTTGCTATTAAAGTCAGCCCAAATACATTTAGAAAAATGTAAGCTGGATTAAGTATTTGTCCCATTGCAGCTCCATTGACTAAAATGGAGCTGATAAGTATGAATCTGTTCAAGCCTTTTTCCCGGCATGCTTCAACAAGGTTTACTGTGCCAAAATTATCAACCTGCAACACAATATACAAGCTAGATAAAAATTACAGCACATAAACTACCAAATAGTCAGGAAGAGCAAGTATGCAACAAGTGTACAATCAGGTAACAAAAGCAATGAACTTTCACGCATCCAATCAAGATGGAGGACTGAATTCATATATACATGTTAAAAATAAATTGTAAAGCTTAACCTAAAAAATTATTTATACCTCCAAATCTCCAATAGACTACAACTGATTTCATAGAATAAAAGGATGGTCTAGCGCAAGAGGTTTCCCACACTATAGGTTCTGGGGAGGATTCAATATGTACGCAACATTACCTTTACTTTTTTACAAAAAAACTATTTGCACGACTCGAACCTGTGACTTCCAGGTCACTATGGAATAATCTTACCGTTGCACCAAGACTCATCCTCAAACAGAATAACTGATTGGAGCTGGAGAACTAAAAATCTTGTCTTCTTATTTTTTTTTTTTGGAAATCCCACCGCCAATCCACCCCACACGAGCTTAAGCGGAATAGGTAAAACTCTAGGTTGTCTCGGGATCTTACAAGAAATTCATCCCCTGAACTCGAACCCAGGACCTGGAAACCAAGTCATAAACCCTTTGCCACCAAGCCACACCCCTCGGGGGCGTCTTCTTAAGTAATTTTTTTTTTGGAAACGTTGGAAACCTCGCAGCCAAACCACCCGACCCAGGCCTAAGTGGAGTAGGTAAAACTCTCAATTGCATCATGCTCTTATAGGTAAAATCACATGAACTGGAACTCAGAACCTGACAACCAAAACATAAGTTTTTTTCCACCAAGCCACACCCATTGGGGGTTTCTTATGTATTGATTACTCCTAACATAATCATCTTTTGATAATAAACTTCTAAGATTATGATCCTTGCATAACAATCATGTCTTCTTATTGATTATTTGATTACCCCTATCCTAATAACCTTTTTACAATACACTCCTAAGATCCTGATCCCTCCATAATAATCATGTCTTCTCAAATGAGAGTTCAGTTTATAAGTAATGACTTGCCTTCTAACTCAACTCAATTAGTAAAGTGGTTGTCATAATTGTCCACTAATTGAATGGTTAAGGATGATTACACTAAAATCATTAATTGATTACTAGTGGTTGTAACAAATCAATCATTCAATTTGCATGTTGGATTCATATCAGTTCCTGACCTCTTTTCAATCAAATCTAATATCATCTTTCTTTTATGATGTATCCACAACCTCTTGTTGCTCATGATCCAATGGAACTGACCTTGATTCCACAACATAATTAAAATCAATTGAATTATATTTGCTCACTTCAAAAGGTCTTCAACAAGCTGTGTCATCTTTATACCATCAAACAATAGTTGTGAACTCGTATCCGAAAAGCTTGCATGTGCTTTTGATTTCCATTCTTCACCAATTATTTAAGCACTCTATTAACAAAGCATATTATGGTAAATAAAACTATCATTTATTTTAGTTGTTTATTACTATTTAGCATGCGTGACAATTGAGTTATATGAGTGATGTGCTATCATCGTTGCATAGTAAAAAATTTCGCTTGAGTTATGGATATTATTTTTTGAAAGGAAATTAAGTATACCTATCATTGTTGAAAATTGAAACAAGAGAAGAGGTACGAGGTTGGAACCTAGTACCTAGTCGCAAAAATCAATAACAGATGGCGGATGGGGTGATGGGGCTATATACATAACATACATGATACATACACTTATGTGGCTATATACTGGCATGCAGGGAGTGAAGACCGGAATCTCAAGCAAAAACTAGTTAAAATTTCTTTTATTTCTGTTGCTCGTAGACAGGCGATAAATTAAGCTCTCAGAATTAATGGCTCTTCACGTGCTTGCTTCACTGCTGCCTGATTCTGCACCTTCATGCACTACTTTGCCCAGAAGATTGCAGCCTACGAGAAGAAATTGTATCTCCGTTGGATTACTCAGCAATAGCTTCTCCGCATCTCCAGTACCAGTCCAATGCATGGCTACCACTACCAGCGAAGTGTCTGAGGAAAAAATTAACAGGCGATCTGGCAATTATCTTCCTCCTATCTGGGGCCATGATTTCGTTCAATCCCTCACAAATGAATATGTGGTATGTATAAATTAATATAATGTTTGTTAATTAATAGTTATAGGGTTGAATTTATTAGTAAAATACGAATCTAACGGATGATATATATAGGGAGACTCGTATGCCAAACGTATCAAAAACCTGAAGGAAGATGTGAGGGCAATGCTGCTAATAATAGTAATAGTGTGTGGATGTGGATCATGTTCAACTGGAGCTTATTGATACCTTGCAAAGACTTGGAGCATCTTATCATTTTCAGGAGGAAATTAAAAGCATTTTGAAACATTTACAACAAAAATAAGAGCAGCTACCGTGATAAGCAGCAAAAAAACAGAAAGTTTGCATGCAGTAGCTCTCGAATTTAGACTCCTAAGACAACATGGTTTTGATATACCTACAGGTATGTGCCTACTCAATGCAATTTTCAAAAATAAAACATCCAAATGCATTATTATTTTCAATCAATTTTGTTTTTTTGAGGTCAAGTTTATTATTATATTATAATTCAATTATGTGTGGACGTGTTGTAGAAATATTTTCTAGTTTCATTGATGAGAAGGGGAACTTTAAGTCATGCCTTAGGGACAATTGCAAAGGAATTTTAGCTCTTTATGAAGCTGCATATTATTGTAAATTCTCTAAATATAGAATATGAATGGTGGAGGGTCATGTCCCTTGAATAGTGCCGAGGCACTAACATGTAGGGACATGTAATACCTCATTTGTTATTATTATTATTTTTATTTCCTCTCCTTATCACACTCATCTAATCATCTCACCATCATGTCTCTTAATTATCAAAAACAACCAAAACACACCCACCCACCTTGACCTGCCACTACCTCAAGCCTTTTATTTTAATAAACCCCTCTAATCATTCGTTTGGGGAGCAACTAGAAGAAAGAGAGAGAGTTGTAAGCTTTGTATTTGTTGGCTTGGGTGCAATATTTTTAATGGCCAATAAATGAGTTGTGAGCTTGAGGAGTGTATTGAAGACAATCCCAGAGGAGTTTGAGAGTAATTCCAGAGAGTTTTGAGAGCAATTTCTTGGAGTTTAGAGAGAGAAACCGAGAACTTGAGAGAGGATTGTCCAGAAGAGAGAGAAAATACATGGACAGAGAGAGAAATGGAGTTTTCGACGTCGTCCGATCTCCGTTTCCAGCAAGTGACCACATCTGGTGCATCCCCTCGTTGAGACAAATCCAACGCTGTCGAACCGTCGTCGATCCTCCGCCGAACGCGCCTCCACGCGCCGGTGACTTGTTGCCCATGCGCTCCACGCACCGCCGTGCGTGTATGTCACCTCACAGACTGAAATTTTCCCCTCATCGAGATACACAAGTTGGACACCTTGTTTGCCAAAATCGGACATTCGATTGTTGAGAAACGAGTAAAATACAGTTGTTATCGGTGTTTAACCGATCGTCCGATCGTCGATTTCCGCTGTATTTTAGCCCCTACCACCACAATCGCCGTGATCCTTGAGGCGTTTCTGACCAGCGGTTCCTTCGTTGAGAGATTTGGAGGTTGTTGGAGATTGGTACGTGATTTTTACCATTTTGGGGGTGTAAATGATAGAATTTGAAAGTTTTGGATGTAATTGTAAATTTGCATAATTAAGAAGGTAAAACTATAAATTCTGGTTTTTAGGGGTTAAATAGTAATATTTAAGAGTTTTAGGATTATTTGGACATATTAGAAAAGTTTAGGGGCTAAAATGGAATTTTAGAAAGTTTATGGGTAAAATCGTAATTTTGGAATAATTGAAGGACATGATCAAAATTTTATATTTTTCAGATTCTTAGAGAGGATATAGACATATTAAGAGCTTTTGCATAGATAGAGGTAAGTACAATGCACGTTGATTCCCTTAACATAATTGTTTGTTGATTGATGGTTGTCGTGAAAGTCTATATAAATATATATATATATTTATATATATTTTGTGGAGATATAAACATTGGTTAATTGAAAGCATGAGAAAAATGAATTCATGATTATTGAGAT
Source organism: Zanthoxylum bungeanum (assembly GCA_019454045.1). Lineage (NCBI taxonomy): Eukaryota > Viridiplantae > Streptophyta > Magnoliopsida > Sapindales > Rutaceae > Zanthoxylum > Zanthoxylum bungeanum. Next base: position 137,244 of record SKCR01030242.1, read on the forward strand.
GAGATTGATGGATGGATGCGAGATGTGATTGTATTGGATGATGTGTGTTATTGTGTTATGCTGCCTGGTCTTGTATGATAGTGACCGGAGATGAGATGAGATATGATGATACATTACGCGAGATGATATGATGGAAAACCTTGGGAGTTGTGATGAGGTACTCTCCCATTGGTTTTGATATGGTGGGAAACCTTGAGAGTTGTGATGAGGTACTCTCCAATTGGTTTCAATCCACTATTATACTGGACCCAGATTAGCAACCATGTTTGATGGATGATTGTATGTTGTGGGATGTATGCTTTAGTTGTTATTATAATATATTTTATTTTCATATATTATATTATATATATATATCCCTATTTTGTTGATGAGGTCATGTTGAGAGTATGAGTGCATTACTTGTTGAGCTCTTTAAGCTCACTCCCATTTTCCCCCAAACATTCCAGGTAGTTCGCGAGCGCAGCAAAAGCAGTACCAGATTTGGATCCACGTGCCACAGTTATTTTTTTTGGGTTGGTCCAGACATTTGAGTCGTCATTTTCATATTTTTAAGACTTGTGTTGTAAATCATAAAAATTGTGTAAAATTCAAGGATTTATAATCTATGATGTATTAATTGTGCATATTTGTTTGGTTGGTTGGTTGACATATAGAATGCTTGAGCTAAAGAAATCTGCGAACCTCTTTCTAGGGTTGTGCCCACTCTAGAGAGGGGGTCGTGATAGGACATGTCCTCTAAATTAATAGAACATATCTTTAGGCTCCAAAGGGTTTAAGGGAAGGGTACAACTATTGGGAGGGTTACACCTCAAACCAAAGGGTGCCCTCAAAGGCACCCTTCCATGTCTATTTAAATGGGCATTCATGTTCATTCAAAAGTGATCCATAACTTTAAGAATTCTTGAGTCACATCAATTTCATTTTTGAGTCAAGAGAGAGGGTTTTGCACCATTTGTCCCACTTCATGTTCTTGTGTGAGGAGTGCCCCATCCCAAGAAGTATCCAAGGAATCCTGAGAGAATGTTAGCCATTTTGCATCCGTAGAGCACCGAGACAGAGGCTAATAAGTTCTTAAGACAGAGAGGCTTCTCGACTTGGATTTGTTTCAAATCATAATCCACCATTTTCCATGTTTTTCTCATTCTATAAGATTTAGGGTTTATGTTTAATGTTCGCATGTTAGTGTAGATTTGTTTCTGGTTTTGGTGTTTCAGATTCATTTGATGCATGTATTTCGTTTAATGACACATTAATTCCCCAAAACTCTTAAGAACTTATTAGCCTTAGTGTTGTTAGATGTGAATTTGCATGTGTTAAACTTAATTTTCTGGAAAAATTATAGTCTGTGCATGAAAAATACGTAAGGGCTTTCGAACGCCCGACGAACGCAAAGGCAAAAATCTGAATTTTCGTAAGAACGTTCAAACGCGTATTCCAATGAAACTCGAACGTAAGCCTTCTGCCTTAGAACGTTCGAACTCATCCTCAAACGCACCACGAACGTAAACCCTCTGGAACATTTCGTTCAAATGTGTTTTCGGACGCCACACGAACGTAAACTCTCTGGAATATTTCGTTCGAATGCGTTCTCGAACGCTACACGAACGTGAACTCTCTGGAACACTTCGTTCGAACGCGTTTACGAACGCTACACGAACATGAACCTACTGGACAGTTTCATTCGAACGAAGAATCGAACGTGACACTAAAGAAATTGGTCATGGAACTATTTTTAGTTTAGAATAAACTTAGAATAATTTATAATATTAACTTAGTTAAATCATATACTGTATTACAATAAACTTGGTAGTATAGATTTAAGTTGATATTAAGTATTCAATTATAACAAGCATACACATAGTGATAAAGTTGAAATTTAATTGTGTGTTGCATACTTGGTTGAGAATTAAAAGTGTAATCTTACACAAGTAATTTCATCCAATCTTGGTTTATTTATACACATATACACAAATATATATATATATATATATTGTATTGTGAAATTAAAAGTGTAATACTGAGTTTGAATTCCTAAGAGATTCTATTGAGGAAGTGTTTAAAGGATATTCTGTCAAAAAGGCGATAAGAGCCTAAATGGTCAGGGATTTAAGTGGTTACTCCGGACCCCCCCCCCTCGTCCTCTGGGAATATTCATTTATTTACTTATCATAAGAAACCTTAGTGGTAAATTCAAGGACTTGTGTTAATTGGTACTACTGTCTAATATAACAACAAGTGGATACTTAGTAAATCACTTGAACAAGATCATCCGTTGATCATTGTAAAATTTATCTTTTGTAGACTTATTGATCGCTGTTGTTTTTTCCAGTTACATATAGCTAGCGGAAATATCACAATATCGGTCTCTCATGGAGAAAAACCGAAAAAGTTTGGTGAAGAAAACTTTAAGAAATGGCAGAGCAAAATGTTGTTTTACCTGACAACTCTCCAGTTAGCTAAGTACCTCAAAGATCATCCGGATCATGTGGAGGGTGAATCGGAATAGCCAAGCAACTGCGGGAAGAGACATGGTCATCAGACGACTTCTTGTGCAAGAACTATCTTTTGGGAGGACTTGACAATACCTTGTACAATGTATACCAAGGCATGATTTCTGGGAAGATTCTCTGGGAATCTCTCGACAAGAAATACAAAACCGAGGATGTCGAGCAAAAGAAATTTATCCTGGGTAGGTTCTTGGACTAAAAAAGGTTGTAGATTCAAGAACGGTAATGTCTCAGTTGGGTGAACTGCAATTGATCATTCATGAAATATTGGATGAAGGGATGGAACTTTGAGACGTTTTAAGTTGCTACTATCATTGAAAAGTTGCCTCCATCATGGAAGGACTTCAGGAGCTATCTGAAACACAAAAAGAAACATATGAGTCTTGAAGACCTTAGGGTTCAATTGAGGATCGAAGAGGACAACAGGAAGTCCGAGAAGGCCAGCTACAAGACTATGAAGTCTAAGGCCAACATCGTTGATGGTGTAAAGGGTAGCAAAAAGAGAAAGAACAGTGGAGCTGATTCTTCCCAAGCAAACAAGAAGTTCAAGTGGAAGTGCTACAACTGTGGAAAAAATGGTCACATGACAAAGGACTGCAGAAACAAAAAGTCTCAGACAAAGGCAAGAAAAAGAAAAAAGAGGCCCATTCGCTGAAGATGGGCATATAACTGATGAGATCTCAGAGATGAATCTCTCAGCAGTGGTAACTGAAGCCAACTTTGTTGGGAATCCGAGAGAATGGTGGGTAGACACTGGGGCTACTTGTCATATATATGCAGATAACAAGATGTTTCCTCATATCAGAAGATCGATGGCGGTGATCATCTGATAATGGGAAACTCATCTACCTCTAGAGTGGTTGAACAAGGCACAGTGGTTCTGAAGATTACGTCTGGAAAGAAGCTTACATTTAAGAATATTTTGCATGTTCCCGATATTCAGAAGAAATTGGTCTCGGGCTCTCTCCTTAGCAAGAATGGTTTTAAACTTGTATTTGTTTCTGATAAATTTGTATTGACTAAGAATGATGTTTATGTAGGAAAATGATACCTCACTGAGGGCCTTTTCAAATTCAATGTAATGACTGTCAATCGACACAATGGTAATAATAAAGCTATAATTTCTGCTTATATTATTGAGTCACAAAATATATGGCATGAGAGGTTAGGACATGTTAATTATTATACGATGTGTAAATTGATTAACATGGACCTTATACTTAAATTTACAATTGATAACTAACATAAGTGTGAGGCATGTGTTGAAGCAAAAATGCACAGAGCATCATTTCATTCCATAGAACAAAGTTCCGAACCCTTGGAACTTGTACACATTGATGTGTGTGATATGAATATTATGCAAACAAGAGGCGGTAAAAAGTACTTTGTCACTTTTATCGATGATAATATAATATTTTGTTATGTGTATTTGCTGAGGAGCAAAGAGCATGAGAAGCTATTGAGAGCTTTATACACTATAAGAACGAAGTTGAAAATGAATTTGGCAAGAAAATCAAAAGAATCAGGACTGATAGAGGTGGTGAATATGTGTCACCATTTGGTGAATATTATTCCAATCATGGAATTATTCATGAAACTACTGCTCCTTATTCGCCTCAACAAAATGGGATTGCTGAGCGTAAAAAACGAACGTTGAAGGAGATGATGAACGCCATATTGACAAGCTTTGGTTTACCCCAGAACTTGGGGGGGAAGCCTTGCTTTCCGCCAACTACGTTCTGAACAAGCTACCTCACAGACAATTGGACAAGACACCATATGAGTTGTGGAAATGTTATGTACCTTCCTACAAATATCTGAAAGTCTGGGGGTGTCTTGCCAAAGTAATGGTTCCTAAACCTAAGAAGGTTAGAATATGACCCAAAACTGTTGATTGTATATTCATCGGATATGCTCGCAACAGTAGTGCGTATCGATTCTTGGTACACAAGTCTGAGATTCATGACATCAATCCGAATATGATAATTGAGTCAAGGAATGCCATATTTTTTTAAGAGACATTTCCTTATAAGGAAAGACAAAGAAGAGAGTCTCTCAAAAGAACTATTGATACTGTCAATGACAGTGATCAGGTTGACCAAGATTCAGATCAACATGGAAATATTGAGGCAAATGAACCTAGATATAGCAAAAGAGCTAGAACATCTAAGTCATTTGGACCAGATTTTCTGACATACTTGTTAGAAAATAAGCCTCAAAGCTATAAGGAAGCAATGTCATCGACATAGACACATTTTTGGAAAGAGGCTATCAACAGTGAGATTGATTCAATCCTACAGAACCATACTTGGGAGTTGGTTGATCTTCTTCCAGGTTGTAAGCCATTGGGCTACAAATGGATATTCAAACGGAAGATGAAACCAGATGGATCACTAGATAAGTACAAGGTAAGACTTATCATAAAAGGTTATAGATAAAAAGAAGGTATTGATTACTTTGACACATATTCACCAGTGACTCGTATCACATCAATAAGAATACTCATAGCCATAGCAGCTATGTTTGGTCTTGAAATACATAAAATGGATGTAAAGACGACATTCTTGAATGGTGAATTGGATGAAGAGATTTACATCGAACAATTAGAAGGTTTTAATGTTCCTGGATAATAATAGAAGGTGTGTAAACTTGTAAAATCCTTGTACGGATTAAAACAAGCACCTAAACAATGACATGAGAAATTTGACAAAGAGATGTTGTCAAGTGGGTTTAAAACCAATGAGTGTGATAAGTGTGTGTACACCAAATCAACTCAAAAAGGATATGTCATTGTGTGTCTCTAAATAGACGATATGCTGATAATTGGTAGTAATCATGAAATGATTCAGTCTACCAAGAAAGTGTTATCCAACAATTTGATATGAAAGATTTGGGAATAGCTGATGTGATCCTAGGAATTAAGATTTCTAGAACATCATAAGGATATATATTATATCAGACTCATTATGTTGAGAAGATACTTGAGAAATTTAACAAATGAGATCTAAATGTGGCTAGAACTCATGTAGACCTAACTCTTCATCTATCAAAGAATACTGGCTCAAGCGTATCGTAATTAGAGTATTCGAGGATCATCGGAAGTCTGATGTATCTTACGAATTACACATGACCTGATATCGCTCAAGCTGTGAACAGGCTTAGCAGATATACTAGCAATCCAGGACATAACCACTGGAAAGCCATAGTAAGGGTTTTGAGGTATCTGAGAGAAACTTCAAATTATGGTCTGCATTATACGAGATATCATGCTGTTCTAGAGGGATACAACGATGCTAACTGGATATCTGATACAGTGGATTCCAAATCTACGAGTGGATTTATTTTCACACTTGGTAGTGCAGTCGTGTCATGGAAATCCTCGATGTAAACATGTATTGCCAGGTCTACCATGGAATCAGAGTTCATAGCATTAGACAAAATAGCGGAAGAAGCATAATGGCTTCGAAACTTCCTCGATGATATCCCTAGTTGGCTCAAACCGGTGTCAGCGATAAGTATACATTGTGATAGTCAATCAGCTATTGGGAGAGCCCAAAATATAATGTATAATAGTAGGTCTCGACACATACGTCGGAGATATAATACCATACGTCAACTGCTCTCAAGTGGTATAATATCGATCGATTATGTCAAGTCGAAGGAAAACCTAGCGGATCCACTTACTAAAGGTTTACCTAGAGAGCAAGTTGAGAAGTCATCGAGGGGAATGAACTTGAAGCCTATAAATTAAGAATTGTCACTGTGGAAACTCAACCTAGCTGACTGGAGATCCCAATATCTAGGTTCAAAAGGGACAGCAGAAACTTTGTGCAATTCAAGACAAGCACTGAAGAGTTTTGTATTTTTTCTCATTCCGATAATGACGCAAAGTGCTGTCTGTCAAGGTTAGGATAAGCTGAGGCTTTTAATGATCACTATATTAGGAGATAAGTCCTAATGTGGGTAAAGGCAGATTACCTCTTTATAGTAGAACACTTATTTCAAGTAAGAAGTGAGGCCGCTTCCATGAGATTTTACAGGCTGAATTCCCTAAAGTGCTTGATGAATCCAGGACCGATGTTCATGGCCGAAATGAACACAACCGTAGAACAGGAAGTGGTCGTAGTAAAGCTGTGTGTTGGCAATTATCTTGGTTTACACCAACGGCAAAACAGTTCAAGACTATGGGTCACTGGTTTACCAAGTAAATCCGATTGTCATTCACTAGGAAAGGTTCAAGGCAAAATCTACCTATTTCGATGCAGCTTTAGTTCAAATTCTCTAAATATAAAGTATGGATGGTGGAAGGTCATGTCCCTTGAGTAGTGCCCTATGGGAGAGGCACTAACATGTAGGGACATGTCCTCTAAATTGATGGAACATATCTTTAGGCTCCAAAGGGTTTAAGGGGGGTACAACCCTTGGGAGGGTTACACCCTAAACCAAATGGTGCCCTCAAAGGTATCATTCCATGTCTATTTAAAGGGGCATTCATGTTCATTCAAAAATGATCCATAACTTTAAGAAGTCTGAGTCTCATCAATCTCGTTTTTGAGTCAAGAGAGAGGTTTTCCACCATTTGTCCTGGTTCATATTCTTGTGTGAGAAGTGCTCCCTCCTAAGAAGTATCCAAGGAATCCTGGGAGAACGTTAGCCACTTTACATCCATAGAGCACCGAGACGGAGGCTAATAAGTTCATAAGGATAGAGAGGCTTCTTGACTTGGATTTGTTTCAAATCATAATCCACCATTTTCCAGGTTTTTCTCATTCTATAAGATTTAGGGTTTATGTTTAATGTTGGCATGTTAGTGTAGATTTGTTTCTGGTTTTGGTGTTTCAGATTCATTTGATACATGTATTTCGTTTAATGACACATTAATTCCCCAACACACATCTTGTTGTAGAAGAATAAAGCAGTTTCACTAGGATCGGCTCCCACCATTTCACGTGAATAGTAAACCATATACATGAATAATATTGTATATATACGTGAAAAATAATCATGCCAACCTGAAGCTCATGATACCACTTGTTAGGAATTATGTTGTGAAGGTGGGGTCACAACAAAAAATGAAATTGAGAAGAAAATTGAGAATAAAATGAGACAAGACATAATGATATACATTGTTCGGCTTTAGCCTACGTCCACGGACGAAGACAGAATAATAATATTTCACTAATAAAATGAAGAATACAAATATTGAAGTATTTATCTCATAGTCTGAAAAATCAAAAAACACCAAATTCTCTTAAATCATTATAGAAACTCATTGAAGTTTTTTTTCACTGTAATGAATGAAGTCCTCAAATTTTGGGATGTCTTAAACTCTCACCAATGAATTATTTAATTAATAGGCAAGTTTTGCACTATTACAATTAATTATATTTAATTGCAACCAATTATATTTAATACAAATATTTGTAATTGTAATTGCACCAATCAACCACATAATTTACCAAACAACTAATTGTATTTAATGTAATCAACAACAAAGTGCTTCTATATAACATGGCTAGCTCCCATTGTAATTCGTAAAATTCATGCCAGCTTTGATTACGACTATTCGTTCCATGTGAATTTATTTCTTTTGAATTCAATTAAATTGGCATGGATCTTCGTCTGTAATCTTAAATAAAATCCTTTGGCCTTCCATTAAATTAACCTAAAGGTTACAAGTGACAGATTCACTCGCTATCAACACTAGATTCTATCCAAATAATAATTCCATCTGTGCAGAAAACGATAGAGATCACGAAATGTAATAATACTTTCAAAATGCTTAGATCAACTGTCAGCTGGATAATTAAGTATTAAAAAGACAACTATAGAAAATTGATAAACAGATCAATAATAGATTCGGGGGGACCATATAAATGTACGCACGAGGAAAATGCAAGGGTATTCCGAAATATTATGTGCCTATATATATATAATGGCATTGTACTGATTGATGATAGCAATCCCAAGCAAATTAAGCAAATACCGGCCGGTAATCATTTTTAATTAATTAATTAATGGCCCTTCACTTGCTTTCTTTACTGCATGCTCCTGCACCTTCATACACTACTTTGACCAGAAGATTGCAGCCTAAAAGAAGAAGTCGAATGTCAATTGGATCACTGATCAGCAATAGCAATGGCTTCTCTGCATCTCCAACAGTACTCCAATGCATCAAAATGTCTTGTGAAAATATAATTAGGCGATCTGCCAATTATCAACCTTCTATATGGGGCTATGATTTTGTTCAATCACTAGGAAATACATGCGTGGTATATATTTATATTATATTACTTTTGATTTTGATTTTATTTGGAATTGGTAAAATGTAACGCTAACAAATTAATGATGTTTTTTTTTTTTAAAAACAATCTTATAGGGAGTGTCATATGACAAACGTATCGAAAAGCTGAAGGGAGATGTGAGGAAGATCTTGCTTAATAATGAAGTGGTGGATGTGGATCCTATACATCAAATGGAGCTTATTGATACCTTGCAAAGACTTGGAGTGTCCTATCATTTTGAGGAGGATATAAATTGCATTCTGAATACGATTTACAACATTAACAGAAGCAGCTATCATGATAATCAAGAACAACAAAGTTTGTATGCAGTAGCTCTTCAATTTAGACTCCTAAGACAACATGGCTTTGATATACCTACAGGTATGTGCATATAAATACTCAAATGGAATTTTCAAAATTCTCAGTAGTCAATTAATAAAAACTTCCAAATGCATTATCACTTTCAATCAATCAATCAATTTTTATTTGTTTTTATTTTTTAATTTTGAGGTCAAGTTTATTATTATATTATAATTCAATTATGTGTGGACGTGTTGTAGAAATATTTTCTAGTTTCATGGATGAGAAGGGGAACTTTAAGTCATGCCTTAGTGACAATTGCAAAGGAATTTTAGCTCTTTATGAAGCTGCACATCTTGTTGTAGAAGAAGAAAGCAGTTTCTTCCATGAAGCTATAAATTTCACAACCACATATCTCAAAGAGTACGTAGTCAAGGATAACAATGATGAATATCTGTCTACATTTGTGAGTCATTCATTAGAAATTCCATTACATTGGAGGATGCTAAGATTAGAGGCAAGGTGGTTCATTGATGTATACGAAAAAGGACCAGACATGAACCCTGTGTTGCTCGAACTTGCTAAACTGGACTTTAATGCTGTGCAAGCAACGCATCAACGGGATCTCAAATATGTGTCTACGTAAGGATAATTATCTTATGTCCATGCATGTTAACTATATATAATTTCGGCGTTTTAATTAAGCATTACTAAAACTCATTAAATAACTAAATTGCTTCTGTTCATATATATAATTAAAAGGTGGTGGAAGAATACAGGATTTGGGGAGAAGTTGGATTTTGCAAGGGACAGATTGGTGGAGAACTTCTTCTGGACAGTAGGTGTGATATTTGAACCTCGGTTTGGATACTGTAGAAGGATGTCAACAATAATCAATGCATTAATAACAACTATTGATGATGTTTATGATGTGTATGGTACTTTGGACGAACTTGAGCTATTCACAGATGCAGTAGATAGGTTGGTGATGTTTATTTATAGAGTGTTAATTAATCTCTTTCGGATATTGTTAGCATGAAATCAATTAGTAATCGTAATATTGTGATCATTTTAGATGGGAACCTTCTGCAGCAGAGCAACTTCCATACTATATGAAGCTGTGCTTTCATTCTCTACTTAATTCCACAAATGAAATGGCTTATGACGCTCTCAGGATCAAGGAGTTGACATTATTTCTTACCTCAAGAAAGTGGTACTATATGTATTATTTTTCTGAACATTTAAATTAACAATCATGATCTCTAATTGTTATATGATCACTTATCGGGTATGCTTAATTACTTCAGTGGTCAGATATATGTAAAACCTATTTATTGGAGGCAAAATGGTACAACAGCGGATACAAACCAACTTTTGAAGAGTACATAGAGAATGCATGGATTTCAATATCAGCTCCAGTAATTCTAACGCATGCATATGTTTTTACTGCAAATCCATTAAGAAAGGATGCCTTGGATTGCGTAATTGAATATCCCAATATAATTCGTTGGTCATCGATGATTCTACGACTTGCAGATGATTTGGGAACATCATTGGTATATAAACATTTCAATATGGATAAGATCGTGCATTTTATTTGATTAATAATAAATTTTATTTTCCTTGATTTAGGATGAGCTAAAGAGAGGGGATGTTCCTAAATCAATTCAATGTCATATGTATGATACTGGAGTTTCAGAGAGCGAGGCTCGTCAATATGTACGGGATTTGATTGCTAAGATATGGATGAAGATAAACAAAGATCGATTTGAAAAACCCCACTTTTTTAACAACGTTTATATTGGGATTGCAATGAATTTGGCAAGAATGGCTCAATGCATGTATCAATATGGAGATGGACATGGTGTTCAAGGCAATAGTAAAGATCGAGTACAATCACTACTTTTTCGTCCCATTCCATAACTTTGAAAATTTGAGATTATCTCTTAAATGTTGTTTTGAGATTTTCTTAATTTGTACCATGTAAAAACAGTAAAATAATTTAGTGATGGTTTCTGAAGGGATTTGGTCACATACATCCATTCCAATCATACAGATCATCTTCTATAAAAATTCAAGGAGGAGGTTTGCTTTTTTATTATTATTTTTTTTTAGCCTAAAACTAGAATAAGGACAATAACTCGGGCCTAGTTAAAAATGAGCTGGACCGACTTCAAAATTGAAGCCAATCACACAGGAAGAGTACAATTGAAAAAAGGACAATAGAAAAATAGGCCCATATGAAGAAAGCCCAAGCATAAGCAAGATTAAAAAATAAAGCCCCTAAGCAAAAGAAAGCCGAAAACTTGAAAAAAAAGCTTTTAAGCCTTTATCCAGCCAATGATTTTCGGCCCAAGCCATGTGAGCGGCTTGCCAAGCACTGTAGAAGCCATGCAAGCATGCTGATCACGAGGAAACCCTAAGCTGGATTTCTTCTTAAAACTGCCAACAGAGGTTTACATTAAAGAATAATAAATAAAAGTAACTAATTAATAAAATAAGATTAAAGGAAACATATTTTAAAAAGAAAATACTCATCAAAGAGCAAGTATGTCTCTTCCTATCCAAATATGTGTTTAAACACTTCTTTTATTAACCTATGTGGCCCCAATAGGCAATAGCTTGATAGAATAGTTTTCAAACGGACAACGTGAGTTTGAATTTTTTGAGAGCTAAAATTTATTTAAATTTTGTTCATCCATACGCACTTATTATATGGCAAGACCTATCGCAATGTATCAAAATTAAAGCTTAGCCCAAAAATTTGAAATAAAGAAAATAATATACATAAATATAGGAGCCTTAATATTTAAATTAAAACAAATATTATTTTTATCTTGTTTGCTCTCATATATACTTTATCTCTAGCATCACCATATCCCCGCCATCTATTTCATCCTTTGCTTAAGATGAGTAAATGGTGTTGTGACTCATGTTTTGAGAATCGGACTGAGGATTGAATCAGTGATGTAAAAATTTTAATGGGATATTGGTTAGATCAAAATATCGATAAAAGTCGGTTTATGTAATAAATAATTTTATTTAATTAAAAATTAAAAAATAAAAAAAAATAAAAAAAAATTGGACCGGTTTTGACCAATTTTTTATTAGATCAGTTTTTTATATTTGACCGAACCAGACTCACGATCGATTCCCAAATCGACCAGTCGAACCGGCTGATTCGGTCCGATTTTGAAGGTAATGATTTACAGGCCTTTGTTATCACTTTCTGGGTGTGGCAATTTCATGATTAAAACTGCAATAAAAACTTAAAATCAGTTGCATAAAATAATCTGAGACTTGAAAAGTCATTATCCCAAAAAAAAAAAAAAAAAGTAAAGGACATCTTCGAATAAATCTCTATTTAAGCTAATGCATAACTTGACATGATCAAAATTTATATAGGACCTCGTATGCCCGATTGAACGTATCTCATGTTCAATCAAACGTACTTCATCCGGCGCGGCAAAACATCGTGATAAAGGTAGCCTTTAGGCATTTCCCTCAAATGGAGGACCTTTAAACCAACGTGATTAGCCTATGCGCATCAAGCAACAATGCATGAACAAACAAAGAAATAATATGCGAAAAGTAAATAACGGACTAAAAAGGCGCGGCAAAATATTGTGGTAAAGGTAGCCTTTTAGACTTTTTCTCCCTCAAATAGAGGACCTTTAAACCAACATTATTAGCCCATGCGCATCAAGCAACAATGCATGAACAAAACAAAAAAGAAATAATATGCAAAAAGTAAATAACGGACTAAAAATGCGCGGTAAATATTGTGGTAAAAGTAGCCTTTTAGGCTTTTTCTCCCTCAAATAGAGGACCTTTAAACCAACGTAATTAGCCCATGCGCATCAAGCAGCAGTGCATGAACAAACAAATAAATAATATGCGAAAATTAAATAACGGACTAAAAAGGCGCGGCAAAATATTGTGGTAAATGTAGCATTTTAGGCTTTTTCTCCCTTAAATAGATGACCCTTAAACCAACGTAATTAGCCCATTGCGCACTAAATAGCAATGCATAATTAAATAAAAGAGATGCGACCAAGGCCGAGATCTATATGGGATCTCATATGCCCGATTGAACGTATTTCACATTCAATCGAGCATACCTCATCCGGCGCGGCAAAACATGTGATTAGCCCATGCGCACTAGATTACAATGCATGACTAAACAAATATACATAGAAAATAAAAGGCGGAACAATAAACACGAAATTAAATACCAAAATGAAACACGTGCTTGAAAGTTCCTCAAGCGGTACGTGGAGTTGTATCCCAAGTACAAACCGCACTACCATCCATTCAAATTCAGCTACGAAATTTACGTTTGGGTTTCCATCCGATATACCGCAAGGGATAACACTCAATCATCAACCCAACACAAATGAAACCATACGTAAAACACTACGATGCATGCGAATAATCGACTAAGAATAACCGAAAAGATAAATAATCAAAAAAAGGGGGGCCCTCAGGTCTTACCTTGTAAGATGCTCCTCGGAAATGCGTTACGTCGTCGCCGGAAGAGTTAATGCTCCGTAACTTTTCTGGTTTTATGGTTCAAGATTTTCCTTCGCTATTTCGCTGTTCTCACTGTCGTTTTCTCTGTTTTCTTCCTTATTTTTGCTGTTTTTTACTGCAGTCTTGCTCGTCGTATTTGTTCACTGTTTTGGGTGTTTTTAGGGCTGCTGTTTTGGGGTGTTTTAGGGACTGATTTTGGGATAATTTGGTTACTATTTTTGGCGGTCAGATAGCTGTTTTGTCTCGGTTTGTTGGTTCGCTCATGAGTTGTTAGTGGCTTTATTTTATTTGTTGTTTGATCGGTGGAGAAGGAGGACGTAAGAGGTGTTTTTTTGTCAATTTATGGCTTGTTTCGTTGAGTCAGAGAGGGTGTTTAGGGTTAGGGTTATTTGCTGTTTGTTTGATCGGTTATGGGAGCAGTTTAAGGGTTGTTGTTGCTTTGTTGTTCTCGACTGATGAGGGTTTATGGGTTTGTCTGTTTGTATTTCTCAACTTGGCGAGCAGGGTGAAGCCGTGAGTGGCTAGGATTTATTGCATACTCGGTGGGTTTTGTCTTCACGTGGAGGGATCTTTGTGCTTTGGGTTAGTGAGGTTGAGAGCTGCAAGTTCAATGAGAGTTGTGAAGAGTGTTAGAGTTGAAGAGTATTTTGTGCTTTTTGAGTTGTGCCTGGTTGTTTACGCTGATGGTGGCCTGGTTTGGTGGATGATGTGTTTGTGCGTTATATGAAGGGAGGCCGAGAGTTAGCTAGGGTTTATTTATGTTGTTGATTGCCGAGAGTTGATGAGGGAGAGAAATGGTGTTTAGGCGAGAGAGAGAGAGTGTGTGTGTGTTTTTGCCTCTATGGTGAGGGCAGTTGTGTGATGAATTTAGAGAGAGAGATCTCCTAGAGGCTATTAGGGTTTTATGGGTTAGTGAGTTGTCGTGGATGTGTGTCAAGCAGGAGGGGAGATACGTGAGGGTGTTAGGGTTTTGAGAAGCTGATGGGTACGTGAGGGCTGTTAGTTTTTGTTTATTATGAATGCGTGAGTCTTTAAGGAGAGAGAGTTGAGAGGCGTGATGTGAGAGTGTGTCAGGAAGACCCCGGGTTTGGTTTTTTTGTCATGTTTTTTATAATGGTGTATTAGGGTTTCCTTGTGCATGGGTTTTCAAGAAGGAAAAGAATCAAGTAATAAGGGATACATTAAGTTATTAAGAGAATAAAATCATGTAATTTTGGTGGGGGTATATTTAATCAAATTATTTACGAAAGAATTTGGGTATTTTTGGTGGGAATATCTTTGATTTGGTAGGTGATTTATTTAAATTAGGAAGGGATTTGATTTAGTTTAGGAAGGGGATTTATTTAAATTAGGAAGGGTATTTATTTGGATTTGATTTAATTTGTGACATGTGTTTTAAATATTTTGGATTGGGCTTGGGTGTGTGGGCCTTGTGTGATGTGGGTGCGTGGCTTGGATAAATGGGTTTTGGATGGGTTGTGAGGGTTTTGGGCCGAGGCTAAAATTTTAAAACAGAGGTTAATCGAGCGATCTCGAGGCTAATTAGCGAGTTAAATTTGTTGATGTATTTATTTTTAAATTTTTCCCTTCCGACGTCTGTTTCCCGCGACTTCCGCAACTTATCGGGTAGTGCCTCCATACGAGGCTCATCATTGGGCATTATGCAAAAATGCAGTGTCTACAGTCGCCCCCACTTTGATGGGACTTGTGCAGTGTGTGACAGTGACAATCCTATCAAAGTCATGCATGCATTTTTTACTTACTTGGGTTGTCGGCTGTCGTACTTACCTGCTGCTTTGTGAGATGCTTTGAACTGAGTTGATGTAAGATGATGGTTCATTTCCGAACCGTTCCTGATGTGAGATGATGATTCATTTCCGAACCGTTACTGATGTGAGGTGGTTCATTTCCGAACCGTTACTGAGTTGAGATTGTGGTCCATTTCCGAACCGTTCCTGATGAGAGATGGTTCATTACCGAACCGTTACTTGATAGGTGGTTCATTTCCGAACCTTTACTGATGTGATGGTGGTCCATTTCCGAACCGTTACTTGCTGAGATGGTTCATTTCCGAACCGTTACTTGTTGAGAGATGGTGGTCCATTTCCGGACCGTTACTGAGTTGAGATGGTTCATTTTTGAACCGTTACTGAGTTGAGATGATTCATTTTTGAACCGTTCCTGAGTTGAGATGGTGGTCCATTTCTGAACCGTTACAAATTCACTCGTCTTTGCCACTTTTTCCCTTCTTTTTTTTTGAAACCTGCGAACACAAAAATACAAATTGTATGTATATGATGTGTATGCATGCATGCATGGATGCATTCCCTATTCCGATGGGTTAGGCCTTCATTGTGCTTCTTTGGCGCCTTTCACCTATTAATGCATTTAGTCGCCCTCAGGCTTGCCTACAATTTTCTTCTGTCAATTCTATTCCACTTTTTTACTTGCAATTGAAGTTCCATCGGGGTTCTCACATGTACCAAGATTAGACGTATTTATCGAATTAATATAAAATATATTGATGTCACGCATGTTATAACGCAAATCGAAAAGGTTCGAACAAGTAAGGAAAACAATGTCTTTGTGACTAATAAATGCAGGATTCAAAATAAATGTCTTTGTCATCTGCAGCCTTGTCTTCTCGGTTTCTTGAGCATCAGATTCTCTGACTGCAGCAGTTCTTCTTTCTATTCATTATTCTCTTTGTTACTGATCGAGAAATTTTCCCAGGAATCTATCATTTGCCCCGTTTCACCTTCACTACTGCTACCCCATATCTCCATGTATAAGGCTCGGTGGTCGATGGTTTGGAGGACAAGGCTTTCTGGTAGGCCGGAGCTAATCATGTAGGTGGGTGGTGGAACAAAGTGGTAGTTGGGTAGAGGGTTTCTGTGTGTGTTGGGTTGTTCTTTTTCTGGATCAGGTATTTTATGGGCATCAATGAGGTTTTGGAACTCATGCCTAAGGCGGGTGCAGTTGTCAGTTTCGTGGCCTTTTCTCTGATGGAAGTGACAATATAGGCTTATGTCTAGGTAGGATGGCACATGGTTTGGAAGTGGTTTAGGCTTTAATGGTTTTAAGAGTCCTTGCATCTTCAGCCTTTCAAACTGTAGGCACTGTATTTTTGTATATAAGTCCCGATGATGAGCCTTGTGCGGAGGCACTACCTCTTACGCCGCGGAAGTCGCGGGAAACGGACATCGAAAGGGAAAAGTCAAGAATTGACGTTTTGTTGGACTTTATTCACTCATTTAGTTTTGGGATTGCTTGTTGGACCTCCGTTTCAAAATCACCCTTGCCCCAAAACCATATTCTTCCTTGCTCACTCTCGGCCAACACATAAATTAAACGCTCATTCACGCATCCATTGCCCCTCACCACACCTCACGTCCATACACCATGCAACAAGCCTTCACGCCATTCACTCCCCACACAACCTTCACGCCTCTTTTGCCCCATTTTCACGTGAACCATCTCTCATGCAAAGCCATGCAACCAAACTCCACTCATTTACCCTAACTATTCAAACAACCAAATTAACCTTCCACAAAGCATGCCCCACGCCCTTGACCTCCAAATTACCTTACCCCCCATTTTCAACAAAGTTTTCCAACCAATTTAATAGCCTCCCATCACCATTTAATCAAGCAAACCCCACACCATTAAACCTAGCACCCCACGCCCATTGACAAAGCCATCCCCTTTCCATTTTTTTCAACAAAGTTAGCCACCCAATTAATAACCCTCATTAATGTTAGCCTACCCAATAAATGCACATTCATTTGCCTATATAAAGAACCATTATACCCCTTGAAACCCCTAGCACCTTCATAGCACATATACAACACAAGACTCTCACGGCATCACTCTCAGCCCTCCTTTCGCGCATCAACACAGCCCTTCCACACAGCTCTGGTTTCAACGCATAATCACCCACCTTCAAGTTTTAACTTCACGCATAATCACCCACATTCAACCTTCACTTCACGCCTGAAAACAACCACTGAAATCAGCCCAACCTCACGTACAAAAAAGCCACTAGAACCAACTCTATTCACGCCCAAACTGTCCTGAAACAAGCCCTCCAAATACGCCCAAACAGCCCCAAAAACCAGCCCTTGTTCACGCCACAACACACTGCCTTAAACACACAAAATGTCCATAAATCACGCACATAATCACCCATCACAGCCCTCCATTGCCGCCAAAATAGCCCCAGAAACAGCCCCCAAATTCACGCCACTGCAGCCCCAGAAACAAGCCCTTCATTCACGCCAAAATATCCCTGGAACAAGCCCTCCACTCACGCCCAAAATAGCAACAAATCAACCTTCATCCACGTCCCACATCGCCTAAGAAACCATTCCTCTTGCCAGCCCTTGTTCACGCAAATCATCCCCTCAACTTCATCCCACATCGACTAGGAACCTTCAACTCACGCATAAGCCTTCAACTCACGCACACGCCACTCACGCCATTGCCTTCATCAGCCTTCACGCAAGCCATCACCCTGCACACACTACTCACGTAACATCAGCTTGCCTTCACGCTAAAACCCCCTCACATACAGCCCTCGATTCAAAGCTACAAGCCCCTGCAAACACAGCCCCTAATTCATCGTGAACCCCTCACATAATGCCTATTCACGCACACAAACTGCCCTTCTTCACGCACACATCACCAACCGAAAATAACTCCAAAAAATTGCACCATAAACTAGAAGAAAACTGTCCAGAAAACCGCAGCCCCATTACCGCAAAACTGTCCAGAAAATCTGCCCCTTTACCACCGAAAATTCCGCCCCATAACACAGCCTAAATGCAGCATAAACGGCGAACCCGAGAAAATAGCAGCAACAGCGAACCCAAGAAAGCAGCCCAAACAGCGAAGCAAGGAAGGAAAATGTTGAACCAGTAAACCAGAGGAGTTGCGGAGCATCAACCCTTCCGACGACCGCATACCGCACTTTCGAGAGACGACTAAAGAGGTTAGACCTGAGGGCACCCTTTTATTTATTATCCTTTATTTTTAGTTATTTTATTACTTTATTTCGCATGAGTATTGTGAATTGGTGCATGATGTGATTCCAGATGAACGGAATATGTGTTCTTTCTTACGGTATATCGGATGGAAACCCGGACATAAATTCCGTAGCCGAATCTGAATGGACGGTATTGCGGTTTGCACTCGGGATACAATGCCACGTACCATTTGAGAGATTCACATATTTCGTTTCATCCAACCTTGTATTCGAGCATGATTAGGTTACTAGTATGTTATTTGTTTCTAAGCATGATTTAGGCATTAGTACGTTATTTCTTTATGCTTGAATTAGTTATTTTCTTTCGTAATAAGAGTTTAATTTAGTTTATGTTTAGGTCGTTATTTATTCAACATGCTTATTGTGTGATATTGTATGTTTTCCGTTATGAGAATTTACTTTTAAAGCATGCAAACTTAGATTTAGGCCTTATAGGAATTTAGATTACTTTTGCAAATGTATGTTGAGTAGACTTGGTTAAAATTACACAAATCCGTTCATTACAAGTGACATAAGTAAGGGATCATTCTGAAACCAACGGTTTGAGGTCTTCCCTTATGAGGGATGAGTGTGGCCTTAATCATTTTCCCGGTTCACACCGGGTGGCGACTCCATTTTATTTCTCCGGTTTAGTCCCCCGCGGGCTACTCCGTACTCCCAACTAGGCCGCGAGCCTGGAACAGCGTCGCCGATTTCTGTGTCCTACACAAACACTTTTTAAATAGGCTTACCAAGGTTGGAAAACCGCCTGTTTTTATGGCAGTGACCTCAGTAGTAGTGGGCATAGTCCCTGAAGGCCCCCCAATAGTCCTTTTATTCTGGCCATAGAACTTTCTGTTCTCAGCTTCTTCCTCCTCAATATCCATAACAGTCTCCCTCAACTGTCGAAAATCGCCAATCATAGAGGTCGTCCTCCTCAGCTTGTTATAAATATAGGGCTTGGTGCCCTTAATGATCATCTTGATCTGGTCCTTCTCCGAGGGCCGAGTCTGCATTTTCAAGAGCTGACTTCTCCAGCGATCTACATAATCCTTGAAGCTCTCCTCCGACTTCTGCTTGGTATTCTCCAAGTCTCGGAGCGACAAGTCAATATCCAAGTCTGTGACATACTGATTCAGAAAGGCTTCTGCTAATGCCCTCCAATCACCATTGACCTTTCTCTCCAGACTGTGATACCATACCACGGGAGTCCCCTCTAGTGACATCCCGAACATCTTCTAAACATGTCGCTTCGACAGACCCACTGAACTCATCACAGAAACATAATGTCGGAGATGGTCCCTCGGATCCCCGTTCCCGTTGAACTTGCCTATGTCGGGCATCTTGAACTGAGAGGGCAGCTGCTCCTCAAAAGTCATCGCATCGTAGTCTAACAAATCTTCATGTTTACCCTTCAGCTTACGGGTAACTGACTCTACCTGATCCCTGAGTTTCTGCAATTCTGCCTGAGACCCGGCTACCTTTCCTATAGCATACTCTTCCATGTCATCATCAAAAATAGGGATCTCATCACTTACCCCATTCGGAGGCTCTTCACGTCTGACATTCTCATTGTTTTCTACTCCCCCTGTACGAGGCACTGCAAGACTGGCCACGGCGGTGGCTAAAGCTTGCAACTGCTCAGTAATCTTAGTGATGTTGGTCTATAATTGGTCCAAGTAGGAAACCTCATTATCTGACTCACTCATGTTTTCTAATTGTTTTTTTACAAGTCTTCCTTCTTCTCTAACCCAACGGATATCTATGATGATTGTTGAAACTATGAGTTAGCATGTTGCGTGTATGCATGCGATGCATGAGATGTATAAGATGTATGTGGTTACCAAAACATAATACAACTTTCCAACCTTATTTCTCCCACACCCGTGGTAAGTCTATTTTTGGGTTATAAGTATGGCTTACTTTATGCACCGATGTGGATAAACAAAATCGTTATCTCCTATGCTACGGGGTGAACCTTGGTCACTTCTGTCACTTTCCATCGGTAAAAGACAAAGACCACCCATTTACAACATGGACTAAGCTGATTATGGGATCATGCCATTGTCTAGAAATGACGAATTTAGCTTTCAGCAACCGCGGTCATGGGGATAAACTTAGAGGTATCCAAAAGTATACAAATATGTCATAGCAAGGCGTATCCTTTCTGGATGAAAGCCAGTGTGGATATCGAACTCATGCTTCTAGCATATTTGGATCATGTTTGGATCTTCTAAGCCCATCAAGGTTTTCATACAAGTTGGCCCATTATCATTTCAAAGCATTCAATCATATTATTGCGAGGTGTAAACTTGTCCCAGTTGAAAAAGGCCCAACAGGTTTACATTTTTGCAATGACGTGGCTAAACAACTCCAAATGATAGGGGGCCCAAACACAAAGTGGCCCATCGGTATTTTAGAAACTTTTGGCCCAATCGTCATAAGGCACAAACTCGTCCCAGTTTAAATGGCCCAACAAGCTCATATCTCATGACAAGAAGTCCAAATGAATCCAAATGATGATGGTCCCAAACACAAGCAAAAGGGTGGCTTCTATAGGTCATATAACTATGGTTTTCATGCAATTTTATGGGAGTATAGATAAAGGCTCCCGTCGGCGAGGATTGCCCACAACTAGGTCTCCCCACTCAAGTCTTCAAGCGACCAAGTGAGCGCACCTTTTTTATACCCTAAGGTACGTGCCAACGAGTGATGGTACCATATAACGATCCGCCGCTTCGAGCGAAAATGACTTCACGATACATGAATGATTGTCAAATGGATTCCTCTATTGAAAATTCCCCAGATGGAGGGTGGATCGAACTCTCTTAAATACCCTTACCTCTTAGGCTCTTATCGCCTTGGTGACAGGAATAAACAATAGGTCCTCCAAATTAGTCCATCACTTTAAATATACTCTAAGGTAAGCTTCGAGTAAATGATTATCTAGATGTCTTCACAGCTTTTCCTTTTGGCTATAAAAAGACAGTGAGTGAAGGAAGACACCAAATCATTATCTTACTCTAATGATACATTTGGTTAAATCCACTTTAGACAAGGTTAACTAAAGCAAAAATCACAAACATTACAAGATATTATTTCGGGGCCGATTCTCTATCCCCAGTGGAGTCGCCAGACTGTAGATGAGGTACAGAAGTGGGCGACGCTGTCCGGGCTCACGGCCCGGTCGAGAGTATGGAGTAGCCCGCGGGGGACTAAACCGGAGAAATAAAATGGAGTCGCCACCCAGTGTGAACTGGGAAATGATTTAAGGCTGCACTCAATCCTCGCAAGGGAAGACCTCGAACCGTTGGGTTCAAAACGGTCTCTTACTTATGCCAATTCTAATGAAAAGATTAATGCAATAGTATAACCAGAGAATGTAATCAACACACAAGATTTGCACACCCATAAACGTAAATAGAATAAGAAAGGGGAGACAAAGGCATAATTCCATAGGCATATTAAACAAAGAAGTGCATAAGATGTGAATAGATAATAACTGTAAAGGCAGTAATAAAAAAATGGATAATTAAATATGTAATGCAAAAGAAGTGACCAAAGAAGCAAACAAGCATGAAATGTGATGAAAAGAAATTTGTTCACTGTACGTGCGTTCGTGTAGCGTTCGAAAATGCGTTGGAATGGTAAACAGATTGCATGAGTTCGTGTAGCGTTTGTAAACGCGTTCGAACGAAAATGAGGCAGAATGTGTACGTTCGTATAGTGTTCATAAACGCGTTCGAATGGCAAACAGAATGCATGCGTTCATGTAGCGTCCGGAGACGTGTTCAAACGAGATTACCAAAGTGGTATCCAAATGACACAAACACACGCGTGAATATTTCTCAAGCAGTACGTGGAGTTGTATCCCAAGTACAGACCGCACTATCGTCCATTCGGATTCGGCTACAGAATTTACGTCTGGGTTTCCATCCGATATACCGCAAGAGATAACAAGCACTCAAACATAAACATAACACGAATGCGTAAATGAAAAATATGAAACAACGACCAAAAGAAAGACTAATAGCGAAGTCAATAGTATGCAAGAGGTAAGTAACATGACGATGAAAGAGATGCGACCGCGGCCGACATCTATATAGGACCTTGTATGCCCGATTGAACGTATCTCACGTTCAATCAAACGTACTTCATCCGGCGAAGCAAAACATCATGATAAAGGTAGCCTTTAGGCATTTCCCTCAAATGGAGGACCTTTAAACCAACGTGATTAGCCCATGCGCATCAAGCAACAATGCATGAACAAACAAATAAAAAATATGCGAAAAGTAAATAACGGACTAAAAAGGCGCGGCAAAATATTATGGTAAAGGTAGCTTTTTAGACTTTTTCTCCCTCAAATAGAGGACTTTTAAACGAACATAATTAGCCATGCGCATCAAGCAACAATGCATGAACAAACAAAGAAATAATATGCAAAAAGTAAATAACGGATTAAAAAGGCGCGGTAAAATATTGTGGTAAAGTAGCCTTTTAGGCTTTTTCTCCCTCAAATAGAGGACCTTTAAACCAACGTAATTAGCCCATGCGCATCAAGCAACAATGCATGAACAAACAAAGAAATAATATGCGAAAAGTAAATAACGGACTAAAAAGGCGCGGCAAAATATTGTGGTAAAGGTAGCCTTTTAGGCTTTTTCTCCCTCAAATAGAGGACCTTTAAACCAACGTAATTAGCCCATACGCACTAAATAGCAATGCATAATTAAATAAAAGAGATGCGACCAAGGCCGACATCTATATGGGACCTCGTATGCCCGATTGAACGTATTTCACATTCAATCGAGCATACCTCATCCGACGGGGTAAAACATCGTGGTAAAGGTAGCCTTTAGGCTTTTATCCCTCAAACGAAGGACCTTTAATCCGACGTGATTAGCCCATGCGCACTAGATTACAATGCATGAATAAACAAAGATACATAGAAAATAAAAAGTTGAACAATAAACACGAAATTAAATACCAAAATGAAACACGTGCTTGAAAATTCATCAAGCGGTACGTGGAGTTGTAGTCCAAGTACAGACCGCACTACCGTCCATTCGGATTCTGCTACGGAATTTACGTCTGGGTTTCCATCTGATATACCGCAAGGGATATCACTCAATCATCAACCCAACACAAATGAAACCATACGTAAAACACTACGATGCATGCGAATAATCGACTAAGAATAACCAAAAAGATAAATAATGAAAAAATGGGGGGCCTCAAGTCTTACCTTGTAAGATGCTCCTCGGAAGTGCGTTACATCATCGCCGGAGGGTTAATGCTCCGTAACTTTTCTGGTTTTCTGGTTCAAGATTTTCCTTCGCTATTCCGCTGTTCTCACTGTCGTTTTCTCTATTTTCTTCCTTGCTTTGGTTTTTTTTTACTGCAGTCTTGCTCATCGTATTTATTCACTATTTTGGGCGTTTTTGGGGCTGCTGTTTTGGGGTGTTTTAGGGACTGATTTTGGGATAATTTGGTTACTATTTTTGGCGGTCAGAGGGCTGTTTTGTCTCGGTTTGTTGGTTCGCTCATGAGTTGTTAGTGGCTTTATTTTATTTGTTGTTTGGTCGGAGGAGATGGAGTATGTAAGGGGTGTTTTTTGTTAATTTGTGGCTTGTTTCGTTGAGTCAGAGAGGGTCTTTAGGGTTAGGGTGATTTTCTGTTTGTTTGATCGGTTATGGGAGCAGTTTAAGGGCTGTTTTTGCTTTATTGTTCTCGGCTAATGAGGGTTTATGGGTTTGTCTATTTGTGTTTCTCAACTTGGCGAGCAGGGTGAAGCCATGAGTGGCTAGGATTTATTACAAACTCGGTGGGTTTTGTCTTCACGTGGAGGGATCTTTGTGCTTTGGGTTAGTGAGGCCGAGAGCTGCAAGTTCAATGGGAGTTGTGAAAAGTGTTAGGGTTGAAGAGTATTTTGTCCTTTTTGAGTTGTGTCGTCTGGTTGTTTATGCTGATGGTGGCCATGTTTGGTGGATGTTGTGTTTGTGCGTTACATGAAGGGAAGCTGAGAGTTAGCTAGGGTTTATTTATGTTGTTGATTGCCGAGAGTTGATGAGGGAGATAAAGGGTGTTTAGGCGAGAGAGAGAGAGTGAGTGAGTGTGTTTTTGTCTCTATGGTGAGGGCAGTTGTGTGATGAATTTAGAGAGAGAGATCTCTGAGAGGCTATTAGGGGCGAAACGAAATGAATGGTTCGAATGAAAGAAAAAAAAATATTTTAGGCCTAATTTTCCTGGGATTGTAGTTCAATCGGTCAGAGCACCGCCTTGTCAAGGCGGAAGGGGAGATACGTGAGGGTGTTAGGGTTTTGAGAAGCTGATGGGTACGTGAGGGCTGCTAGTTTTTGTTTATTGTGCATGCGTGAGTCTTTAAGGGAGAGAAAGATGATAGGCGTGATGTGAGAGTGTGTCAGGAAGACCCCCCGGGTTTGGTTTTTTTTGTTGTGTTTATAATGGTGTATTAGGGTTTCCTTGTGCATGGGTTTTCAAGAAGGAAAAGAATCAAGTAATAAAGGGATACATTAAGTTATTAAGAGAAATAAATCATGTAATTTTGGTGGGGGTATAATTAATCAAATTATTTAGGAAAGAATTTGGGTATTTTTGGTGGGGAATATCTTTGATTTGGTAGGTTATTTATTTAAATTAGGAAGGGATTTGATTTAGTTTAGGAATGGGATTTATTTAAATTAGGAAGGATATTTATTTGGATTTGATTTAATTTGTGACATGTGTTTTAAATATTTTGGATTGGGCTTGGGTGTGGGTCTTGTGTGATGTGGGCGCGTGGCTTGGATAAATGGTCTTTGGATGGGTTGCGAGAGTTTTGGGCCGAGGCTAAAATTTTAAAACAGAGGTTAATCGAGCGATCCCGAGGCTAATTAGCGAGTTAAATTTGTTGATGTATTTATTTTTAAATTTTTCCCTTCCGACGTCCGTTTCCCGCAACTTCCGCAACTTATCGGGTAGTGCCTCCATACGAGGCTCATCATTGGGCTTTATGCAAAAATACAGTATCTACACCTGCAAATCATCCAGCTCGCCCTTGGTTCTTGCCAGCTCGCCCTCAGTTCTCGTCAACTCGACCTTGGCTTTTATCAGCTCAGTCTTGGTCTTGTCATGGTCTTCCTTGGGCTCTTGGCCATAGCTTTCTTTGCCTTCAATTGCCTCAGAACCGAAGTCCGAGAGGTAGCCTCCGCTCGTGTTTCACCCCTCTAATTTCTTCTGACTCGAATAGCCCGGCGGAAAGACTCATTCTCAACATTGGCCTCTTCGAGCTTCTTGTTGAACTTCTTCTTCCTCTTAGTCAAATCTTCATGCAGGCGTTGGGCTTGACCTCCCTTAGCAATGGTGTTAGACAATAAGTCTATGTTTATGCCAGCAGCATATGCAAAAAAACAAGTCAGTTTATGAAGTAAGCTGGGATGTATGAGGTTTAAGGGTTATTACCTTGTGTTGGAGGCGACCTACTTCTTTGATGACCTCATCGTGGGATACTTCTTCATAGGCACATACTTGTTGGAATGTTACTTGTTGTGCCATGAAGTTGAAGGCCGGGATGAGGTGCCTCATTTTCTCCCCCATGTGTTCGGGGAGGTCATAGGTCCCTAGAACGTCGGTTGTTAATTTTTATGGAGTGGGAAGTATAAGGGCTTTGCTGCATGATTTCTTGGCCGGAGGTGGAGGAGGGCTTCCTCTGAAATATGCTCGATAACTTATTACGCCTGAAAAGCACTTGCGGTTATCGTAGTATATTTGGGGTGTGATTCCTCAGAGAGATGGTTACAAGGAACTAATTCACTTAAACAAAACGTTAGCAATAACTTAATTAAAGAGATAGATTGAATTTGTAATGTAAAGTAAAAACTATGAGAAATACTTAAGAGTTATCGGTAGTGAAAAACAGCAAAGCGTCGGGAATTCCTCTTGTATCAAATTCCTATACTCAGTTGTTGATTCCTTTTATTACTCAATTGAAGGTTTCACATCTCAAACTAGCAATCATAAGATAATTCAATTCAAAGCGTATTAAGTTCTAAGGTAACTAATGATTTATTTTCTCTATGTTAACAGCACACAGTGTTATCGTTATGACCTATCTAACATCGATAATATACCCTCAGGTAATACTGCAGCAGAAGATCAACTCATAAAATAAAATTACCAGTCACAACTGGGTTCCCCAATCACACATAGAAGAAGTATGATTATTCTTATATACAAGTTGGTAAAGCACAATCTCTGGATTATAAATCGAAAGATAATAGAGAACAATGAAACATCGATTGTATTAAACGTTAAAAAGCATCCATGAATCCAAAACATTAACATAAAAAATCAATTACAAGAGTTCATCATTAGCTTTGCCTATGAGATTAGTTCTCCATATAGAATAGAGAAATAGCCTAGATAGATCGGAGAGACATCATGTATGGCTTGTGGTTCTTCGTTCTTCTCTCTCAAATATGTGTTTCTAACTCTTATTATGTGTTTCTCCTCCTCTTAGGGTTTGGACGAGCTTAGGTTTATATAGGGAAGTCGTGGAGTCCATATATGCGTGGAACACGTCCGAATTAAGCTTACGGGACTCTACCAGAGTGTCGCGGCGCCAGTATACTTTTCTAGTGCTGTATTTTCTTCGTCTCTACTTTTCCCGCGTGCTTCTGATGCGTTCGTAAGGTCCCGAAACAAATGTAATTACTCCAAGCTTTATGTTTCATTGCTTCCTAATAACAAGACACAAAATAACTATAATTAAGATTAAAACATATGATAATCAAGCCAAGTTAGCAATGTTCAAAGTACATTTTCATGCACTTATCACAACCCCCAACCAGCTTATTGCTAGTCCCTAGCAATTCAAGTGCAAAAAGAAAATAAGAACTAAACTAAAAAGAAATAAATAAAAATTATCTAAGCTACTTTCGTATGGATCACGATTGCATCTAGCATATGCAACAAGCCTTTAAACCCCTGGGCGTCCCTAGTAGACGAGTAATAATCTCGTGAGGGCTTACAGTGATGACACCCACAAACGTCATTCAAAACAGGCAATTATGTAAAAAATAACGAAATAAAATAGTCCTAATAGTTACACATATTATTGTCCTCATAGAATGCCTAGTAATGAAATCAAAGAATATTCAAAGTACTCAATGCAACTCGAATCCAGGTCATTGAATAAATCATCTAAGCCAGACTCACAGTGTGTGTGGAGAGAGGTTCATTCACAGCTCGACTCCTAGGTAAGCCAATTCAATGATTTTGTTTAAACATTGGGATCTGACGGGTCAAACCAACCTAGATATCTCAATTGTACTATGTAATTGCCTTTATGTGCTCAGTATGGTATGATTTTTTTTTCTCTTTTTTCAAATTTTATTTTCTTTCTTTTTTTTCTTTCAACACATCTACCCTTTAAGGTAGCATTTCTCCTCATGGTGGTCCTAACACTCGCCCATGGGTAGCTTCATGCTTATCGGTTATATGTGGTTTAATTTCTTTCTTTCGAGACTTTCTCTTTTTATTTTTACCCATACCATACATCATAACACTAGCAAATCAGGATAGATATCTAAGCAAACAGTCATTCATCGACATGCAATTTCTTCAACTAGTCACTGTGCCAACTACCTAGGTTTTCACTGCTAAAAACTTATAATTAAGTGCTTATGAGTCTAACCTAGATCAACTACTCAAGGCATCAGATAAAAGTACATTAAAGAACTTATTGTTTCTAAGATTTCATCTTAAAGCAAACAATATTCATCATTGGACTTATGTTTTACTATTAAGGACTAAAACTAAATTAAAATGTTTATAATTTTTTTTAAAAAAAACAGGTACATGCATACACCCCCACGCTTAAAACTTTCATTGTCCTCAATGTAAGATAAATATAAAGAAAAATGAGTGAGGAACAACACTATCGTGCATGGAGTTGATCAGACTCCTGCTGGTGAGACTTTGGTTGCATGGGCTGTGTGTGTTGCGCTAACACATGCAGAAATACTCATGCAAATAATAAACATGCAATAAGAACACAATAAAATAAAACTGAAGTAAAGAAAAATGACAAAATAAAATAAATGCAGATGCAAAGGTTGCCTCCCTACTAGCACTAAGTTTAACATCTTCAGCCAGACGTAACCACCCAAGTTGTCATGGTGGTTTCCGATAATTAGTAAGATAGGAAACATAATTTTGACTAGTTGCGGCATTGTATCCATCGATCCCCCAAGGTCTACTAATGGCTGAGATTTTAGGCTGCATGGAAGGAAAAATTGGCTCAGCCTCTGCTTTAACTTTTCATGGATCATCTTTAAGTGAGTACTAACTCTCATTTTCCTCTTTTTACGGTTCTTTGGAATCAGTTCCAGTTCGGGAGGGTTAGATTCATGTGTAGGGATGGAAATTTTACCCGCAAACCCGCAAAAACCCGCCCGCAATGGGTAGGATTTGGTAAATATATTAGTGGGTGCGGTGCGGGTTTGGTAATTTAAAGCAAAACCCGCTGAGGGTGCAGTGCGGGTTTGGTATTTAAGAAAAAAATGCGGGTATCCGCATACCCGTAATATTATTTTTTATTAATTAATATTTTTAGGACAATATGAAAAAACCTTCATATAAAAATAACTAACAAAACCTAAACCTAAAACTTTAATCCACAGTTCCACACTCCCACTCAGCCGCAGCCCGCAACCTGCCCAACTGAAGATTTTTTGCATGACTATTATTGTTTTTTTAATCACAGTTGTTAATAAAATTATAATACAAAAATTTGGATTAAGTTCACATGATCAGAAATGGGAGAGGAGCAAAATAAGCTAGTGTTTGCTGCAACTTCAGTAGCTTTCCTGCTTTTTCATTACATTTACACCACTTGAGTCATGTAAGCATCACTTTCATTACACTTAGCATAAAAAATATGACCAAAGTTTGGTGATTACTTTTTAGCTTATTGTCGATTGAGTTGGCTAACTTAGATCATTATAATTATGAAGGGAATAACTCGTTTTAATTATGTTTATATGAAAAAATAAACATATGGTACTGAGTCTTTCATACATTATGTTATCTATGTACTGTATATACATACATTGCATGTTGTATATGTCAAATGAAAAACAAATGTGAAAATTACAGCTAGTAATTAAAAATAAATTATTTAATTAAAAAATCATATTATTAATAACACAAAGTAATTCAATATTTTAAAAACCCGCAAAAAATCCGTTGGGTATCGATGCGGGTTTGGTAATTTATTTTTATATGCGGTGCGGGTTTGGTAATGAAAATTAAAACCCGCAACGAGTATGGTGCAGGTTTGGTAATTTATTTACATATGCGGGTGCGGGTTTGGTAATGGAAAACCCACACCATACCCTACCCACTGCCATCCATATTCATGTGGTGTAGAGCCTGTCTCCGGTAAGACTGTGTCTATTAGGTATGTGTACTGACACTCATCATCATCTCGTGGTTGTTTCTCAACATGAAAAATATTCACTTCTAGTGTCATATTCCCAAATGATATCTTCATAAGACCGTTACTGCAATTAATAAGAGCGTTAGCTGTAACAAGAAAATGTCTACCTAAGATAAGTGGAATTTTTGACTCAGTGTCAACCACAGATTGAGTGTCTAAAATTAGGAAATCAACAGGGTAGTAGAATTTATCATTTTGTAGTAAAACATCCTCAACTACTCCCCACGGTT
Source organism: Zanthoxylum bungeanum (assembly GCA_019454045.1). Classification (NCBI taxonomy): domain Eukaryota; kingdom Viridiplantae; phylum Streptophyta; class Magnoliopsida; order Sapindales; family Rutaceae; genus Zanthoxylum; species Zanthoxylum bungeanum. The sequence goes on from SKCR01030242.1 coordinate 167,621, forward strand.
TTCTGAGAGAGCGGTCAGCTAACTGTAAAATCACAGATGTAGGTTTAATCTCTCCAAGTCCGAGCTACAGATAAATAGAATATGACATGAGATTAACACTAGCACATAAATCTAATAAAGTATGACCGAACTCATATGTGCCAATGTGGCAGATAATGGTGGGACATCATGCATCTTTGTACTTTGGTGGAGTCCTCTGGTCAATTACCGCACTTGCTTGTTCAGTCAAGAATGCAGTCTTCTTCACATGGTGCTTTCTTTTCATGGTGCATAAATCCTTCAAAACCTACGCAAAAATGGGAACATGTTTGATCATATGTAACAAATGAAGGTTAATCTTTACTTTCTTTAAGTGTTCTAGGATCTCACTGACGAGCGGAAAATATATCAATATTTACTGCATCTTTTACTTAATATTTTGTATAGTTTCTTGAGTTTTGTGAATATTTTGATGTGTTTTGTGTATTTTGTAGATAAATAAGATTTCAGGACTTACTGGAATCAAATCGGGGCCAAAACAGCGAAAAAACAGACAAAAATGGCAAAAGTATAATTTTCCAAATAGCGTCACGACACGCAACTCCTTCAGCGTTGCGACCGCTAAAATACGCCGACCACGTGCCAACATCAAAGAAAGTTCATTATCATATGCACTCGCTAACATGCGCCTGCCACGTGTCAACATCACAGTAAAATCATATGCCGGACACGTGTCATCATCTCAACGGATCGCTTAAGACGCGTGCCACGTGTCATCATCCCATCGGGCCGCGTAACCCACATGCCACTTATCTCCACATTATCGCCATGTGTCGTCATCTCAACGGACCGCATATGCCGTGTGCCGTGTGTCGCAATCCAAATGAAACCGTGTCATACGCGTTGCCAGCTTAGGGTAACGCGTCGCGACGCCCAAACCAATTTTTGCCTATAAATTCCAGCCGATTTCATTTGCAAAAACCATACTTTCCTTGGTTTCTTAATAAGGAATTACGGATTGTATCTTGTGTGTTTTTAGTAGTTTTGTAATGTATTTTTATTTTTATTTTTAGTAATAATAATTTGTGTGTATTTACTTTCTTTTATGTTTATAGTTAATTTCCGCTAGGGGAAGGGTGAAACCTTTAATATGATGAGGTAGATTAATCTCACTTATTTTATAATATGAAAATTGTAATATAATAATATGGATTAAATTTGATACCGCCTTAATGGCTGGTTTTATTTATTAGACATAATGTGACACCGCCTATATGGTCGGTCTTTAGGTGACAGATGATTACCGCCTATATGGCTGGTTTATGGATAAATAATAACACCGCCTTTACGGATGGTTTGACTTAAATGGGTAATACTGATAATTTTTATATTATAATAAAGTGAGATTTCTACATTTGAAATATTAAAGGTGGATCCTCTAACCCCCAGTATTTTATTTTTTTCTAGGGAAGTGATGAAGCACAATATTCACGAGTTTAATAATTGATTTAATTATATTATGTGTGATGTTTTGGCTTGTTTATTGAATCTTAAGTTTAATGCTTCTTGTTAATTGGTCATTAATAAGATTGATATGGTAAACTTAAAATGAACTTGGAAAATGGATTGTAGGTTTCAGCCTTAGATTCAATATCTCACGATCTCACCTTGGGTATATGTCCCTTAGGTAGATTTCCTTACAGGATAGACATATACCTGTCGGGCGGGGGTAGCCACAATTAGAACTTTAACTTAATGAATTCAGAGTAACTTGGTTAACATATGAATATAGTTAATTGGGTTATTCTAGGTGTTTGCATCTGACCATCGGAAGAGGCTTTTGCATATCTTCGTATTCCAGGTTAACGAACTAATTTATTACACATGTATAAGAGAATCAATTCAACTTTAGAATAATATTGTGTGGAATCACAACCCTAGATGTTTATTTTCTTTATTATCAATTTCCTTTGTTTTATTTTGTATTTTTATTTATTTAGCAAATCCACAATCAACCAACCAATCAAACAATCATTTTCTTCTCATCCCAATTAGATACCTGTAAACATTTAGCATCAATAATTAATAACAACAGTAGAAATTAAGTCCTCATGGGATCGATATTTTTATACTACTTGAGCGATACGTGCGCTTGCGTTACGTGTGTGATTTCACCGATCAAGTTTTTGGCGCCGTTGCCGGGAACTTATTTTTCTTGCGTTATTAATTTTGAAGCTATCGATTTTACTTGTATCTAATTTTCTTTATTTTTATTTGTAATTTTTCTTTCTTTTATTTTCAAGTGGTTGAAAATGGAACATTATTAGGCGATGGAAGCATTACGAACTTTACAAGGAAAATATACACCCCAAATCAGGGAGCAGCAGTCCGATTTTCTGAGGCCTGTTGTCTAGCCCAACAACTATCCATGGATGTCAGACCCATTCAACACAACATTTGCTCAACCATTTTAGAACAGTAGGGTGGTTACTATCACATATCTCACATCTCATCATTGTGTTCTGAAATGGTTGAGCAAATGTTGTGTTGAATGGCTCTGACTTCCATGGATAGTTGTTGGGCAGGACAACAGGTCTCAAAAAACCGGACTGCTGCTTCCTGATTTGGGGTGTATCTTTTCCTTATAAAGTTCGTAATGCTTCCATCGCCCAATAATGTTCCATTTTCAACCACCTGAAAATAAAAGAAAGAAAAATTACAAATAAAAATAAAGAAAATTAGATACAAGTAAATATATAGCTTCAAAATTAATAACGCAAGAAATATAAGTCTCCGGCAACGGCGCCAAAAATTTGATCGGTGAAATCACACATGTAACGCAAGCGCACGTATCGCTCAAGTAGTATAAAAATATTGACCCCACGAGGACTTAATTTCTACTGTTGTTATTAATTATTGATGCTAAATGTTTACAGGGATCTAATTAGGATGAGAATGGGATGATTGCTTGATTGATTAGTTGAATGTGGATTTGCTAAATAAATAAAAATAAAAAATAAAACAAAGGAAATTAATAATAAAGAAAATAAACATCTAGGGTTGTGATTCCATACAATATTATTCTAAAGTTGAATTGATTCTCTTATACATGTGTAATAAATTAGTTTGTTAACCTGGAACATGAAGATATGCAAAAGCCTCTTTCGATGGTCAGATGCAAACACCCAGAATAACCCAATTAACTATATTCCTATGTTAACCAAGTTACTATGGATTCATTAAGTTCAAGTTCTAATTGTGGCTACCCCCGACCAACAGGTATATGTCTATCCTGTAAGAAAATCTACCTTAGGGGCATCTACCATAAGGTGAGATCGTGAGCTATTGAATCTAAGGCTGACACCTAAAATCCATTTTCCAAGTTCATTTTAAGTTTACCACATTAATCTTATTAATGGTCAATTAACAAGAAGCATTAAGCTTCAGATTCAATAAACAAGCCAAAGAATCACACATAATATAATTAAATCAATTATTAAACTCGTGAATATTGTGCTTCATCATTTCTCTAGAATAAAAATAAAATATTGGGGTTAGGGGATCCACCTTTAATATTTCAAATGTAGAAATCTCACTTTATTATAATATAAAAATTATCAGTGTTATCCATTTAAGTCAAACTAGCCATAAAGGCGGTGTTATTATTTGTCCATAAACCAGCCATATAGGCGGTAATCATCTGTCACCTAAAGACTGACCATATAGGCGGTGTCACATTATGTCAAATAAATAAAACCAGCCATTAAGGCGGTATCAACTTTAATCCATATTATTAAATTACAATTTTCATATTATAAAATAAGTGAGATTAATCTACCTCATCATATTAAAGGTTTCACCCTTCCCCTAGCGGAATTAACTATCAAACATAAAAGAAAGTAAAAACACACAAACTATTATTACTAAAAATAAAAATAAAAATACATTACAAAACTACTAAAAACACACAAGATACAATCCTTAATTCCTTTTTAAGAAACCAAGGAAAGTATAGTTTTTGCAAATAAAATCGGCTAGAATTTATAGGCAAAATTTGGTCTGGGTGACGCGATGCGCAAAGGGTTTCGCGTCGTGACGCCAGAGCTGGCAACATATATAACACAATTTCGTCTGGATTGCGACACGTGGCACACGGCATATGCAGTCCGCTGAGATGATGACATGTGGTGTGATGTGGTGACACATGACACGCGGGTTACACGGCCCGTTAAGATGATGGCATGTGGCACGCGTCTTAAGCGATCCGTTAAGATGATGACACGTGTCCGACATATGAAAGCAGGTTTGCTGTGATGTTGACATGTGGCAGGCGCATGTTAGAAAGTGCATATGATAGCAAGCTTTCTCTGATGTTGAAACACAACGTGTCGCGACACACTGACCTACGACACGAACTCTCAATTTTTAGGGCGTCGCGTCGCGACACGGACGCGATATCAGGTCTTAAACCAGTGGCCGACAGTCACCATCTTTACTCATTCTCTTCAAAAAAAATTCATTCTCTCTCAAATCCTCTAGAGATCCGACCTTCAAATCACCAAATCCTTCAACTATGCTCATTAAAACCCACAAAATCACTTTCCAATTGAAACTCAACCCTCTATTTTGTGTTTAAATTAGAATTTGAGGAAGAAAAATCTCACAAAATTACTTCACCAACTCACCCATCCTCCATTGTTGCGTGAACCACTCAGATTTGGGATTCAAGCTCGCGATTTGGGTATTCTTTTTCCTTTAATCTTCAATTTTTTTTAGTGTTTTGCGAAAATTAAAAAAAAAATGTGTTTCTGTTGTGGTTTTTGCTATTTGTGAATTCGTAGTTTTATGGGTGAAGTTTTGGCAATTGTGGACTAATTTGTGAAATGTCAGAGTTAGGTTAAAATTTAGGAAATCTTGAAAATTTGGGGGAAGTTTTGCCGAAATTTTTTAAAAAATGCCCATAAGAGAATGAGAACCTCAGCGGCTGCCGGATCGAGTTTCGATGCAACAAAGTTTGTATCGGTAGCTGCTGAGTGACGGTATGAAAAGGGGATGGGACAAAAAATCCCGATAATGGAGAGGGGTTTTGAGATTAACCCCGGACAATTTCCTTAAATTGATAGAATCATCGCCACAAGGAACTGGTATAAGCTTTGCCAGCAGCCTCACCCTGCCTGTGTACCAGTTGTCCGTGAGTTCTACGTCAATGCTTACGAGCATCAGGCATATCAGGTGTTAGTACGAGGTCAACATGTGACGTTTAATAGTACCACTATCTATAGGTATTATGGGTTACCCGATATGGAGCCAGATGAATATTCAGCAACTAGGGAGAATTTAGATATGACTCATCCCACATAAACACTTTGCATCCCCGATGCTGCATGGGATATGAGTCGCATCGGGGAATATTTAAAGATGAGTTCTAGGTATCTTAAGCCAAATGTCAGGGTTTGGTTTCATTTCCTTACCCGAACACTACTGTCAGGGACCCATATTACAAATGTAACTAAAGAATGAATGATCATGTTATACTGTCAGCTGGAGGGATATACCATTGATGTCGGTGGGCTGATATCGACCAACATAGCTTGGGCTGCACGGTCAACACAAACTGGCCTGCTATACTACAGCTTAATTGCAAACCTATGCACGCGGGCCAGGGTGCCCATAGACCCTAGGGAATAGATGATGCAGTCCACCAATGCATTGACTGCTTAAATGATCCAACAACTCCAAGAAGAGAGCCATGCTCATGTCAGGTCATCTTCATCAGCACATGTACCACCACAACAACCTCAACCAGCGCGAAGACCATCGTGATCTCGCTCCGTATCACAACGAGTAGATCGGTTGAAATCTCGATCGACTACATCGCTCAACTGCTTTAGCGAATGGCACATCATCAAGGATTGAGTGATGATCAGATTCCACCCTATCCAGGCAACAGCAGCGAGGAGGACGAGGAAGCTGAGGATTGAACAATCATGATAACATTGTTCCTTTATCTTTCTTTTGTTTTGTAACGCATTGGGGATAATGCTAGATTTAGGTTTGGGGTGAGGTTGTTTATGTTTATTTGTTTTCTCTGAGGTTGTTTATGTTTTTTTTGTTTTCTCCGTCATTTTTTTCATTCATGCATGTTTTTATTCCCTGCATGTCTTGTTTCTTACATGTTTTGTGTGTTTTATTTTATCTGCATGCTTTATTATTATAAAAAAATGAAAAAAAATATATATAGTCTAATGATGAGATTGTTTGTCTTAGTAAAAATTTCTAGGAAAATATAAATGCTAATTTCACTTTTATCCTATACTTTTAACATAATATTTAGGTCAGACTCATATGCACTTAAAAAAATAGTTTTGTAGCAGTTAGATAATAAGGAGTTGACAAAGTGACTAGTTGACATAATCGGTGGTTGATGAATGATCATTTGCCTGAATATCTGTTTCTATCTGCAGTTATTTATGATGTGAGGAATGATGATAAAAAAAAAACGGAAGCAACTTCAAGAAGACGAGTTGTTAACATCTGTGTGTTTTGTGGTACTAGTGCTGCTTCTGAGCCAAAATTCGATGCGGCAGCACAAGAACTGGGTATAGTCATAGCTGAAAGGAATATGCACCTAGTATATGGAGGTGGCAATCTTAGACTAATGGGGTACGTTTCAAGGGCCGTACAGGAAAGAGACAGTCAAGTTTTGGGAATCATCCCAAAACCTTTGGCAGATGTGAATCTTATCGGACCATCAAACGGAGATGAATGCATCGTGCCAGGTATGTCCGAACGACTTGTTGAAATGATTAATCGTGCTGATGCTTTTATTACTTTGCCAGGTGGCTTGGGCACAATTGAGGAAATATTTACATTGCTATCTTGGGCGAACTTGAACATACACCAGAAACCAATTTGACTGTTTAACATTGATTGATTTATGACTTTTTATGTATTTCTTGATGATGCCCGGAGAAATGGGTTCCTTTCAAAACCTGTAAAAGATATCATCTTCACTGTCAGAACAGCCAATGATTTAATCAACCAACTTTTAGCCTTTGAACCATAAATTGACCATATCATTTCCAAGATAAACTAGTCTGATAATGATCGTGGTAAGAAGCGTCAGATAAATTTGGATCTTAACATTTAGTTTTCTTTTTTAGATGTAGATCCACGCTAACCAGGTACTGTCTCATAAACTCTTCTTCTTCTTTTTAATACATTGGGGACAATGTCTTAATTAGGTTTGAGGGTGGGGAATAGTTGACTAGTATCTTGTTTTTATTTTTTTTCGAGTGTTGTCTTTGCTTGGTTTTTAGTCAAAAATTCAAAAAATTAAAAAAAAAATTTAATATTTTGTTCTTATGTATTTAACTTGACTAATCAGGTGAAATGGTGTTGGTGTTTGAGATAGTTGTGTAAGGAATTTCCACTCCTGAGACGTATCTAAACCTATTTCATAACAAGTTAATTTTTGTTTAATTCCTTTTGAATTATTTAATTTGTGAATTCTACATAATACTGACTAAAATTTGATCTTCATATGCTCAGTTGACAGGTATTATCAACATGCATGGTAACATACAGACATGAGTTGTAAGTGAAAAGTTTGTAATATTCAGTGCTCTAGTTTATTAGAGGAAGCATCTCAAAACAATGGAATAAAAAAAATCGTGTATATAAATAATTAACCAAGCCTTTACTTAGTAACCGGAGCATCTTGCCTCAGTAAGCAGAGATTGTTCGTGTCAAACGGTAAAAGCTTGAGTTAATTATAATAAAGTTTCTACTTAGTAACCGGGCGTCTTGCCTCAGTAAGCAGTGATTGTTCGCGTCAAACAGTATAACCTTTAAACATCTGAAATCCGAGTAATTAAGTCTGTATGGGTGTCTTAACTATTGGGATTTATGTCCTAAAGCTTCATGTATTGTAAAACGGAATTGATTTTTGTAATAATAATAAATGCAGTATTCATTTTATCAAAGTTGTTTGATTTATATCGCATATTGTCCAATTGTCTTGTTTACCTTGATTACTATTGTACCTTCAGACTTAGTGTATGTTTGATGCACAAGAGGGTTTATGTATGAAGTTAGTAATCTAAATAGTCCGTAGAGAGCAAACAAAGAGGGTACTTTGTTTGTGATTTATCTATAGTTGCGGTCCATTCTATACTTGCATGACGACCTTGATTCGGAATCGTTCATGTAGTGACAAGGGAATGGAGGTACCTTGTATGATGAGATCATATAGGACTTGACGCAGATAAATACGAATTTCTTTCAATATCTGTTAATCGAATAAATTCATTTTATCTAATAGATGGTCATATATGGATTCGATCTTAATCCTGAGTGTACTACGAACTCCTACATGACAGGCTGTGTCCTTTGATTTACTATGGTGAGGTTGGTGTTGAATACCCGGCCAATAACTACGTATTTTGGGGATATGGTTTAGTGTGTAGCTGGGAACGTTTTACATAGATATGGAATTCACTCATTCTTACGAGAAGCAAAAGAATATCTTTTTTAAGAGTTGATTCAGGACTTGAAAAATTTGAGCGCTCAATTTTTCTATTACGAATAGAAAGTTTTATATTCATAATTGTTATGAATTAATTGTTCATTATAAAATCAATGGTGCTTAAGAGATAAAACATTTAGATGGGTTTAACGACAATTTTAAATATCCATACCGGACCCGGTTTAAGTCATGCCTTAGTGACAATTGCAAAGGAATTTTAGCTCTTTATGAAGCTGCACATCTTGTTGTAGAAGAAGAAAGCAGTTTCTTCCATGGAGCTATAAATTTCACAACCACATATCTCAAAGATTAGAAATTCCATTACATTGGAGGATGCTAAGATTAGAGGCAAGGTGGTTCATTGATGTATACGAAAAAGGACCAGACGTGAACCCTGTGTTGCTCGAACTTGCTAAACTGGACTTTAATGTTGTGCAAGCAACGCATCAACAGGATCTCAAATATGTGTCTACGTAAGGATTATTATCTTATGTCCATGCATGTGAACTATATATAGTTTCAACGTTTTAATTAAGCATTACTAAAACTCATTAAATAACTAAATTGCTTTTGTTCATATATATAATTAAAAAGGTGGTGGAAGAATACGGGATTTGGGGAGAAGTTGGATTTTGCAAGGGACAGATTGGTGGAGAATTTCTTCTGGACAGTGGGTTTGATATTTGACCCTCAATTTGGATATTGTAGAAGGATGTCAACAATAGTCTTTGCATTAATAACAACTATTGATGATGTTTATGATGTGTATGGTACCTTACACGAACTTGAGCGATTCACAGATGCAGTTGATAGGTTGGTGATGTTTATTTATAGTGTGTTAATTAATATTTTTTTCTCTGTTTCGGCTATTAATTGTTGGCACGAAATCAATGTTTAATCGCAATATTGTGATTATTTTAGATGGGAACCTTCTGCAGCAGAGCAACTTCCATACTATATGAAGTTGTGCTTTTATTCTCTATTTAATGCCACAAATGAAATGTCTTATGACACTCTCAAGGAACAAGGAGTTGATATCATTTCTTACATTAAGAAAGCGGTACTATATATTATTATATATTTGTATCTTCACATTATATTCATTTTGACAAATTTAACATTTTATGTGTGCTCTTTTTCATGATAACATCTAAGTAAGTCAATTTAGGTAACTCAAGCTCTTTTTTGTAATATTAATAATAAGTGAACGAAAATAAGCAAATATTATGTCCAAATGAGTAATTTTCAAAAGATTTGATATATTTTGCAAGTAAATGAAAAGGATGACGTAATTAGCAAACACCAGTTAATTAATTTCCAATAATTGACTGTGAAAATTCTAAATTACCTCAAGTGGCTCGGCTCGGTTCGAGTCTTGGATCCCTTGATCCCGCTTCGGTCTGGGTTTTGGTCTTAGTGCAATAGAATTTGAATTCTATTGGAAATTAAATTTATCCCTAAATATGCAAACCAAACATTGAAAGTTATTAAGGAATTTAAATTCCTCTCATTTCTCATATCTTTTCCATATAAGAGAACATGACCTTGAAAGAGAGAGGCGAGAATGGCATGTGGCTAACCTTCTGATGGTGCTGCTTGTCCTATGATAATGGCGCAATCAGTATTACTTTTCCAATTTGTAACACATAATGGCGTAGAATTGAAGTTGGAAGATAAATCATAATTGATTGCATTAAAATGTCATGAATAATTTAACAAGTTTCTAATGTGTTTTAAAACTTTTTTTCTCTATACTAACTCAAAGAAATACTTTTTTTAGATGATGTTGACGGTGGATTTTGTTCTCAGGGTAATATGGGAATATTACCTCCGGGGCAATCCTCCTCCAACTGTGAATTTGTTTGGTTATGCGGGAAACCAAAAGCAAACTTAGCGGAAAACAAGAAAATACGCCAATCAAACAAGGTGATTTAACGTGGTTCGGTGGATTTTGGGATCCGACCTACGTCCACGGACAAGAATAGGGTGGTACTTTTTATTACTCAAATATACTTCTCGGGCCTCTCCTTTTCTCTTACATATTGGAATTTTATGACTCTAATCTCCCACTCTTGTGATGATTTTCAGATGCCTTTTTTCCTTTTCTTCTACACTCACTCTACCCTCCTATTTATAATGGTGAAGAAACCAGATTCCTATTTGTACAAGAATTCCCAATTGGAGATGGTCTCCTTTTCCTATCAGGATTCCTAGTCAAAACTATTCCCTTTTCCCATAAGGATTCCTAATCAAAACTACATTTACTTCCTTTATCCTATTAGGATATTAAGTTATTACTTTACCCCATTAAAGTAGGACAACTTATCCCTTTTCCGCAAGAATAGGATGCTTTATCTTCCTGAGCACGCCTCGTCATGTGCTCGGTCTTCATGAGGTCGGTCATGATAGCCATTTGAACTGAGAATGCTGCTGTCGATCTGATAATGCTCAGTCATCCGATCTCAAGTGCTCGGCCATTTAGTATAAAGTGCTCGGCCTCTTACCGTCAAGTTGTCGGGTCGGCTTTAACGGTCTCGATCAATGGAGTTACCCCTTTTACCCCTGTCGTGTTGTTTAAATAACATAGTGCCCGAAAAACACCATCAACATCTGTCCCCTAGTTCTCGGTAACAACGAGTTTGTGAGTTGATGCCGGGAACTATAAAAAAAGATGGTGTGCTGATCGCCTTGCTGGTGGTCGCTCCAGAAATCACCAAGAAATTGTCTTTGCCATCAACTAAGTCTTCTGTTTCTATCTTCATATCCTCGGTTTATTGGAGATGCTGACTCTATTCAGAATGATTCTCCACCTCAAAGCAAATTGCTTACTTGGGTCGTTCCATCAGGAGATGAAGTTCCTCTTGTTTGTCCAAACTAAAAATGACTCCTCCTCTGTAATATCTGTACCAGAGATTTGGGGGTCCTGACCCCTGACTGATCCAATCTCGATTGTGAGGAGAAAATTTTGCCTCGGAGCTAACGATGATGTGCTCGGTGGCATGTGATCTTGTCTCGAGCTGTGAGAGATGCTCGGGCCTGGGGGAACGTTACGTCCCCAGTCCGAAGGACTGACTCGGTGGAACGCAACCCGACCCCGAGCTGAGAACGACACTTGGACCTGAGGGAATGTTACGTCCCCGGTCCGAAGGGCTGACTCGGTGGGACGTACCCCGACCCCGAGCTGTGAAAGGCATTTGGACCTGAGGGAATGTTACGTCCCCAGTCCGAAGGGCTGACTCGGTGGGACGTACCCCGACCCCGAGCTGAGAAAGGCACTTGGACCTGGGGGAATGTTACGTCCCCAGTCCAAAGGCAGACTCGGTGGGACATCGCCCGACCCCGAGCTCTAAGAATCACTTGGTCCTGGGGGAATGTTACGTCCCCAGTCCAAAGGGCAGACTCGGTGGGACATCGCCCGACCCCGAGCTGTAAGAATCACTTGGTCCTGGGGGAATGTTACGTCCCCAGTCCAAAGGGTAGACTCGGTGGGACATCGTCCGACCCCGAGCTGAGAACGACACTTGGACCTGATGGAATGTTACGTCCCCAGTCCGAAGGGCTGACTCGGTGGGACGTACCCCGACCCCGAGCTGTGAAAGGCACTTGGACCTGAGGGAATGTTACGTCCCCAGTCCAAAGGGCTGACTCGGTGGGACGTACCCCGACCCCGAGCTGTGAAAGGCACTTGGACCTGAGGGAATGTTACGTCCCCAGTCCGAAGGGCTGACTCGGTGGGACGTACCCCGACCCCGAGCTGAGAAAGGTACTTGGACCTGGGGGAATGTTACGTCCCCAGTCCGAAGGACTGACTCGGTGGGACGCAACCCGACCCCGAGCTGAGAACGACACTTGGACCTGAGGGAATGTTACGTCCCCAGTCCGAAGGGCTGACTCGGTGGGACGTACCCCGACCCCGAGCTGAGAAAGGCACTTGGACCTGGGGGAATGTTACGTCCCCAGTCCAAAGGCAGACTCGGTGGGACATCGCCCGACCCCGAGCTCTAAGAATCACTTGGTCCTGGGGGAATGTTACGTCCCCAGTCCAAAGGGCTGACTCGGTGGGACGTATCCCGACCCGAGCTAAATAACCAAGCGGCCTCGGCGGAACGAAATCCAGCCCCGAACCGAATAAACAAGTGGCTTCGGCGGAACGAAATCCAGACCCGAGCCGATTAATCCCTGGGACTTATTCAGAAGGGAAGTGAATCAACCTTTGAAGCCCTACCGAATCTGGCATGGGCGTCCCTCTGCCAGACCGGCGAAAAAATAAAAACAAAACCTTTGAAGGTAAAATCAAAAGGTGGGGGTGACTTAGCACTTGTCCCAAAGTAAAACTTTTCACAAGTGTAAACAACAGAACGGATGCCTCGAAACAGCGTCCTGCCCGAGGCCTCCAAAACACAATTCTGAATCTTTCAATTCAGTGTCCCGGCGAACCAGGATTCGGATCAGAAGAGCGTATGAACGGTAAGGGCACATCCTCTACACGTCGGTTCGCTCGGGAGCCTGTGTATTGTATGAGGGCTCCTCCTTACCACGCTGGAGTAGGCACACGCCACAGGGGTATACGCCTCCCCGTGCTGCGCCTCCCGCGGATCCGGATGATGAATGGATCAAAGAGTGTCCGGGATATTAAGGGTATGTTCCTCCTTAGGCCCGGTATCACTGGAGTTAGCAATCGTCACGGGGGTGTCATTATCCCCCGTGCTATGCTTTCCCACGGATCCATTACATCGGGCAGGTGAGGATCAGAAGAGTGTTCGACACATTAAGGGCATGTTCCTCCTTATGTTCGGTAACACTGGAGTAAGCAATCGCCACAGGGGTATCATCCCTCCCTGTGCTATGCTTCTCACGGATCCGTTACATTGGGTATGTCCCTGAGGACCCCGAGCTAGAGAGATACTTGGCTCTGGGGGAATGTTCCGTCCCCAGACTAATGAGCATGTCTCGGTGGGACGTAACTCGACCCCGAGCTGAAATAGGTACTTGGCTCTGGGGGAATGTCCCGTCCCCAGACCAATATGCATGACTCGGTGGGACGTAACCTGACCCCGAGCTGAATATGGCCTCGGCGGAACGAAATCCAGCCCCGAGCTGATTAATGAAGGGGCCTCGGCGGAACGCAATCCAGCCCCGAGCCGAAAGACGTACTTGGCTCTGAGGGAGTGTTCTGTCCTCAGACCAACGTGCATGACTCGGTGGGACGTAGCCCGATCCCGAGCCGGATAACTGAATGACCTCGGTGGGGCAAGGTCAAGCCCCGAGCTGCCCGAGTCTTTATTGCTTGGTCGTTTCTTTTTGTATTTAGGTGCTAAGTTTGTCCCCGGTTTTTGAGTAGGTCTTTCTATTTATGTTTTAAGAAAGTGGCCGAGAACCTTCTTTTGAAAGGAGAAAGTTTTATTTATGTTTTTGGGGACAAACTGCCCTCTTTCAGTTGAATTGGCGGCCACATGCCCTTTGTCTGGTCGTCATAACCTCGTGGTCAATGTATTTGTTCAGATACCCGTTTCGTGCTAGATCCTCCATTTGTTCTCGCAGATCTTTACATCCGTCCGTTGCATGTCCTCTGGAGTTGTGGTGTATGCAATAAGCCTTTTGGTTCCTTCTGTCCGGGGGGAACCTCCTTTGGTCGGGTTCCACTAAGAGGCCTTTCCCCTGGATCTCCATGACAATTTGTCCCAGTGGTTTTTTTAGGGGAATGTATGCATCTTCCCTGACCACGTGGTTTACTTGGGTCGGCGCTCTTCTCTCCTGATTGTCCCGGTGCAGTGGCTTGAATTCTTTGTGTTTCGGGGGTGGTCTTCTGGATTCTTTTTCTGTTCGGCGTTGGGCGCCCTCCCTTGTGGTTCTATCCCTGATGTTGTTCCCTTTCCGGGACACTTTCTCTTCGTTCTCTAACGAAACGAACTTCCGGGCCACCTCCAGGGCGGTGGCGTAGTCCGGGGTGTCCTGGATCCTTAGGTAGGTCCAGAGTCTTCCGACCCTCAAGGCTCCTTTCAAGCTTTCCAGGGCTTCAGGGGATTCATACCCTCCGACTTCGAGTACCATATTATGGTACCTTTCAATAAATATCTTCAGAGGTTCATCGTCTCCTTGCTTCATGAGCCGGAGTTCTCCAATCGTCTTTCTGGGGACACAAGCCCCCTTGAAGTGTCGTATGAATGACTTCTTCAGTTGTGTGAAGCTGCTGATGCTTCTTGGGGCTAAGCTCCTGTACCATAGAATGGCTGGTCCGGCCAGAGTTAGGGGGAACACTTTGCAGATGGCGTCCCCTGTTACCCCTTGCACCTCCATCAGCAGGGTGAAACTTTCAATGTGGGTTTTAGGGTCGGTATGGCCCTTGTACGGTGTCATGGTCGGCATGTTAAATCTCTTCGGGAATTTCTCCGATTTTATTTCCTCCGTGAGGGGGGACTCATCTTTGACGTCCTGGATATCCCCTCTGTTTGCGTTGGGGTATACTCCCCATTTGACCAGCTCCTCCCGTAACCAAGATTTCATACCGATGTCCCTGGTTTCATGCCGCCCTCTGAGGTTTCTTTTCTTTCTGCTATCTTGGAGCGGCGTTTCTCAGGGTCGGCGTCGTCCCGCACCTCTTCGGTATGTTCTTTTCCTCTCCTCCGGGTACTGTGAGGGCTACTATGGTTTTTAGTAGAGTTTGGTTTTCCTCCCTTTCCTTCCTAAGGTTTTCCTCGATCTTTTCCATCCAGTCCGCAGCCGAGCCCCCTGATGATTGTTGGTTTCCGCCTTCCGCCATTTGTCTTATTACGCGAGTTGCTTTTCGTAGAGTTCCCCACAGACGGCGCCAACTGTTGACGGTGGATTTTGGTCTCAGGGTAATATGGGAATATTACCTCCGGGGCAATCCTCCTCCAACTGTGAATTTGTTTGGTTATGCGGGAAACCAAAAGCAAACTTAGCGGAAAACAAGAAAATACGCCAATCAGACAAGGTGATTTAACGTGGTTCGGTGGATTTTGGGATCCGACCTACGTCCACGGACAAGAACAGGGTGGTACTTTTTATTACTCAAATATACTTCTCGGGCCTCTCCTTTTCTCTTACAAATTGGAATTTTATGACTCTAATCTCCCACTCTTGTGATGATTTTCAGATGCCTTTTTTCCCTTTTCTTCTACACTCACTCTACCCTCCTATTTATAATGGTGAAGAAACCAGATTCCTATTTGTACAAGAATTCCCAATTGGAGATGGTCTCCTTTTCCTATCAGGATTCCTAGTCAAAACTATTCCCTTTTCCCATAAGGATTCCTAATCAAAACTACATTTACTTCCTTTATCCTATTAGGATATTAAGTTATTACTTACCCCATTAAAGTAGGACAACTTATCCCTTTTCCGCAAGAATAGGATGCTTTATCTTCCTGAGCACGCCTCGTCATGTGCTCGGTCTTCATGAGGTCGGTCATGATAGCCATTTGAACTGAGAATGCTGCTGTCGATCTGATAATGCTCAGTCATCCGATCTCAAGTGCTCGGCCATTTAGTATAAAGTGCTCGGCCTCTTACCGTCAAGTTTTCGGGTCGGCTTTAACGGTCTCGATCAATGGAGTTACCCATGTTACCCCTGTCGTGTTGTTTAAATAACATAGTGCCCGAAAAACACCATCAACAGATGATATTTGTTATTTCACTATCATCTTTTGCATGCTTTTGAACTATGAAGTCAGTCATTATACTAATATAATTTATTCAAATTAATATCAAAGAAAGCTTTGATACCATAACGGCAAGCAAATTACCAAGCCAATGATGAAAATAACAAACTAGATACTAAGCTAGTCAGAAGCATACAAAAAATTATAGTGAAATGACAAAGAATGCAAAATAAGATTTATTTTTTTCAGGGATATATTGTAAGGAAAAATATTTACCAACTGTTATATCGGTCGATAAATCCTTGAATTTACCGACCGTATAGTGTTGTCGGTAAAGTTTTACACATTGTAATATAATTACTGACCGAATGGTTGGTTGGTAATTATATTGTATTTTTTTATTTGATTTTTTCTATTAAATTATATTTTGTTTTTTCAATTAGAATTTGATATTATAAATAAATAATTAAAAACAAATTAATAAAAAAAAATATTATATAATAATAAACATAAAATAATAATGTTACATTAATATATTGTATTACGTTAAACAAAATGTACTACACATTAGGAGGAGTAGGAGAAGAAGAATGACCACAAGGATGCAACTACATATGATGTTGCATCAATTGAAGAACTAGTCGAACATGCTCATGTATTTGCTGCTGCATATTGTTATGATATTTTATATCGTACTGCAAGTGTACGGTATCAAGTTTTGGTACAGATAAGTGAAAGAGTGTCGAACTCACAGGGATTGTATTCAACTCACACTAAGTACTATAATTGATAATCCTAACTTTATTCAGAAAACAACTAAATTTAGATTAAAAACTAAATAAACATAATATTAAAACTTTTGATAAGGATAATCCAAGAATAGATAGATTCTAGAGTCTGATTTCACCTAGTTATCTCATATGTATCTGTCAAGTCATTCAATCCTTATTCAGTTGCATTGTTTATAAGTCGAGATTCCTACACATTCAACTCCATCTCCCGAGCAATAGTGAAAAGATTCACTACTGCAATAAGGCATAAAGAAATCGGTTTTTAAATGATGTCTATTAGTTTAGAGATCAGTTTCAAAAGTGTTTTCTATTCTAGTGTTGTTAAAGCTTTCTTCTTTTTAGATCATTTAATAACTGATGTTATAATAATTTTCGAAATACATCAGTTATTCGTAAAAGCGATGTCTTTCGAATTGTCATAAAAATCGGTACTTTTATTAATTTCTGATGTCTTTATATTTGTGAAATGAAATCGGTTTGATTAAAACCGACTTCATATCTATTTGAATAGAAATCGCTTATACAAAATGATGTCTTTAAGTAAAAGAAATCAGTTTTTTATTATATCATAATCGTTTTTAAATGTTTTGTTAAACTGGTGTCTTAAAATTCATATGCTTTTTTATTACAAATTTAAATGATTCATCATAAAAATCATTAGAACGCAATATGATAAAACATAAAATTCATTCAATAAAAATATTTATGAATTTGAATTTTTCCATACAGTTTTTTAACTTTTTTTTTCTTTACTTAGACAAAAAAATTAAATACTTGGTAAAGATGTTAGCTTTATTATTGGATTCATAACATGTTGGTTTTGGATGAATTCTTTATTAAAAATAAGAAATAAATAAATACTTGATAAAGATGTTAGCTTTATTATTATGCTACGGCTTGATACTAATTTTCTCTACTTTAAGGTTTCCTCTTATTGAATGAACCCAACTCTTTTTTTTTTATGGTGATAAATACATAACCTTCAACTTTCTTTTAAATCATAACCAAAAACCCCATTCCTTGAATTAGGGTTTAACACGTTAAAAGATTATGTCTCATACTCTCATAATCAACAAATTAAATTTAATAGAATTAAACTCTTCATCACCGAACACAAATTAAAAAAAAATGGTTAGAAGACGATGCCTCATACCTTTTGTTAATTAAACTCTTCATCGCCCTGTAGACGCTGGTTTTCGCCCGAGGCCTACAATTGAGATTTCGTGAGGATGGGGCACTGGCGATCCTGCAAAACAAAGATGTAGAATGAGCAGGAGTACTGCCCACCGGTGTGGTAGGTGCCGGGGGCACTCCGACGCTCAAGTCAGTGAAGGTACTAAGGAGTTTGAAGGTGGGAAGTCAAAGGTTGGATACTACCTTGAACTTTGTAGGGTTCCGTGAGGGCGATCATTTGGAGGTGTGATGAGCTTGAGGATGTCCCATAGCAAGGGGTAGGAGAGCTAGCCCCCCATCCCCGTGAACAGGCTCTTCTCTTTATACATGCTCTTGTAACGTGTGCCTTTATTGCCTTTGATTAATCGTCCGTTGGATTATGGTAACAGTTGAATTCATGAGGAGCTATTACTGCGTTGTAGACTGGAACGGATGGGTTGTAAATAGCATTTATGAGCCTGGGCGTTATGTGAACTGGAGTAGGGTGAGACCCGATTATGCTTTGAGCACGTGGTATCTCATTGGGCATGGGCTTGTGAATTTCTGGGCCTCTATACACTTTAAACATCGGGGCTTCCTTTTGAGGTAGAAGCTCGGGCTCAGATTAAAAGGACAAAATTACCCCTGGACCAAATTTGGCCCATACAGTTTGTCCCATACTCTCTAAGTCAATGAGTCATTGGCTTGGAGAGTACTTGACGCATGTGTCGTAGGTGTACTCGAGCGTTGATGCTGCCTATTGATTGAGCCAAACGAATGTTAAGTTATGAACTTGACTCTACAAGAGTTTATTGGGGAAGTACCCAATCAATTGGACCAGATGAAGGTCAGGTTATAAGTCACATGACATGTGTGTTTCATATATACAACTTGACTCGACATGAGTCAATGGGGAATGTCCCCGGACGTCTGGACTTGATGAGGCTAGGAAGATATAAGTCATATGACACGTCTAATCCATGTCGAAAAACTTGACTCGACGTGAGTCCATGGGGGATGTCCCCGGTCGAATGAACCAGATGAGGGTTCAGGACGTAAGCCATACGACATGTGTAGTCCATGTCGAAAAACTTGACTCGACGTGAGTCCGTGGGGGATGTCCCCGGTCGACTGGACTTGATGAGACCAGGAAAATCTCCATACTACTGGTCAAGGGCCAGGGGAGTCTTCAAATTCGCCTAGACCAGATGAAGGTCATGTACTGAACTCGACTCTACATGAGCCATGAGGGATGTCCCCAGTCGACTGAACCAAATGATGGTCAGGACAACCTCCATACTACTAATCAATGACCAGGGGAGTCTAAGCAAGTTTTCATTCTACTACTCACGATGAAGGTCCAAGAAAGTCTACACTACACACTCCTGAAGAAAGTACATGGGAATCTAAACACTTCATTATATCTGATGAGGGTACATGGAAGAGTCTACACACTCTAATCATGATGAAGATTCATGAGGGTCTTCACTCTTCATCCTATATGATCTAAACATGGGTCAATGAGGGTCTTTACTCTACTAGACCTGATGAAGGTCTACGAGACTACGGTTGAATGGATTTGTTGTATGGACTTTATGAATGTCTATCAAGATTATTACTCATTTTCTTGATGAGGATTAATGAGACTATGCATGAATAGACTTGTCGAATGAACTTGATAAAAGTCCAAAGAAGTCATTACTAATTATATACTAGACCTGTAGATGGCCCATGATACAATTATTGATAAACTTGAAGAAAGCCATCAATGTCATCTCTATTCTACGAGACTACTGTCGGATGGACTTAATGAAAGTCCAAAGTCATCATTCTTGATTCTACTAGAACTAAGAAAGGTCAAAGAGGGTTCCATTCCTCATACTACGAAACTTACTAAATATCAATGAGGGTGTGTATTCTTTATTCTACAATCTCTTCTCTATAAGACCTAACAAAGGTCAGTAAAGGTCTACGGTCGAATAGACCTCACGGAGGTCCAAAATATTTTCACTCTACCTAACATGACGAAGGTTGGTCGATTGAACCTGATGGGGGTTCTAATGATTTTTCATTCTAGGCATGATAAAAGATTCCCTATGTAGTTTAGAGTTGGTAGTATTAAATCGTAACATGAAGATGATGATTAACCTTTCATGTGATTTGGAGATGAAATTCCATCAGTGTCGTCTCGAGAGGAGGATCATCCTTCAATGTCTTCTCAACGCTCATGCAATGTCATACAGATCATCTTTCCAGTGATTGGGCAGTGCGCTTCTGTTCAATTGTACTTACAAAGCTTGAGTTATGATTGGCGTGGTGTAACATGTAATTTTGTTGCTTAGCTTCGATTTTATGCTACAAAAGTCCTCTATTTTTGTGAATGGGCCATTAAATTTCTATCTTTGTGGTTGATAGTAGATTCTTCTTTCACGCTTCTCTCTCTTTCACGTAAGATCGGTCCACACTCCGTGCAAGCTGTCGACTGGCGTGTAATGGCTTTGCATTGTTGATAGTGTTGAGTGTTTGCTAGCTACTATTGAACATCAATATGACACATCAGTGGATGAAGCAACACTAATTGATCCGGTTCACTTCTTCTTCGCTGCAAAACTTGGCGACCTCGGCACCTGTTGATCATTATTCTCAACACTCTTGATGACTCCGACAACAACAGTCTGACGCATGTTTCAGACAGCAAAACATCCAAGTGGTGGGTACTCGGAGAATGTTTCCACAACCGTGGGCTTGGTGGGAATCATCTTAACCATACCAGCATCACCTTCCTTCAAGAATATGGTCTCCTTCTCAAGCTCCTTACCAAACTGCCTGTCAATCTTGGTCAACAGCTCGGGAAACTTGACGACAATGTGGGTGGTGTGGCAGTCGAGCACTAGGGCATACCCATTTCCTATCTGACCAGGGTGGTTCATGATGATGACTTAAGAGGCGAAGTTTGCAGCTTTCTTTGCAGGATCATCCTTGGAGTTGGAAGCTTCAAAACCACACTTGGGATCGACATTCTTCACACTGAATCTGACATTGTCATTGGGAAGGGCCTCCTGGAGAGCGTCCACGACCTACTGGACAGTTCCAACACCACCAGTCTTGTACACATCTTGAAGTGGGAGACGGAGGGGCTTGTCTTAGGGCCTTTTTGGCTCACTCATCTGATCAATAGCGTCAATGAAGGTTGGACCCTTGTACCAGTCGAGATTGGTGGACCTCTCAATCATGTTGTCACCCTCAAATGGGATCTTCTCAGGCGACCTTCTTTAGGTAGGATGAGACTTCCATCACAATTTCATCATATCTAACTATGGAGTACTCGATGGTGGTGGCATCCATTTTTGTTAAAGGCGAGTGAAGCATGCTCACGCGTCTGACCGTCCTTGGAGATATCAGCTTCGAAACCACTTGTGGTGGAGTCAATGACGAGAACGGCACAATCAACTTGGTGGTCTTGAATTTCCACAAGGCAATTTCCATGGTAATACCACGTTCACGCTCTGCCTCGAGCTTTTTGAGCACCCAACACACTTGACGTGAATGGGACGCCTGATTTGTCTAAGGCCCAGGAAAGTCCCCGGGCCACTTTCCACAACGGTGCGGCACTATACAAAGATTGACCTATGGATCTAAAATTCTTCTCACAGTCGACTCGAGCGGCTGAGACACGTACATGATCCGTCGAATTTCACCATGGGGCTTGGCCAAGTGCCATAATTGAGGTTTCTAAAACCAACTGAACGAGGCTTACAATCTTGTCGTTCCTTTTTGTAGAATAAGCTTGGCAGTGGCATTTTCCTACGTTAATCATGTTAGCAGTCTCCTCCATGCGACCCTATTTGCGACAGTTGAGCATATGAGGTTTCCGTGAGTGGGGCTGCTTCAGTAGGCACGTTGAGGCCATATCTCCTTTGCACGTAGCGTGGCTTGATGGAGAATATTTTTAAGTATTGAATGGCTTTAGTGTGAACAGCTTGCAATCTTTTGGAGCCTACACGTTTTTGCTTTTTGCTCAAGGGCTAGGCTTGGGTATTCTAGTCGTGCGTGGACTGTGTTTGCTATGACCTTAAAATAAACAATGTGGGATTTTAGACTGAGTTTTGTCGTGTTTTTGGCTAGTGATGGGCTAAGTGAAATGGAATCATGCCACGCGTTATGGAGATTGGTTTCTTTGTAGATACTGGTTCCCCATGGTTTCTTTGTTTCCTTGGTTGGATATTATACAGCTGGGTCACAAAGAATGCTTGTTTATGAATTTGTTCTAAATACATTATGGAGTTTCACTTGTACGGGAAGGGTCGACCTCCCATGGATTGGCAAACCAGATTCAGAATTGCTTTAGGTTCTGCGAAAGGACTAACATATCTCCATGAAGATTGTCATCCTAAAATCATTCATCGTGATATTAAAACAGCTACTATACTTTTGGATTTCAAGTTTGAGGCAAAGGTTGCAGATTTTGGACTTGCAAAGATCGCTTCTGATGTTAATACTCATGTCTCCACTCGAGTGATGGGTACATTTGGATACCTCGCTCCAAAATATGCTTCAAGTGGGAAACTCACAGACAAATCAGATGTTTTGTCCTTTGGCATCATACTCTTGGAATTGATTACTGGTCGTCGACCTGCCGACTCATCCAGATGTTTTCTCTTTTGGCGTCGTGCTCTTAGAATTGATTACTGGTCGTCGACCTGCCGACTCATCCCATACTTTCATGGAAGACAGCTTGGTGGATTGGGCAAGGCCTAGCTTGATTTTTGGTCGAGTGGAGACATCATATTATGGCCATGTAATAGGACATGTTCCACGCCTCTTGATATTGTTCAGTCGAAAGATCCATAGACGGACACGTGGAATATCCATGAAGCTATTGTCTTTTGAACCAAATGGAAGTCAGTGAGTCCACTCTATTAGATCCGACGAGAATCCACGAATCTACGATCGAACCACCTGGTGGAGGTTCAAAGGTTCTCCATTCAGTCTACAAGACTTTTTCATGTCATCAAGAGAACAATACAATCCTTCCACTCTTGTTGCATGGAAGAGATAACATCCTTCCACATCAGATGACATTTTATCAATGTAGTCTGGGGAAGATAACACTACACCGATGTCGTTTGGAGATGGTAAATCATACATATCATTCGGAGGTATAACAATGTTCTTCGTCGTTTGGAGAATACGTCAATATTTGGATGTAGTGATGAGTTGATGATCACCTTGCCGTATGGAGAAAATTACTATCCTCTTATGTCATCTTAGTCAAACTAAGTCTTCTCCGATCTCATGTCGAATGGGAACTCAAACAAGTGTCAAGCCTCGTACCTGGAGTGTCGAGTGGAATCATTGTTCAAAACCTGGTAACGTCAACTGCGATTTCCACGCCAAGACTTCATTCGGGTATTGTCGACCGAGACACCATCTTCAAGCCAAGTACTTATTCCCTATCACGTAGTATGGAGCTAAAGGCAATCCATGCATGCCATACGGAGGAGATGGAAATTCTATCAATCACCTGAAAGGGGCGACAGTCCTCCCATGTCGTCTGAGAGATGACGATCCTTCCATACAATATGGTGTAGATGACATTCATTCGTAGGTACTTTAGAGTTGACAGTAATTCTTCCACGTCGTATGGAGGATATGACCATCATTCCACGTCATTGGATTTTATGGTAATCCTTCCTCATAGTTGGTAGTCTGACCCCAGGTAGACTGGAGAGAATTGCTCATTTGAACTTCTGCATTTCCCTTTGCACGAAAGAGATGACTTGTTATCGGTCGGTGGGTGAAGTATGGTAGTTTTTTGGTGATGAGCTGGGTGATCAATTGATGGTGGATTTTCGCTTGCCGCATTGGCGAAAGTTTTTAGGGGGTCGGATCAAATGATAGGATTTTTGGAGTGGCCCGTAGCATCAGGCCTTTGGGAGATTAAATGGATGTGTTCCGATATTTGTGATTATCTTTGGAGAATGGCTAATTTGGTGATCATTAGATCTGGATTCTGCTCGTTGCGTGACGTCATATGAGTACAGAAGTTTGAAAGGATCGTAGATGGAGAGTTCTTTGTATGCTATGAATCGCTAGGGCCCCACGGTGGGCGCCAAATTGTAGACGATGGTTTTCACCCGAGGCCTACAATTGAGATTTCGTAAGGATGGGGCACTGGCGATCCTGCAAAACAAAGATGTAGAATGAGCAGGAGTACTGCCCACCGGTGTGGTGGGTGCCGGGGGCACTCCGACGCTCAAGTCAGTGAAGGTAATAAGGAGTTTGAAGGTGGGAAGTCAAAGGTTGGATACTACCTTGAACTTTTTAGGGTGCCGTGAGGGCGGTCAGTTGGAGGTGTGATGAGCTTGAGGATGTCCCATAGCAAGGGGTATGAGAGCTAGCCCCCCATCCCCGTGAACAGGCTCTTCTCTTTATACATGCTCTTGTAATGTGTGCCTTTATTGCCTTTGATTAATCGTCCGTTGGATTATGGTAACTGCTGAATTCATGAGGAGCTATTATTGCGTTGTAGACTGGAACGGATGGGTTGTAAATAGCATTTATGAGCCTGGGCGTTATGTGAACTGGAGTAGGGTGAGACCCGATTATGCTTTGAGCACGTGGTATCTCATTGGGCATGGGCTTGTGAATTTCTGGGCCTCTATACACTTTAAACATCGGGGCTTCCTTTTGAGGTAGAAGCTCGGGCTCAGAGTAAAAGGACAAAATTGCCCCTGGACCAAATTTGGCCCATACACGCCCCTGGGTTTTGTTAATTGGTTTTGACAATTTGACTTGTGTGAGAACGAGAGAGATGACTGATACCTCATGCCTTTTGTTTGGTTAGGAGACAGAATAAATTATGTATTTTGACTTTTTTTTGTATTCTGCTTGATTCTTGTTAAATGGATAAAATATAGTATTTAGAAATCCCTAATTTTGCGGTCAATGTTAATCCTTCGGACTCTTTCACTTTGAAATCCCTAATTTTACAGTCACTATAATATCAAAAACCCTAAATATCATGCTTTGAATCACCCATATAATTCAGAAATTAAAAAAAAATCAGATTTAACAACAAAACCTACGTACCTCTTTAACTTCTTCTTGGCCAATATTTTTCAATAACCTACTAAATGCGACCGGTGGCTAAAATTATGTTTCTTGGGCAATTAGACGGAGAATAAGAATTCTATAGTGGAGTGGCAAAAGCCAATATGAATATCAAGAGTCTCTAGGTTTTTATTATGTTGACTCTATTTCTAATTTTCTCCTCACTTGTTGCCACTGTTTTGAATTTTGTTTTAATTGATTTTCTCTTTTAATTTTTTTTAAATACTTTTTGCAAATTTTCAGTTTTCTTACCGGTGAATTATTTAATTGTGTGCTTACTTTATAAATTCAACGACATGATTATTGGTATTTATTTATTTAAACTAACACACCGGGTCTATGTTGTTTTAATTGATTTTCTCTTTTGATTTTTTTAAATCCTTTTTGCAAATTTTCAGTTTTTTTACCGGTGAATTATTTAATTGTGTGCTTACTTTATAAATTCAACGACATGATTATTGGTATTTATTTATTTAAACTAACACCATGTCTATTTTATATGCGGATTTCATATCATAAAAGAATAAAATATTATTTTAAGTATTAATTTTATAAATGTTTCAAATTTCATCGATTTTATAGTATAAATAAGATAATTTGATTTATTTATATTTAATATATATCTTGTTCATTTCTATGTGATCTCTTTCACATGGTCAAATTATTTTATTTATTAATATGTGATCTTTTTCCTATTATATTTAAAGACGACTGTTTTTAATTATGGGATTTCTTTCATATTAAGTAAAGACAACGGTTATTAATATGTGATTTCTTTCCTATTAGATAAAGACATCGTTTATAAACTAAAAATGTTGTTAAAACTGATTGTATTTAAAAGTGATTTAAATTCTTTTGCAAAATAAAATGGTTTAAAATAAAAGTTCTTTTACTTACTAATCGGTTAATTGGTAAACCGATTTCTTTTAAAGTGTTGGCTATTCCTATTATTGTAGTAGTGATTATTAATTATGGACTTCGATATCCCTATAAAAATCTAATAATTAACAACTCATTATGCTTTGTGATTCGTTGTTAACGACTTTAAAGAAATTATAGATTCTACCGAACTCTATAAAACTCTTATGTTATATTCTCTAGATCCTATTCAAAATCTCTCTCTCCCAAGTGATAGATTTTAAACATTCATCATCTCAATTTGTGGCCAACAAACAAGAAGCATTAAATATAAGAGAATATAAATAAACTGAATTAAAACCTTATAACAATCAAATTGGCAAACAACATATAGGTTCAAGCATTGGCTACATCATCATCTAGAATAATAAATTTAGTTCATGAATAAAGATAAAAACAATGAAAATAAGGTCATGAACATAATGGACATCATTAGAGTTTGAAGAAGGAAACTAGAAGATAAAACCTGAATCGAATCTCTTCGTCTTCGGGCATCACTGTCTTCGTCTCTTCTGTCGTCCTTCAATATTTATCTTTGGATCTCTCTAAAATATGTATTTTGAACTCTTGAGTTGTGTATTAGCCTCCATTTTAGGGTTTTGGACGAACCTCTATATTTATAGGAAAGTCTTGGAGTTCTTATGCATGTAGAATACTGAATTTTGATGTTTCAGGAAGTCTGCCGCAGTGTCGTGACGCCAAGAGTGGCATCGTGGCGCCCATCTCTCAGGAATAATGTATGGTGATGCTTTCTGGGCATCGCGATGCTACAATGGGTGTCACGACGCGGGGCTAAATTTCAGGATAATGATTTTCATATATTCTGTTTTCCCGTATACTTCTGATGTGTCATTAAGGTCCCAAAACAAGTCCAATTACTCCAAGATCCATGTTTCAATGTTTCCTACCAATAAAACATAAAAGAAACTAAAAAATACATTAAATGACACGAAACCTAATAAAATAGTAAGTTAGTATGTCTGAATAAGTGGGTATAAATCACACTTATCAAACACCCCCAAACTTTAGATTTTGCTAGTCCCGAGCAAAAGACTAAATAATAAACAAATAAAAATAAAAAAAAAATTAACTACACCATTTTCGTAGGAATCACGATTGCATTTAGCGTATGCAACAAGTTTTTAAACCCATAGACGGCCCTAGTGGACGAGTTATAGTCTCGTGAGGACTTACAACAACGACACCCACAAACGTCATTCACACACATGCATTCATGCAAAAATTATAAAAGTAAATAAAATAAAATAGTCCCAATAGATATGCATAATATTGTCCTCAAAGACTGCCTACCAATGAAATCAAAGAACCTTCAAAGTACTCAATGCAACTAAAATCCAAGTGCTTGAATAAATCATCTAAGCCAGACTCACAGTATGTGTATGTAAAGGTTCTTTCACACCTCGACTCCTAAGTATGCCAACTCAATGATTTCATCTCAAAAATTAAGATCCGATGGGTCAAACCAACCTAGATATCTCAAAAGTATCTTGTAATTGTCTTTCTTTGCTCAGTATGGTATGATTTTTTTCTTCTTTTTCCTTTTTTTTCATTTTTTCAACACATTTACCCTTTAAGGTAGTATTTCTCCTCATGGTGGTCCTAACACTCACCCATTGGTAGCTTCACGCTTATCGGTTATATGTTGTTTAACTTTTCTTTTCTTCTTATGCTTTTATGCTTTTTCAATCAATTTTTTTCTTTTGTTTTTAACCGTACCATAAATCATAACACTAGTAAATCGAGATAGACATCTAAACAAATGGTCATTCATCAGCAAACAATTTTTTCAACTAGTCACATTGCCAACTACCTAGGTTCTTACTACTAAAAACCTATTGTTAAGTGCTTACGAGTCTAACCTATATCACCTACTCAAGGCATCAGATAAAAATCAATTGGGAATTTATCATTTCTAAGATTTCATCGAAAGCAAATACAATTCATCATTAGACTTATGTTTTACTATATATGACTAAAAACAAAAAACAAATTTATATTTTTTTAAATAGCAAGAACTATCACTACATGCACACACCCCCAAATTTAAAACTTGCATTGTCCTCAATGTAAGATAAATATAAAGAAATAAGAGTAAAGAACAACACCAACACTACCATGCATGGAGTTGATCAGCCTCATGCTGGTCAGAATTTGGTTGCGCGGGCTTTGTGTGTTGCTCTATTACATGCATAAATAAGATGCAAACTAATAAACAAACAATGAGCACACAATAAAATAAAAATAAAGTAAAGGAAATAAAAATAAAAATAAACAAATGTAAGGGTTGCCTCCCCGCTAGTGCTAAGTTTAACGTCTTCAGCCAGATACAATCACCCAAATGGTCGTGGTGGCTTCAATGTAGCGGACCGGGTAGTCTCATCTGCCTTCTTCTTTGGTATCCACCGGTTGTTATGACATGAAAAAGATAGCTTGGCGGGTTGTGGCAGTTTATCCATGGATGATCCCCAATGGTCTACTGATGGTTGAAATTTTTGACTACACATGTGACAAAATTGACTTGACCACTTTTGGAGCTTTCCAGGGATCATCTTCAGGTGAGCACTGACTTTTGATTTTCTATTTTTGCGGCGCTTTGAGGGTGATTTCAGTTCTGACTTCGGAGAATCTTCTTTTATGCACGACTGCACTATGCTTGTAGGTTGCTGAAATATTGAGTCACCATGCGTGTTTGCAACTCCCTTCTCTACAATATCTACCATGTGACATTCTACATCACCTTGAGGACTCGGTATGGCTTTGAAAATACTGAAGGTGACTTCTTCATCTTGAACTCTCATTGTCAGTTCACCTTTTTGCACATCAATGACCTCTCTGTCGCTTGCCAAGAAAGGTCTCCCAAGGATGATTGGGACATCATTATCCCCGTCCATATCAATAACATGGAAATTTGTATGAAAGTAAAACTTATCCACCTTAACCAAGACATCTTCTACTATTCCTCGTGGGTATGTGAGAGATCTATCTGCTAGCTGTAATGTGAATGTGGTTGGCTTCGCCTCTCCTATGTCCAATTGTTTGTAGATGGATAAGGGCATGAGATTAATACTAGCACCTAAATCGCACAGTGTCTTACCAAAGTATCGATTCTCAATAGTGCAAGGTATGACAAAGTTGCCAGGATCCTTCAGTTTTGGAGGAAGCTTCTTCTATATGATAGCACTACACTCTTCTGTGAGTGCTACAGTTTCAAAATCTGCCAGCTTCCTCTTCTTGGACGTCATCTCCTTCATAAACTTCACAAAGTTTGACATTTGTTCCAAAGCATCTGCGAATGGAATGTTGATATGGATCTTTTTGAAGATATCTAGAAATTTAGAAAACTGAGCATCCAATTTCTTCTTTTGAAAGCGCTGAGGGTATGGCAAATGTGTCTTTGGGATGGGTGGTGGCTTATATGGAGGAGCTACTGCACTGTTCTCTTCTTCTGTTACTGTTTTCTTCTTAAATGTCACTTTTTTTCTTTACTGCCTAAGTCATTAGAGATGTTTTTTATCTCTTTTCTGCTCATGAGGGTTATGGCTTGACACTGCTCTTTGGGGTTGACTTCGGTATTACTAGGAAACACCTATTTTTGTTGATTGGCCATGGAAGAAGTAATCTGCCCAATCTGCACTTCTAAGGACTTCATCGCTGCCCTTATATTGCCCATATGTGTTTCAATGTTGTTCTGCCTCGACTCATTCTTCTCAAATCTCTCTGAAGTTTTGCAACAAACGTGCTCATGAGGTCTTATAAGGAAGGTTTCTGCTCAACTCTTTGATTATTATAGCCAGTAGGAGGTTGCAAGACATTCTCTGTATTAGCATATGACAAGTTCGAATGGTAATAGTTAGGCACATGATTGCCTCTATAGTTTTTGAAGTTCTGATTGTTCACATATTGGACTTGCTCATATCCTTTGTCAGGTAAAATCATTCTATTAGCAGCAGCAGCTTCAATAGATGGTTGGCCATGTTGGTTGGTCAATGTTGCTAGATGAGTCGCGAGGGATGACACTTGAGTTGTAAGTGCTATAATAGGATCCACCTCATATATACCAGCCACCTTAGGCACAGTAGTGCGTTCATTTGACCATTGGAAGTTATTGATGGTCGTCTCCTCTAGCAGAGCATAGGAATCTTCAGCAGATTTCTTGAACAGGATTTCTCCAGCAGCGGCATCGACCATGGTCTTGTTTGGACCATTCAACCCATTATAGAATAACTGAATCTAAACCTAGTCTTCAAAATTATGTCGTGGGCACCTCCTAAATAGATCTTTAAAGCGCTCACAGGCCTCAACAGATTCTCAGTCTCCAACTGCCTAAATATGCTAATTTATATTCTCAATTGGGCTGATTTAGCTGGTGGAAAGAATCTCGCAAGGAATGTTGTAGCCATATCCTGCCATGTCATGATTTTACCCGTCAGAATTTATTGCAGTCAACCTCTCGCCTTGTCTCTTAATAAGAATGGGAACAAGTGTAGTCTGATAGTCTCTTTGGATACCCCATTCATCTTAATTGTATCTTCCATCTCCAAGAACATCCTTAAATTTACATTGGGATCCTTTACATCTGAACCCCCAAACTGATTCTTTTGTACCATGTTGATCAATGAAAGTTTAAGCTCAAAGTTATTGGCATTGATTGGTGGGTGCGCAATCCCATAATAATTATCGTCTATGACTGGCTTGAAGTGATCTCGGATTGCCACCTGGTGTGGATTATTCTCTTTGTTTTCAGCCGACATTGCTTCTTTTTCAAGAATTAATGTAAGTAAATTATGGTAATTTATGTTTGTTGAATAATAGCATGACTAAATAATTATTTGTATTCAATTCGTTTAATAAATAAATTGAATACGAATCTTGATATTAGGATTCGTTTAATAAAAGAATAGTCTTGTAGTAATACTGGATACTAGGTAGTCCGATATTGGGATAGTATTACTATAAATTATTCTTAAAGTAAATATTTGTAGTCGTTGGTTTTGGAATACGGTCAAATTCCTATAACCTAGAAGACTAACACATGTCATATATTGGAATTGGAGTTCCAATGGTTTAACTTGATGTACCATGAGATTTGGAAGTTCGTATAGACATGTGGGTATTCTTTGGAGCGAATATTGAATGACTCACATGTGATTCCTAATAGTTGAAAATACACACCACCGTCAATAAGAATCTCCTGAGTTGAGTAGCATATGTGATCATTTGACTATAGGATAACATTGATTTTGTGTGAGATCTTCTACACTTAGATGACATGTATGTCAGAAACTTTTCATGGTCTGGCCTCTAGATGTTCGGTGAGTGTGGCCTCTAGGTGACGGTGTATTCTATGTTTCTTAAGCACAATTCGGATAGCCTATGATGGATGGATTGTTAAACATATGCGATGACCTCGACTTGTATAGTTCAGAAAGGACGTTCGTATTCTTCGCGAATTCGGAGGTGGCCAAATTACGTACATATTAGCTAGTCTTATATGACGAACGTGTCTGGACTTAGAGAGTCTCACAATATGAAGTGTACTCATTGAGCACTTAAGTAGCCGATAATTTTTGATAATAAATAATATTCGATATTATAATTATCAACTAAGATAATTAAGTGTTATTTGATAACATTGATTATTTACTTTGACTTAATTAGATTAATTGGATTAATCCAAAATTACACAAGGGCTTTGTCGTAATTTCATAAATATCTCTACCATTTGGGGATATTTTGGTAATTATAGATATATAATTATAGGTGTATTTGGCTTGATTTAAATAGATTAAATCAAAGTGGTAGACATGTAACTAATTCATTAATTAAACTTTGTCTTGATTTAATTGGATTAAATCAAAGTAGTAAATAAAGGTGATTAGTCACACCTAATTATACACATTTGGACAAATTAGATTAAGTCCACATAAAATTTGATCAAAACTTTTATTAATTAAAAATTGTCTAAGTTTTGTATAAATAGCAAGCTTGAGCAAAAGTTTTAATTAAGCTTGAGAAAGCTAAAATAAGCAAGAGTTAGAGAAAATAGCCTAAGCTAGAGAAGTGTTTATAGAACCGTTGGAAGATCACTACAACATTTCAACAAGGAGAAATAAAGATTGGATCTTAGAAAGAAGTTTTCTAGCAATGGAATCAAAATTAGATCTTGGAGTCAAGCTTGCAAACCTTGGAAGTTCTCCAACCATTTCAACAAGGAGAATGAAATTGGATATTTGCATCAAGCTTACTAGGTAAGTTTGATCTTCTCTTAAACTATGTTCTTCATTAATGATTTTTTCATTAGTTAGACATATAGTGATGAATTATGTATTGGATGCATAATTGATAAGTGTATGAAAATGTACTTTGAACATCGCTAATTCGGCTTGATTATCATGTATTTAAAAATATTTATAGTTTATTTTATGTTTTGTTATTAGGAAGCAATGGAACATGCATATTGGAGTAATTACATATGTTTCGGGACCTTGCGGACGCATCGGAAGCACGTGGGAAGAGCTGAAACGAAGAAAACCCAATTCCAAAAAAATTGACATGCGTCGCGACGCCTAACCTTGGCGTTGCGACATGACCCCAACATGGCTACATAGAGAATGCCCGAGAGTTGGGCACCGCGGCGCCACTTGCCGGCACCCCGGCAGATTTCAGAAACTTAATTTAGTCGTGTTTGATGCGCACAAGGACTCTGAAACTTCTCTATATAAACCCAAGTTCATCCAAAACCCTAGAAGATGAGAAAAACAGAGAGAAAACACACAACAAAGAGATTAAATCTCATATTTGAGAGAGAAGAACGAGAAAGCTTCATGCCAGACATGATGTTCCTCCGATCTATCAAGGTTATGTCTCTCTTCTATATGGAGAACTAATCTCCTAGGCAAAGCTAATGATGAACTCTTGTAATTAAGTTCTTTTATTAATGTTTTTTATTCCTGAATACTCTTTAACGTTTGATATAATTGATGATTTGTTATTCTTTATTATCTTTCGATTATGAATCCAGAGATTGTGTTTTACCAATTTGCATATAGGAATAGCCATGCTTCTTCTATGTGTGATTGGGGAACCCAGTTGTGACTTATAATGTTATTTTATGAGTTGATCTTTTGCTCAAGTATTGCTTGTGGGTATATTGTCGATGTTAGATAGGTCATAACGATAACATTGTGTGTTGTTAACATAGATAAAATAATTCATCGATTACCTTAGAATTTAATATATTTTGAATTGAATATCTTCCGATTGTTGGTTTGGGATGTGAAACCTTCAATTGAGTAGCAAAAGGAATCAATTACTTAATATAGAGATTTGATACAAGAGGGATTCCTGACGTTTTGCTGTTTTTCTCTACTGATAACTCTTAAGTATTCTTCATAGTTCTTAATTTACATTACCAATTGAATCATTTTCTTTAATTAAGTTATTGCTAACGTTTTCATTAAGTGAATTAGTTCATAGTAACCATCTCTCTGAGGAATCGACACCCCAACTATACTGCGATAACCGCAAGTACTTTTTAGGCGTAATCAATAATAACATAGCTTAAAGTTGAAATTAGGCTAATGAATTATGTTAGGATGCTTTAAAAGTATAAACACAATATGCTTGTAATTGGGTCAAAAATATTCATGTTGGACATAGAACAATTAATAAGAGTTTGAAACTCTAAATTAAAGCTTATAGCTATGGCTACCATTCTAGAATCACTTGACCACCTTTGAGTGACCTATAATTGTTCATGAGTCATTTCATTGTGGGATTCTAAATTGGTTTGTGTTTTGATTCAAACAAATGCATGTGTGTGTGTTATATATATATATATATATATATATATATATTATATATATATATAATATATATATATATATATATATATAATACATGTATGTTAGTTGTATAACATGTGTTGATGATGGTTTTGATGCTAAAATTAGATTTTATGTGTATTAAAATATTAGGAGAAAATTAGAAGTGTTTAGAATTGATTTGAAGTTGCAAATGCTCTCTGCCAATATTTTACATAAGGCAACATCGCAACACTGAGCATCAGACCTTCTAGAGTCGCGACGCTCACCCTTCCACGTCACGTCGTCGAGACGTTCAACTCTCGTAGTTTGGAATGTCTCGACGCCCAAGCCTCCGCGTCGCGACGCGAGGAGGACTGATGAACACTAAAACTTCATTTTCTCTGTTCTGGAGTTTCCGAACTCCATTTTATCCTACGGACTCGAAATGAAATATAGTTTTACATAGAATATTTTAAAATACACCCATGCTAGATATATACGGGTTAGACCCACTTCCGTTGTGCGAGGCTCCGATTCGACCCTAAGGGTTCCACATCCGCCCCAACAGTAACATATTTTGGAGTCTCCAGAGCATAGAAGAACACCTAGAACAAGGCAAAAACGAGTGCTTCAACGAGCGGTGGAGTTTGAAGATGAAGACTGCAAACGAGAGTTTCTTTATTCCCTTTTCTATCTAACTTTATCTTTTATGAGTTCTTGACTTGTTACAATGATTAGTTTATTTTTATTGAATTTTATGAGTAGCCAATTCATTAAATCTAGGGTTGTAACTGATCTCAAGTATGTTTAATTAATTTATTTACATATTTTTATTCTTTTGGATTTGTTATTTATTATTTATTATTCTCGGTACTTTAATGCATATTTTATTTATCTGGCCAACAATAAAATAGTTTTGGTAAATCCTTAGAAACTCGACGGAGAAAATTTGGATTAGCCGTGGGAATAATAGCGTGTTATTTATTTGTTGAATAGATTTCTCTGCATGATAGACATATACTTAAAGGGCATACATAGTCATTATTAGAACCTGACCTTAATGAATTCGGTTTAATTTAATCAACATAGACATATAGCTAATTGATTTATTGTAAATATTTTCACCTGATCATCGAAAAAAGCTTGTGAATAATTTAGTGTTTTAGGTTAATAATTAGTAACAACAGCTCAATTGAATGAAAAATATCTTGACACATTGCGTGTATGCTTAGGTGAAGTTGTAACCGTAGATTCTTCTATCTTATAAGGTTTCTCCAAAAGTATTATTTATTCGTTATTTACTTTTCAATTACTTCAATTAAATCAACTCGCCTTCTCAATAGTTTAGTTTAATTTAAGTAGGTTAATCTTGATATTAATAAGATAAATATTAAGTTAATGTGGGTACGATATCCGATTTTTTATCACTGTATTAATTAAACGATATGTGCGCTTGCGTGTTAGATTTATAAACTTGTGACGACGGAGGCTGCCAAGATCATATATTATAATGATATTTGCATCATTTTTGCACTACTGACCACATGATGGATTGAGTAAACAATGCCCCCATATTATGTCTGTATGTCATTACAAAAAACACTTAACACGCATAGCTGGAAGCTGGAAAAAAAAAGTATTTTAGGGCATTTGCATGATTGTAACATGGTTACGTACCATCATTACAGTTTAATCCTGGCTGCTTCAGAGTTTAGTGGAGTGAGAAATGAAAAATTATGCTGACAGCACACTACTTTCAAATCATTTTGTGGTTAAACCAACATAAAATAGTTGGCAGATTCTTATTTTTATGCTAAAACAGTTCTATATAAACTCTTGGGCAGTATCCATTTTACTCGCAGAGCCTAAACAAGAGAAGAAACACTTCTGCAACATACTCACTAAGTGATAGGTTTCCAGCTTGCTCCTTTTTTAACCTTTCAATTGCTCAGTGAGAAAATGGAGGGTTGCAAAAAGAGCA
The DNA here is from genome assembly GCA_019454045.1 of Zanthoxylum bungeanum. Lineage (NCBI taxonomy): Eukaryota > Viridiplantae > Streptophyta > Magnoliopsida > Sapindales > Rutaceae > Zanthoxylum > Zanthoxylum bungeanum. The sequence continues at coordinate 203,530 of SKCR01030242.1, forward strand.
TGGCTCTCACCATCTACGTTATGGTTCTTTTGGCTTTTGCCACTTTCTGGGCCACCAAAGCGGCTGATGATTTGGGAGGAGTCGCGCCAGCGCCAATGGAAAGCACTGGAGCTGCCCTGGGTGTTCCTGCTTTGCTTGTTGCGGCCATGGCTTCTCTTCTGACTTGGTTCTTCTAAATTTCATCATTTGCTATTTTTGGTTACTGGCTGAACATTTGTGTTTAGCTCTTTCATTGCCTATCGGCTGTGTTTCGTTATGTGACATAATTTTAGAAAATGTGAAAGCTCATTGTTTTTCATCCAAAGCTAGTTTATTTTCCAAGCCACCGCAAACTCTTTTCATCCAGAGCTACTTTATTTTCCAAGCCACTGCAAAATTATATATTTCACTGAAAAACATTTTAATCTTCCCAACATCTGGCACACATGAAACGATCGATAAAAATAACTATATGAAGATTCAGAACTCTGAACTGGCAGACAAATAGGTGGCCATAGAAAGCATTTAGGAAATCCGAAATGTTATTTTGCAAGTTATCAACATACAAACTAAAACCAAAAAATAAATCACTAGGCTGTGCTCTTTTATTCGGAGTATGAAGTCATCGTTGCTTTATGGAACCAAAAAGATCCTCGTATGAACGCTTAGGAGCTTCCGCACGAGAAACGATCTCCACGACTTTGAAAGATGATTCGGGATGGAGTAGTGCCTCAACAGAAACTTCTGCAACCTGATCTCTGGAAATGGTACCTTCATAAAGAGTATCCTAAAGAGAAAATATGAGAGTCAACTTTGTGGTACATAGGCAGCATAAAAAAATCCGAAAGCTGGATGTTCTTAAATAATGCCCTTACCTCTGGCTTCATGACAACATTTCCACTTGGTGGTTCATTTCTCAGTCCACCAGGCCTTATAATTGTGTAGTTAATACCAGATTTCCTGATATACTGCTCAGCCTGAAGCTTTGCTATTAGGGTCAGTCCAAACACATTTAGAAAAATGTAAGCTGGATTAAATATTTGTCCCATTGCAGCTCCATTGACTAAAATGGAGCTGATAAGTATGAATCTGTTCACGCCTTTTTCCCGGCATGCTTCAACAAGGTTTACTGTGCCAAAATTATCAACCTGCAACACAATATACAAGCTAGATAAAAATTACAGCACATAAACTACCAAATAGTCAGGAAGAGCAAGTATGCAACAAGTGTACAATCAGGTAACAAAAGCAATGAACTTTCACGCATCCAATCAAGATGGAGGACTGAATTCAAATATACATGTCAAAAATAAATTGTAAAGCTTAACCTATAAAATTGTTATTTATAACTCCAAATCTCCAATAGACTGCAAACTGATTTCATCATTTCAAGAATAAAATGATGGCCCATAGCACGAGGTTTCTCACACTGTAGGCTCTGGGGAGGATTCAATATGTACGCAGCATTACCCTTATTTTTTGCAAAAATACTATTTCCACGACTCAAACCTGTGACTTACAGGTCACAATGGAGTGACATTACCATTGTACCAAGGCTCATCCTCAAACAGAAAAACTGATTGGAGCTGGAGAACTAAAAATCTTGTCTTCTTATGTTTTTTTTTTTTGGAAACCCCGCCACCTATCCACCCCACTCGAGCTTAAGCGGAGTAGGTAAAACCCTCAGCTGTCTCAGACTCTTACAAGAAATGCACCCCATGAACTCAAACCCAGGACCTGACAACCAAGTCTTAAATGCTTTGTCACCAAGCCACACCCCTTAGGGGCGTCTTCTTATGTATTTTTTTGAACGTTGGAAACTCTGCTGCCAAACCACCTGACTCAGGCTTAAGCAGAGCAAGTAAAACTCTCGGCTACCCCACGCTCTTACAAGAAATGCACCTCTTGAACTCGAACTCAGGACCTGACAACTAAGTCCTAAGTCTTTTGCCACCAAGCCACAACCCTTGGGGGCTTCTTATGTATTGATTACTCATAACCTAATAATATTTTTATAATGCACTTCTAAGATCCTGATCCCTGCATAACAATCATGTCTTCTTATTGATTACCCCTAACTTAATAACCTTTTGATAATACACTCCTAAGATCCTGATCCCTGCATAACAACACAGGTGTCTTTGTCCCAACAGATTGATACAAGTATAAATGGAAATTATCGAGTGAAAACTGACAAGAGATCAGACAAGATATAGGCATATTTGTATGAGAATTGCAAATGTTGTTTTATGAATATGATGAATATGTGTCTACATAAAAGGACGGGAGTGAGTTAAAGCAAGTATATATTATCTAATGAATGGATACAAAACCAACTTGCCTTCCAAGGAGCAAACAAATCCCAACCAGGCCGAAACCCCGTGGCACATATAACAGCTTCTGAATCATCACCCATAGCTTCTGCTAGTTGGCTGAACCCTCAGTCACATCTGCTTTCACCTACCAGAAAGGAACTCAATATAATTCCTAAAACTATCAAAAAGAAAAACCCAGATTAAATTTCAGTTACTACTAAATGCCTGCACTTGAGAAATTGAAAGAACTAACAATTTGAAGAGCTGGGTTGTCTTTGGAAAGAATAGTGTTAGCCTTGTCCAAGTCCCGAACCCCAGCCTTAACAGCAAAACCCTTAGCTAGAAGCTGCTCAACAATCCTTTTCCCAGTACTGCCACTTGCTCCAGCCACAAATATCTTCTTCTTCTTCACATTTACATTTTCTTCTGGTTCCTCAGTTATTTCACTTCTTTCCATCTAACAACAAACAAGAAAGAGGAAATGACAGTGAAGTTTGAAATCTTTCTTATAGCTAGCACCAAAATAGGACCAAAAAAAACTATGTGATATCCAAATTTTCATTTTTTCTAAACTTTCTTTGTAATGAGTGAAGAAATTTACTAAGTAGAACAAAAAAATAAGTTTTGAGAGTTACCTTAGTGCCAGTGGAGTGGATTGAATGAGACCTGCTTTTGGAGGTGGAGAGAGAGGGGGGTTTATTTAAAGTAAGGGTGCGAGGGAGAAGGGAACAATTTGGCAAGAGAGTGGGGGAATTTCTGAGAATCAGAGGAGTGGCCATAGACGACTGATTGTTTTGCAATTGCTTCTTCTTAATTTACAAAGCCATGGCTTCAGCTTTGCCACGTTTCTTCGCTTTAATATGTTCTTCTTCTAGAAAATTATAATAAAATAAATCAAAATATTTACTATTTTTCAATTAAATCCTGATTAATTTTTATTTTTGTGACTTTGGTTGTAAAATCCGGATCCGAATCGGGATTTAGAAATGATTTTCACTCCCCGAATCTATAAAAAAATTATTTGGATCTGAACTCGAGTATATCTAATGTGGATCCTGATATATCCGGATTTGGATTCATGATCATATAAAAATAATAAAATTTTAAATTTATCAATTAACATCATGAAAATTTCTAAATTATCAAAACTGAAATTTCACTAAAATGTAATTAAAATTAATCGAATCCATGTTAAAATTATCAATTAATTTAATAAAATATACTAAATTATATTTTTTAATTTTTTTTAAATTAATCAAGTCCGAATATCTGGATTCGGAATTATTTGAACTCGAGTTACTGATTTTTAGAATCAAGACCCGAGTCCGCAAAAATATATACGAACTCGAGTTCTTTCGAGTCTTCCGAATCTGATGGAATTGTCCTCTCTACTCTTGACCAATTTTTACCACATAAGTTAATTTACCTTTTTACAAGATAAAAGTACCAAAATACTTATAAAATTACTTTAAGTTCAACAATTATTTTTTCTTATTTCACGCAAAATTTCTATCTCCAAATGATTTATCTTTTTTTTTTAGAACATATTGAAAATTCTACAGTCAAACGTTGTGTGTTTAAGCGGAGCAAGAACCAGGTAAAACTCATGACCACTTAAGACTCTTACAAAAGATGCATCCCTTAAATTCAAACTCAAAATCTGACAACTAAATATTAAATCATTTCCCACCAAATCGAATCCATTGAGGACCTCTAAATGCTTTATAGATATATTACATGAAATTTATTTGATAAATTTATGCTATACTAGGGTGTGATGAAAATTATTAAATTAAAGCAACAAAAATAAAAACTTGATTAATTAACTTTTTGGAAATTTTTTAAAAATAAATGTAACTTTTTGGTAATTATCTTTGGCCGTGGGTTTATAAAAATGAGGGAGAATATAAAATACCCACCAACATTTTTTTTTTGGAAGCAAAATGTGAGTTATTTGACACTAGATTTGAGGGGATTCATTTTTTTATAACAAAACTATTTTATTCCAAACCGTATACGATTGTCATCTTATTAAAGGAAAAATATAATTGAAAAAAATGTGGATAGATGGATCAATCACCATCAATCTTTTTGATCTTTCTCATTCACCTCTTGCTGGGACCATGACAAGAACAAGTGACCTAATAACTAAGCATGGAGCTGCAAATAACAAGAAATTTAAAATAAAATAAATATACATTGTTTCTCTTCCTGGCATCTCAGATATGCCACTTCAATTCAGAAAAAGTTCTCTATTCCAGCTTTCAGTTTCCTCAAGAAAAAGAGATTTTTTGTTAATTAACTTTCAGGCCACATATTCCCTCCAACGATGAGGTGCTGGCAAATTCCTTATCAAAAAAATGCAATAATTTTTTTGTTAAACAAAGTGAATTTTGATTTTAAATGAGGAACACAAAACCATATCCATCCCATTTCATCATTTAAGACAACTACGAACCTCGTATATTTACCAACACGGGTGCTCCTCGAACATATCATGATATCATATGTACCATTCCGTCGGCTATCATCACTCTGTTTTCATCTTGCAGTTTCTGAAAAATCGCAAAGAACTTACTGTTAAGTAGGCTCGTCAGGATTCAAAAGCAAACTAGTCACAGGACTTATGGAATAGAAAATGGCTCATGTTCACTGAAAGTATTAAAATTGTTTTATGGCCATCATTCTTATGAATTTACTTGAAGACTAACTTCACCTCTAATAGGAATGTTATCTCTGCCCTTGAGTAGTTCACATCTGTTCCAGTGTTGACAATTTCCTCTAGCTCTGTAATGGTTATCAAATCCAAGCGATTTGCCCTCATGTGTTGACCAAATATTGAATTAAATGCTTCCATTCTGCAAGCCAACGAAAGAAAAGTTACAAAAACTGCAAGTAGGGAGATGACTGCAAAACAAGTGCATAAAAATGGGGTAAACTTAAAACATGATAAAGCAAGTGCCTGTACGCAGACCTTTGAGTGGAGACGTTCACACCCGATTCAGCTGCTGCAGGTTCGTCTACATCCATGGCTTCCGTTGAACTATTAAAACAAGAAATGGAAACCAATTCAACTTATAAACATTACAGATTTACTTAATACTTCCATTGCAATATAGTTTCCGTTGTTCCTTATCAAGTAACTCAATGAATTCTAAGCAAGTTCAATTGCATCTTTCACTTTTACTCATCCAATTAGTGTATTTAAACACAAAAACTAAAATTATCCTTGAGTGATGTATATGATAACGTCCACAAGAAAAATGAGGGTTGTCATGCTCACCGATCATTATTATCAGTGCCGTGGCCTGCTCTGTCATTTCTGCTAGGGCGCTCAGCTCTTGGATTTCTCTCTTCTTCTCTCTGCCTTTCTTGTTCGCGCTCCTCAATCTCAGTCAATTCTTTGTGATATATTGCAAAATTTAGAACCTTTAGAGCAGCTTCAACATCAGACTTTGAAACCTGCCAAGATTCGTTTATCAAACAATATTTTGCATGGAAAACTTTCTATCCGCTTGCAAACCCTAAAAACAGCCTCTGTGAAAAAAAAACATAGCAAACGAGAGGGAGACTTGTGCACTGGGTACGACCTTTCTTTTTTTGCACAAACTCTATTACATACAATGGGTAAAGGAACCTAGCACACGAGGCTTCAGGCTGTAGGGATTGAACAAAAAAAGGGAAAGACCAGCAGATCCTATAAGCATGAAAATTCTCCCCTTTGCCCCAGTTCAAAGAATCAAGAAACTCAAAGGATGAAATCAATTTCTGAAAACAAAAAGCTAACCAAGAATACACATTCTATAACATGATCATTCATCAGATTATTGAGAAATCCTATTAAAACATGAAACAGTTGTGTACCTTCCTGCTCAATTTCATTTTGGCATGAGCAGTTGAGAGACGTATTATGGTTTCTAATGTTCTGGCTGTAATAGGAAGCGTTCCTCCAGTCTACAAATACGAAATAACATAGCAGATGATTACAAAAATTACCACTGTAGTAATTATGCCAGAGATAAGTTGTAGCAAATTATAAATATTGACCTTTGCATTTGAACTGCTATTTCTGAGTTCTGCATATGCTGTTGCAATGTGTTCAGATGCCTGTAAATAAAAATAGTGAGAATGAGCTGAGCTCCAAACAGTAGATTACACAATTAGAAAGACTCGATAAAACAAGTAGATCGACAAAAACGAGAGCAGCAGATGAGAAAATTAGAAAGACTTGATAAAACAAGTAGATCGACAGAAACGAGATCCAATAAGTACATAAAGAATCACAACCTCGTCAGTTAACTCAGGCTGAATCCTATGTTTTGCATAATGAATATACTTCTTAAGAAACTTGATGGTAAGAGTACACGCTTCTGACCCCTTTGTGTTTTCTTTCCATGCAGCATTCGGTTATACTTGACAAAGACAGATGAGTCATTATCAACTTCATCTTCCCTCCCATATCTTGAACTCCCATCTAATACTGCTTCTCCTACATTATGAAGTTACATTAGCTAACACTTCCAAACATGATATAGTGGCCACAAGTCTTTTAAACAAGAAAACTTATGAGCTACTTCCATCCATTACAGATCAATAACGGTGCATTCGCAAGACATGATCTGAGATGTGACGGTCAATATCAGGATCCATTTGATCCAATACAATAAACAGTAAATCAAAACGAGAAAGCAAAGAGTCTGGAAGTCCAATATTCTTTGTTGGAGTCAATGAACGATCATACTGAATATGCCACCAAAAACCAACATAAAATCAATTCAAGCAAATGAAACATTAATAAGAAGAAATGTAGCTGCTAGGACTATCACATTTAGCTTACTAGCTACAGATTACCACTTACAGTTCCATAGATAGGATTAGCAGCAGCCACGACACTGCATCGAGCATTCAGGGATGCATGAATACCAGCTTTGGCAATGGTCACAGTCTGCTGCTCCATGACTTCATGTATAGCAACCCGATCTTGATCATTCATCTTGTCGAACTCATCAATGCAGACAACACCTCTATCAGCAAGAACCATGGCACCAGCTTCTAGTCTTCTTTCCCCTGGTCAAAAAAATATTTATTTTCCAATAAACTGCCTTTGAAGCTAAATGTTCACAAAAAAAAGTTCTTGCTGGTTAGATATCTTGTAATAGAGCATAAGACCACGGAATCCACCCTTATGACAGACCTTGGAGGGAGATTCAAATCCTTTGCTATATGGTAGGGAAAGGGTGGGATGAGTAGAAAGTAAAAGGGAAAATGTAAAGCTAAATTGCTAGAGGCCGTTGAGGTGCTTTACCTGTTTCTTGATCAGAAGTAACAGCAGCTGTCAAACCAACACCAGAAGAACCACGACCTGTGGTTGATATGGCCAAGGGAGCAATATTCATTATTGCTCTCAGAAGTTGAGACTTTGCAACAGAAGGATCACCAACCATCATCATGTTAATGTCCCTAAAAGAAACAAGAGATATATGAAGAACATTAATGTATTCCTGAATAAAGTAAAAATTAGAATAAAGAGGGGTTGGTTCGTGTAGTTAAATGCATTTGGTCAGAGCAATGGACTTTCTGGTTATGATATCAATCAAAAACATTCAGTGACACAAAAGAACTGAAGTGTAACTCACCCGCGTAAGTGAGTGCCATTCTTTAAATTCTTTTCCACTCCACCAAGCATTAATAGAATCACAGCTTTCTTTATCCAGGAATGCCCGTATATAGATGGTGCAAGTGAATTACCAAGCAGGGCAATTGTATCATCTCTCTCAGCAATCTTTTTTATGCTTTTTAAGTCTTCAGGAGTGTAAATAGGCGCATTTGCTTCTTTGTTGAGCAGAGAAACGTTGTTAGCTATCAGTAACAGTCCTAAATTTGAGGAAAAATTTTGTCAAATTCAGAAGCCAGACTACATTTTGCTTATACAGAAGAAAAAGAAGAAAAGAAGTGTAAATGATACATGATTGGAAATACCTAAATACACCATTCACACTGCCCTTGCTTTTCCCAGGAAGAGCTTTGTATGTACCTACAACAGCCACCCGATCTCCAGGTTTGCATGAATCAACCAGGTCATCCTCAACTATGACATCAACTGTTCGTGGAAGCTGACCAGGTGCAGAATTTTCAGGCACTTCTTGCATTGATAAAGTTTGATGATCTTTGTACTTGCACAACCCATACTCAGTCACCAATAAGTTTCCATGTTCATCCTGAAATGGTATTCTCCATGAGAGATAACCTTCTAAATAATAAAAGCTTTATTATGAAAGTTGAAAGCTGGAGATTACCCTTGTGGGATATACAGAGCCAGTGGGGACACCCGTATTTGATGTAATATCTCGGTATTCACGAGTAGTGAAGCTCCCAGTTGTAGGACAGTAGTGAACACTTTTAACAACTTTTGGCCTTACAAGAGAACCTAAAAATGAGATGATTCTCAGATTAATCTACATGCATCAATATCATAACTAAAAAATATATCTCAATAAGTTCAATATCATTAGTCCATATGGCCATGCACAATGCCACAATCCATAACTATCAAAAATGGCCCAAATCAAATGCAACTGATTGGAAACTACTACTCTCACAGAGTTGAAAGACAAAAGCAAACATTTAGTGACAATGCCCTCAACACAGACCATAGAGCCGATGAATTGAGAAAGGAGGTCTCTTGGAGTAACACAACGAGAAACAAAAGGGCCTTCAAAGCCCACGATAACTTGTTCTCCTTCCTTCAAGTACTTAGGGTCAATATTGCGTGCCCAGTCTGTTGCCGCATCACAGAATGGTTGCAAGTATTCAACCGGATTATTGAGAAGCCTAAATTCATCAAGATCATGCAATCAAAATCACATGAAAAAACCCAACCAAGATTTTACATCAAATTGACACTGGCTTCTCGTCTTACTAACCTGGGAGGCAAATCTTCACGGAAAGTGTAGAGGTCGGAGATGTTGACGATAAGGCGGCGGCGTTTGTGATTGATCATGGCCTTCATCTCATCTTGGTATATCTAATCATCAACAAAAATAGCATTTACTTCATTCCAAGTAAAAATGTACACGTATTTAATGAAAAAAAAAACGGGTAAAAGAGAAGAAAATGTACACTTAGTTCTAAGAAATCATAGAACTCTCGCTTGCGTTCTTGAAATTCTTGTTGACTGATATCCATGTTTTTAACTTCCGTTCTTATTCCGACTCCGGTACTGAGATGGAGAGTAAGATAAAATATTAGAGTAGTGATAGAATGGCAGCGAAGGGGCCGACGAGTAATTTTCTTTTCAGCTGTCGTGGTTTTCGCGGGAACAAGATGAATACTACCCTGTTTTAGCGGGAAAATTGTTGGACCAAACACCGTAATGAGCCCAATTTTCGGGTTTTTTTTTTTATTGGGGTCAGAACTCAGAATTCTCTCATTTGGAAATTATTCTTTTTCCATTCTACAATTTAAAGTCTGATATGCTTGAATATGTAGATAAATTGTAGATATATACACAAGTTATATTGCAGTTTAAAAATTTATCAAACAAAGTTTGAAAAACTACCCCTACTAATATTTGAGAGATCGAAAGAGAAAAAAAAAAAATTTGAAAAACCAAATCAGGTTTAAACGGAACAAGATGTCTGCTCATATATCAAAAAACATTTGAGATAATAGGACATAGATTTTAGGGCCTTATACTCACTCCTCCAATGTTCAAATTAGAAGGTACTCCATATACTAGACATTTACCCCTACTAAAATATTCATGAGATATGATTTTTGAGATGAAAATAAAATGAGCTCCTGGTGCATTGAGGGTACTCAATAAAAGTGATTAGATTTTTTTAAACTTTATATGTCCTGCATTGCCTTTATTAAAAATATATATTATTTAGAGTTTCAGTATCTTATTTTTTTTATAAAGAGAGAAAATACCCACCAACTCCACCAAGATTCTTCAAGAAAAATGTCCACATGCGGAACATTTAACGGGTTAGCAAAAATCCCAAGATAAGATTCCAGTAAATGGTAAAATTGCAAGATCAGAAATTGATTCGGTCATGAATAAAAACCAACAACTTTATAGGCCTTGAAAATCCTACATAACAGAGCCACAAGAGTGATGCTAATGAAAGGCTTTGCGACACATTCCTCTATCTGCAGCATAATTAAAATCAGACAAAATTTCATGCCTCGCTAGCTAGACCCATCAATCCAATGGTTGAAAAGAGAGAGAATGGCTCATTATCCTGAACTAAAATTCAAGTCACAGTTGTTACGTAACAGTTAGAAATGACTAGATATAAATATGCAGCAACTCAGCCGGCAGGATGAAGATTAAAGGCCAGATCTTCACGACTTATCTCTCCTACATGAGCATGCTGAATGTTTCAGGGTTTGAATGCGGAAAATGCCACAACGGAGTTGTGCCCACCAAATCCAAATGAATTTGAGATAGCTGAAATAGTTATAGCTAATTGAGTAATTCTGAATTCCACTGAGAAATAAAAAGAAAATGAGTGACATGAGATTAAAATGTTTCAGCAACTTACCAACATTCACTTCGTGTTGCTGCTTTTTGTTCGCGACAGTGTCAAACTCAACTGAAGGCTCTGGGTTCTGCATTCATAGAAGAAAATATCAAATGTTATATGAAGGGAGAAAATGGTTTTAGATCTAAAAACGACATATGATGTTTGAAATATAAATTCGTAATTTTCTGAAAATAAAAATTACAGTTATTTGCAATAAAGAATTATTAACTGCAAATTGTAGAGTTTGTACTTCATAAAGCAAAATAACGTAGTTGCCGTGAAGTGAAAAAAGAAAAAAAATGTGTAAACTAAAAAGTAAAACTTACAAATTGATTAATGCTAGGATGCAGCCATCCTGTAGTTATGGCCTTGACAGTGGCAATTGCTTCCAAACCCCCAGCTGCACCAAGGCAGTGCCCTATCATAGACTGAAACATAATGAAAACAAGTTTAGATGAAATAGGCCTAATGACAAAAGAGTATTGTAATTCAAATCCTAAAGAGAGGGTGAATACCTTGGTGGCATTGATTTTGATCCCTGAGGTGTTCTTGAACACCTTTTTAATGGCATTTATCTCAGCCAGGTCACCAGCTAAAGTAGAAGTTGCATGAGCGTTTATGTAGTTGACCTGAAAAGGAGTGGTTCAATTTTCTGCTTATGGCAGAAATAATACAACTTAAGATCATACAACAATAATCACGTGTTCATTAACAAAGATCAGAGTTAGTAAGCAAGCCAAAGCACAAAACCATTCAACTGCAATGTCTCTCATGGTCGCAAAACTACTTCGGTTTCTAAAACTAATGCATGCTTACAAAATTCTCAACAGTTCTAATCGAGTTTGCTTCTGCCTAATCATCACCTTTTGATTTTGGCCTGAATGCATAATGTCAATTGACTCAACAATTCAAGTCCAAAGCAAACAATGAGACTCAAGTCTCAAATCCATCTTACCCTGATAGCACACTAAGACTTTTATGGCAAAGAACACCACGCAGTAAGACTGGTTTACAGAGAACAAAAAAAGGGTCTACCTCCTCAGGTGACACACCAGCATCTTCAAGGCTGCTCTCAATGCATGAAGACACTCCAAGTCCATCAGCTCTTGGGTCAGTCATATGATAAGCATCACAGTTAACAGCACCTCCTAAGTACTCCGCTATGATTGGTGCACCCCGTTTCATTGCATGTTCCAAGCTCTCCATCACCTGTCAAAAAAATATTTAAACTATCACAACAAGCTTGTGTGCCAGGAAGGCAAAAATGTAATTACCCCAGAAACTCTAATCAAAAGTACAACAAAAAATATGTATATGCTCTACCCTGAGTGCGCCAACAAATGCAAGCTTACCAATACTCCAGCACCTTCACCCATGACAAAGCCATCCCTATCTTTGTCCCAAGGTCTTGAAGCAGTTTGCGGATCATCATTTCTTTGAGACAATGCCCTACATGCAACAAAACCCCCCAATCCGATAGGAATAATGGCTGCTTCAGTTCCACCAGCAAGCATCAAATCAGCCTCCCCTCTACGGATGTGATTGGCGGCGGCATAAAAGCAATAATTGGAGGTAGCACAAGCAGTTGAAATTGAATAATTTGGACCCATGAAGCCAAGGTCAATGGCAAGCAGAGCAGACCCCATGTTTGTTATAGCATACGGAATGAAGAATGGGGTTATTTTCCTATGACCTTTCTCTATCAAAGCCTGGACTCCATTAGAAAAGACTGTAAGACCGCCCATTCCTGTTCCCACAAGAACCCCAGCCCGTTCCTTATCGATCTGCAATGAACATGATAAAATGCTGGTCAAAATTTACTCAAGGACCAAAAAATGGAAACTAAAACTTATCAGGCATTTCAATGGGGAGATATCCTCAAATTCTGGGAAGCACACAGGATTGCAGTGAGTTTAAATGTGGTCATTTGTACCGGTACTGGGTTTCCTGAATTGACATGCGCCTACTGCTTATTCAACATAAATGAGGATGTGTATGGTGAATGGTGATTATAGGAAAACAAACAGAAAAGACATCCAAAGAATTTAGACATGCATGAATTACTTTCAGCACAAATCAAGCAAACTAACATTTCTTAGTAACGCAGTAAATGTTACTTGCTTGGCAGTAAATGTTACCACTCCACTTGAGAGCTAGTGATTCCAATCCACTGGGGCAACCGTGGATTAAAACCTCAACCCAAACATAGCCTTAGATCTATATAATTCGAATCCAAAATGTAAAATCAGTTATGCCATCAAATACGCCGCAAAAAAAAAAAAAAAACCAAATCAACCACATCCTTCTCACTCAATACTAAACTAAAACCACTTAATAAAATAATTGCAACGAAGTCATGTAACTGACCTTCTTTGAATTATCCCCTCCAAGATCCGCATCTTCGAGAGCCTTCTTGCCAGCAACAATGCAGTACCTCAAACAATCATCAAGTCTCCGATCATTCTTCCCATCAATATAACCCTCGGAATTAAATCCCCGGATCTGACCACCAAACCGGGTCGGGAACTTACTAGCATCGAACCGGTCAATCATAGAAATACCGCTTTCACCATCCAACAATTTGTTATAATAAGCATCGACATCATTGCCAAACACGGAGACCAAGCCCATTCCCGTGATGACCACGCGCTTATTGGGATCCTTCTCGCGCTTGGGAGCGGATTTGGTTGAAGAGGCGGTTATGAAGGAGACTCTCTTCGTGGTGGGTCTTACATTGTTGGGGAAATTTAAGTTGTATTTGTTGCGAAGTGGGTTTAGTGGAGATGCGTGGAGAGACGATGATTGAAGAGATTGCATGTTTTGTGTTTGAGTTTATGTCTGACTGAACGATGAACCAATGAAGACTAGGCGGGCGATGAAAACGATGGAGATCCCCGTCAATTAAAACGAAATGAAACGCTGGAAAGCTGAGGCCGCTGTGGGAGAGAAATGTCGAGTGCTGAAAAACTGGTGCTGAGGGGTTGAGCAAATGCTGAGATATTGTGGACTCGAAGTTATATAAGCCACGTGATTAGCTCACTGACTCCAGTATCTTTTTCTTTCTATTATTATTATTATTATTATTATTATTATTATTATTATTGTTGTTGTTGTTTAAATTAAATCGTTTCTGCCATATATTATTACATTACATACAATTGTAATTAATTAATAAATTACATTACATTGCGTAAAATTGTTATAAATAAATTTCATAATTCATTTTTTTATGCAGATCTTTGTTAAAATCGACACCTTTATCGTCATCATATGGCAGCATTGGTGTTGATGCAATGTTTATTATAAGCAGATGATTTCCACAAGACAAGACTTGTGCAACAAGATAAACTATGAACACAGACCACTTCATACATTTGAAGATCTATATAGAAATTATCGACTATATATGACTCTTTCTAATAAGGAATCATATTAAAAAAACAACTATAATAAAATAACCAAAAAAAAAAAAAACTTACAGAAGTAGCCAAAAATAAGATAAATTTAAAGTAAACCAGTTATATATATATATATTTTCTCAAATTTTTAGTTGGCATAAATTAAAACGGACATTTTAGACATAATAGGTCACACTAAATAATGCGGTTGAACATTCGATAATAATTGAAGTTTTAGAATTTTAAGGCTATTAATTTTGCTTTAAGTTTGGTTCTGTTTTCACTTTTCAGGTTGGCCACCCTTAAAAGCTATGGACGTGTAAGTGGCTTGCTTGTCAAATAATATTTTGACTGCGGAAACGTGGCTGTCCAATATTAAGTTAATTTGTATGTTTTATTGAAACATACCCCTATAGCAGAGGACACAGTTAAATATTATACTATAATGTGGTCTTCAATGTGCTTCCAAGATTGAAACTAGGATGGACGTGGTTGTAATTATTATGATATAGCCACGCTACCCACAGAGAAACGAGCAGAACTATTTCTATCAAGAGAATGAATGGTCTTTTGTTTCATTGTGGCCCAGTTGCAATATGCTAAGCTTAAGCTGATTCTATTTAATAAATATGTAATTACTTCAGGAAAACGGCGAATATATAATCAATGAGCAGGGGGGCTACTAGTTGTATATTAGTTTATGGGATCACTTCTGTTTTGTATAATCGTTCCTCTGTCCCATTTCTGTAAATTTAAGCGGGTATTTGTATTCACATAATTCTGATGCGGATTTGACGGCTAATTTGATTATTATTATAGCTTGTGTTCATGCGTCAATCCATATTAAGAGCTCTCAAAGCAGTTAAAAAGTTGAGATCAAAGT
This sequence comes from Zanthoxylum bungeanum, assembly GCA_019454045.1. Taxonomy (NCBI): domain Eukaryota; kingdom Viridiplantae; phylum Streptophyta; class Magnoliopsida; order Sapindales; family Rutaceae; genus Zanthoxylum; species Zanthoxylum bungeanum. The sequence continues at coordinate 218,636 of SKCR01030242.1, forward strand.
ATTGTTGATTCTTTTATTTTATAGTCTAAGATTGGAAATGAGGTGTGGTCTGTTATAATTATACAAAGAACTTTGAATTAAAATTTAGAAATTAAAAAAAAAAGTACATGCTAATCAACCATTAATCAGCTCAACTTTTTCATATAATTGGAAATTAATTTTCATAATAAATAATGTAGGGATGTTATGCCTTGGCGTGCTTATAAACACCAAAAGTGTATTGGCTGTATTATTGCTTAACCTCGTCTTGCTCACAGACTGTAATTTAAGAAGCATGTCAATAAATGATCCTAACATTTGGCTCAATTAAGATGAAAGTGAGACGAAGTTTCATTAGAAATTTAGAATCAGCTCAAGTTCAACTACACAACCTTTTGACTTTTTCTAGAAATTGCGAATTCTCTGGTCGTCTGAAAGTACGCTGTCGCATCGCATAGTAGATTTATTGGCCGCGATTGTGGGTTCAAAGTCCATGTCTACAATAAATGGATTGAGATATTCTATTTTGACAGCCCATTGGTAGAAGTAGAACAACTAAGTAAATTGGACGAATTTCTGGTTGGCCAAGTCAAACTTTTTAAATATATGTCGCTTTACCCTTCTCATGGCATGCCATTTTGAATTCGTTAGCTTTTAAATTGTATACTCTATTTGCTAGAAATCAACTATTCAGTCTCACTATGCAAGTATTTTTTTTAAGCTTAAATGTATTGTTGGTATTGCATTTATTTCAAAACTCTTCTCCTTTTGGCTTACAAACAGCTTTTTTTTTTTTTTAACTTTAATTAATTATTTATTCTATTTGATTCCAAAGATTTTTTTTAAAAAAAAAAATTACTGGATACTTGGAATTGATAAAGGCTGCCCATGATAGAATAGATTTGTAAGGTATAGTCCCAAGATTGTACAACCAACTAGCCAACATTTGCTCCTAATTGGGTTGGTCGCAAAGTGTTTAACACTTAATTATTAGGTTTTGGATTTGAGTTCTCTAGAACAGTCGATGTTTTATCTATTCTGTTTAAATTCGAGTTGGGTGGTTTCACAACAATATTTACCACGTTTCCAAAAAAAAAAAAAAAAACTAGCCAACATTTGCCCCCAGTTGGGTTGATCGCGAAGTGTTTAACACTTAATTGTTAGGTTTTGGATTCGAATTCCTTATAATAGCCGGAATTTTACCTATTCTGTTTAAATTCGAGTTGGTGATTTCATGACCATGTTTACCACGTTTCAAAAAAAAAAAAAACTAGCCAACATTTTTGTAGGCTACTGACTTTCCTTTGCAATTGCCATTTTGTTATTCTTTGTTTATTTAAAAAAAAAAAAAAAGAGTTGTTTTCTTTTTCGAACTAAATTTCCACCACCTACAATATAAATACCAGATTACCATGGAAAGTGGCATTGGCGTGGAAAAAAGGTAGCACTTAATTATGAGAAAAGGCCAACATTTTAGATAATTAAGGCCAGAAACACAGAGAAGCAAGTAACAAATAAGGTAAAATAATTTGTTTGTTTGTTTCTCAGCCATTGCAATAACCAAAAGAATCAGAAACTCTAAGATTAGAAAATGATCTGTCAATGGAAAGAAGTAATGTTTCACTTAAATTAATAAGCACTGGATATATACCAAATTTCAATTACAAATCAGCTTCAGTGCCCAAATTGCTTTCCAAATTCAGTATAGAAAATATTTTAAATTACAAATGGCGATTATGTAATCAAATTCAATGGAAATTTCTCCTTTACCCCCCCAACAAAACTTCATCCTATTCCTCCTTACAGAAACCCAATTCAAAGCATAACTTTCAGTTAAACCCCAGAATTACACGACATCGATCATTGAAAAGATCCAAAAGAAAATAAAATCATAATTACAAGAAACGGTCAAAGGTGACAGCCACAACAAAGAAAGAAGAAACAGGCAGTGCCAACTAAAACAACAGCTTCAAAAACAGAAACAATCTTGAAAAGAACATCATCAAAGAAAGAAATTTGAAGATTGAGCCTCTTCCACTTGCCCAGAAACTTCCATCTCAATGACTCCCTCTTTATCATCCTCTTAAACAAAACCCACCTCCTGTTCGGCCTCTTTGTTGAGCTTCTGCTTCCCATTTAAAAAATAATAATGATATGATTTAACTTCACTTGTAATCTGGTCTCTGGTTGTTTGTTCACATGAAGAACAAATGAGACACAGAATTGGGTGGTTATATACAATAAGAGTCGAAGAGAGGGAAAGTTGAATTTCTTAATAGATACGGTTCATTAAGAAGTGTGGATACTTGGTATTGTCTATTTTTTTTATTGAGGGTGTTTTGGTCATTTGAGTTGTTAGTGTGGAAGAATAACCGCCCCGCGTTTTGACGGGTCAAGAAATGTTGGTAACGAGGACTCTGAACTCGTGAGATTGGGTATCTAGAAAGACGTGTACAACTGTTGTACAAAATATGTATTTTCAAGGAGGAGTGATCTTCCCCTCTCCACTATTCTTTGGTACAACAATGATATGGATGATGTGGTATCATAAACGAATTAAAAAATGACATGTAGAGTTTTTTTTATCTATTTTTTAAATATTTTTTAATTTTTTAGCACGCGTGACAATTGATGATTGGCTTGTTGCATGGATGATGTGGTACCACTGTTGCATAGAAGATTTTCTCCTTCCCCACTCACATTCCTCCCTTTTTATCTCTCCTAAATTTCTCAAAATGTCTCCTTTTTTTTTTCTCAAAAATTCAATTTCTCAATACTTAAATTTATCTCAATTTTTTATATATTGATATATATATATAAAATATAATATAAAAATAACATATATATATTTATTTTATTTTATTAATTAAATTTTTTATTTTATAATTTTTTATTTTTTATATTTATATTTTTTGCTCTTTATATATATATATATTTTTTTCTTTTTTATTTGTTTAATAAATATTACAAATTTCATATTTATTATTATTTATTTTATGTTTATTTATTCATTTAATTTTTGTAATTCTTTTTTAATTTATTTAACACTACTTATGTATTATAAAAATGTTCTCATGTATATTAGAAAAATATATATTTAAAAAATAGTACAAATAACAACATAAAAAATTACACTTAAAAATATAAAAACATAAATTATAATCTATGTTGCCTCCAAAGTCTGCTCCTAGCGCACTTGGTGATATACCCAATATTTCGTACCATAATTGATTATGAATCCTATAAATTAAAAATGAATCAAAAAAATTAAATGAATAAATACGAAATCTGTAATATTTATTAACAAAAATCAAAAAATCAAAAAATTATATAAAAAAAATTAATAAAATAGCAAATGGAGTTATAATTAGTATATAATTATTTTTAAATTACTATATATAAATATATAAATTTTGTCATGTATAATAATTGAGTGAGTGATTTCAAACAAAGGAAATGGTATTGTGATAAAATTGCAAGAGGACCGGGGGGGACTCCGGTTCGGAACCGAACCGAACCGGTTAATTCCGATTCCACATTGAAGTGGAATCGGAACCTTGAACCGAACCGAACCGACCGGTTCGGTTCGAACCCTTTTTGTTTACGACTCCCTGCCCTCCCCCAACGGCTACTAGCCGTTGGGGTTAGGGTTCCTGTTGGAATCATTGAACCGGTGGAACCTTACGGTTCCACCGGTTCGAGTTGAGGTCGAACCCCAATCGAACTGGTCGGCCACGGTTATGATTTCGGAATCGAAATCGGAACTGGTTGGAACCAGAACCTTCCGGTTCCGAACCGGAATCGTGGCTGGGTCTAGGGGGAGTGGTCATAAGGGGGTGTGAGGAGTAATTTACATTTTCAAGCCATGTTAGTATCGCACTATCCTAAACTATTTAAGGATTATTTATATATTTATTATTTAGTAAAGATCAAATACATATTTATTCATTATATTTGATTTTCATAAAAAAAAAAAAAAAAAAAAAAAAAAAAAAAAACAATATATAGATATTTTTTTAAGAAAAAATCAAAATTAACACTTAATAAAATCATATTTTTCATTATTTTATATGATATATTTAATAAATTTACAAATTAAACGAGATAATTTCTCTCGTTATTCATATAGTTTGATCTCTTTTCTTTCACAGTAATTGATCGATGCATTTTCCCAACATGATCGAAGAACCAATGAAGCTTAAAAGTAGTTGATTTACTTGAAATATTTGGCCAATTATATGCCTCATCAGGTCGGTGGATTCGACAAACACAAAGCATCTGAATCTATCGTCTTATTAATTTCAAATCAAAGTGTGATACTTTAGTTCTTTTGGGACATGACATAGACATAAATTTGAGAAAAGCTAAGCAAGAATATGATTGAAAATGACAGCAGCACTAAGGAACTGGAGATTCCGAGAAAGTTTTTTTTTTAAGGGTTTGGGATTTGGATGTGTTATTGTGGGAGATTTAGGCATGTGTTATGTATATTGATATAGCCATTTATTTACCGAAAGATAAAAGAAATGAAATTTTCAACTTTGAAAATACTTTAATACACATATATTCCCTTCAAACCACTAATACTGTTGTGTTTTATGATAAAAGAGAATAAGTTGGATACACGGAAGATATGTTAAGCGATTGAAAAATTAATAGAATTTTTTTGTTTGAATAATCGGGATGTCCAGGACAGCTTACGTGTATCTCGTTTATTCTCCATAATTTGTGTTTCGTGCCCTCAGAAGTTTCACAGTACAAATCAAGGTAAGTCGCTGATTTTTTACACCATATGACATGGCTTCAAGGAAATATATCTAGCGAGATTCAAACCTTGAATCTGAGAGGAGCAAATCATTCAAGCCCGAGATCTCCCCTTGAAATTAAAATTAATAGAATTGGTGCTTTTTCTTTAAGAAAATATTCTTTAGATAAGATATGTTTGTTATCACTATTCAAAAAATGGAAACAGTACATTTGGACTCTTGTCTGAATCAATAATTTCTAAAGTTTGAAAGACGAGGTTCCTTATAGAGATAAATGGGGATAATATTTTTTTTAAGAGAGGTGAGGGATCCTTTGACATTGCAAATTTATATGTTTGCTTATTTATATTTGTATGGTTGAATTGGAAGAAATAATATGGTTTTGTGTGTTTTTTGGGATAACAAAAGACTTTGAATTTGGAGTAAGAAATCGTATCAAAGGCGGATTGATTTCCGAGTTGAGCTTTGTGGGTTTTTTTTTCTTCAATAAATTAATATTAACGGTATATTGATATTAAAATATGCATATGAAAGAAAATTATGAAAATTTTTATATAATTCAACTCAACTCAACACTGGATAGCTAATTCATTAAACCGCTTCTATGAAAATTAAGATTAGCAAAAATAAATCATATTAAACAAATTAATTACTACTTAAATAAACGCATACACTACAAAAAATATTACTTTTAGCGTCGAATAATATATAATTTGATGTTAAAGATAAATTTTTTCGTCGAAAATCAATATTTGATGCTAAAAGATTAGATCATTTGCATCGAAAATTATTTCAACACAAAATATTTGACATTAAGCGTCGAAACATATTTCGACGCTAAAAACTTTTCTCTTTTGTGTCGAATATAACATATCCACGCAAGCTAGGAGTCATACATTTTGCGTCGATATTATTTTCAACGCTAAATGATTATGACAACTTCACCGACAATCTCATTACCTTTAGTGTCGAAAATATGTTTCAACGTTAAAAGTTTAACATTCAACATCGAAATATTCTATTTCAATTATAAAGGGTTGTTATAAGCCCAAAATCACTGACACTTCTCATTCTTCTTTCTCCTCCACTCTCTCTCTTCTCTGCAACTTTTCCTCAAAATTTTCCCGCAAATCATCAAAAAAAAAAATCTATTTTTTCATAAGATAACTTTTATTCCATTTTTTTTATTAAATCATAACTCTTTATTTTTCTTTATATTTGAATCACTCCTCACTTAATTAAAGTTTAATCTCTCTAAAAAATTAGGGTTCTAATTTTTTGTTATTATCTTTAATATATACATTGTGTTAATTAGTTAATTTATTGTTAGTTGATTATAATGCATATATGTGAGATTAATTAGTTTATTTTATAATTAATTGATTATATATTAATTAATTAATTATGTGTATGCTTAAATAAATAAATAATTAATTGGCGATGTTGATGAGTCGAATATAATGTGTAATAATTATATTTTTATATGTAGATATTTGGTTGAAATGGATAAAAATTGGATGAACTCGGTGGATAGATTAAATATCAAATACCGTAATAGAGTTTATGAGTTTATGGAATCGGCAAAGCAACACATTGATGCATAATGTCGTGTTCGGTGTCCATGTATAAATTTTTTTAATAGGAAAATGAAACAATTATAATAATTTTTCAATCATTTATATATACCGGAAATATCACAAAGTTACCGTACATGAATTTATCATGATGAGCAGTATAATTATCAATCACAGTTTATTGATTCCGGTGAAGGGAGTGGTGGTTACAATCAACTTGCAAACGAGGAGATAACTGATGCTTTGCGCGACTTACAAGGTCCACAAGTCGGTTATTGTGTTGGCGGTGACATACCAATTTTAGATGGAAATGATCAAGATTTGTTTAGTCAACTACTTGAGAAGACACAAAAAATACCATTTGAAGGTGATGAGATGTCGATCTTGAATTTCGTTGTGAAACTATTGCACATTAAAGTGATGAACAAAATGACCAACAAAAGTATTGATATGCTGTTATACTTACTCGGCCAAATGTTATCGGTTGGTAGCGAATTGTCTAAGTCGTATTATGAGGCAAATAAAATATTGTGTGATCTGAGAATGAAGTATGAATCCATTGATGTTTGTAAGTATGACTGTGTATTATTCGGTGTCGAATATGAATCACATGAATATTGTCTGATCTGTGGTGAAAATCGATACAAAGTCTGTGGTCTTTGGAAGAAAGTGTCTCATAAGATATTACAATATTCCTTATTAACACCCAGGCTGCAGAGGTTGTTTATGTTACGACACACAGCGTCTGACATAAGATGACATCACGAAAATAGGGTCGGTGCGGAGGGTATACTTAAACATCTTGCAGATGAAACTGATTGGAAGGAATTTGATGATATGTACCCTTGTTTCGTCGATGACCATTGTAATGTCAGGTTAGGTTTCACCTTTGATGGTTTTAACCCGTTTGGGAATATGTACAATTCTTACAGCATGTGACCCGTAATTGTTATACCACATAAATTACCTCAATTGAAATGTATGAAGAATCCGTTCATATTTATGACATTATTTATCCATTGTCCACGTTCCCCTGGTAAAAATATGAATATCTATTTGAAACCATTAATCAAATAGTTACATACATTATGGAATGTCGGTGTGCATACCTATGATGCAATTTTTCAGTAGTATTTTCAGATGCATGCCACACTATTCTGGACAATTAATGACTTTCCAGCTTATGGTTCATTATATGGATGGAGCACTAAGGGTTACATGATATGTACAGTTTGTGTGAGTGAAACACCTTCACAACAGTTTCAGAATAAAATAGGATATACATGGTGCAACCGATTACTTGAGTTTATTCATCCTTGGCAAAGAAGCAAATTATTTAACAGTCAACTAGAACCTTGGAGTATGCCTGGTGGATTGTCTGGATTTGACATACATTGCCAACAACAACGTCTCATAGACACCACACCAGGAAAACATCTTAATAATATAGATAAAAATCGAAAATGTCAACTTAAATAGTTGAAATGGACGGGAATTGGTGTTTTCTTTGAGTTATAGTAATTTTAATTTTTTTTTTATTTTCAAGTTCGAACATTAATTTCAAATTTTGTTAACATAACGAAATGGTGGAGGTCCAACGACAGGCTTAGAAGTTAAGGTATGATCATCTACCAGATGAAGAGTTGTCGCAATTAGTTTTCAAGAACCAGACATCGTACAACTTTGGAATTGACACTTGTAAGAAGCCGCGACGTCATATGGACAGACTACTGTTTCTTCTTATACTCAGTCATGCCTTCAATAACAGCTAGTCAACACCAATGAAGAGTTGGAAAATACTAAAAAAATAGCTGAAGAAAACCCATGAGAAGTTACAGCAGGTCGAGGAGGACAACCAGAATAAGATGCAGAAGTTCAACTAGCAGATGAGGACTTTCAGGAAGATGATGGAGACCTCATTCGACCAGACTGCATCGGTATTGACTAGGGATGGCAAAATCTGGATTCGGACCCAGGTAATATACACCGGTCCGGATCTGGATACCCGATTTTTTATTTTTTTAAAAAAATTTAATTGTATTATTTTATATTTATATTTGGATTTTGTCAAATTTATTAGTTTTATTTCAATTCTTTTATATTTTTCATTATATTTTAATTTATTATATTTTTTTTCCGGACTCGGGTTTATCCGGACTGGATCCGGATTCCCCCGGGTCCTAATTTTTAAGACTCGGGTCCAGATTTTTTAATTTCGGACCAGGGTCTACCCGGACCCGAATCATCCGAGTCCATGCGGATCCGGGCCGGGTCCGGATCTGCTTGTCATGCCTAGTATTGACCGCCATCCATCACAGCAGCAATTATTGTTATTTTCATTTGTATAAACATTCACAGCAACATTGATTGTTAATAGAATATGTATTTATTTTATTTAATAAAATTTAATTTTTTATTTTTTTTTAAAAAAAAAATTATAAGAACAAAAATATTAATTGGAATAAAAATAATTTTACTATTATTTAGTAAAATTATTTTTATTATAAAAATATTTTTCAAAAAAATCCAAATGTTTTGAAACTAAAAGTTCCTTAAATAATATTTTTCTTATATCATTTAACGTTGAAATATTCGAAGCTAAAAATAATAAAATAATATTTATATTTTAATATTATTTCACCTTTAGCGTCGAAATATTCGGATTTGAAGTCATAATCAATATAAACTTGATTTTAAGGCCGTGAGTCATCAATAATATACATGATTTCAAAGTTAATTTTATTACAATAATTCAATTTATAATTTGGGGTTTATTTCAAGAGAAAAATTTAGATGAGACATATTGAACACGTATGTCCAAAACAAGTCTTTCTCTCATTTCAAGGCCTTGTACTCCCATAGCGGCCATAGTAATCTCTACGTGTGTTTTCTGAAGATTTTCGTGCATATGAAAGACAAATCCTAATCGTTTTAATTAGGTCATAGTTATGTGATTTTTGAATAAAGAGTAATATTAACCCGATTTCTTTCCAAATAAAAAGTAGCATTTTTATTGAATAAAATAAATCTTCTCAGTTTTTTTTAACTGAAATTAAAAAACGCAGGAAAAAAAAAAGGCCATGCTCTAAGAAACAAGACGTGTCAAAATTCGAACAGAATTTCGAAGCTAAAAATAAGGCAGCACAACCGGAAGGAAGTAACCAGAAGTAGCAATTTTGAATGTGTTATCCATACACCTCTCACTTGCCAATTCAGGGTGCCAATCCATTATGAAAAAAATCTGTGAGCCAACTTATATTAATTCACACACCATACATAGATAGCATTTTTTTTTTTACTTCCATTTAGAAAACACATTGCTTTAGCTACCATATATATACCCTGAGCCCTTATACTTGATAGATTCGTTTGAGGTGTCATCTTATTTTATTTGGATGGTTAATTTTCTAATACTAAAATATATTGAAGATATTACGTCATCCGTATAATAATCTAATAATATCATATAATATATGTCTCCGTTGAAACTTTTCATATAATTTGATAGTTATATATAATAAACGAAAGCCGCAAAATGTTAGTACAAACTGAATGTGCCAAGATAAAATTTGTTGAATATTATCACCAGGTATGAGTTGCACTAAAAGGAATGTCTTATAAATGAATGAAAAGTTTAATTTGTTAATAAGATAATTTTATTTTGTTTCCGCTAAAATGAAGAGTAAACATCATTTTTTTTTTGTGTGAAAATCAAATGTTATCATGTTGAATTAATTTTATGACTACGTGACTAATATGTTGTATTTTCTTTGAAATATTTAACCCTTTTTTAAAACCCAAAATTGGCTAAAAATACAATGCATCACCATAAGTAAAAGAGAATACTAAATGTATTATGAGCTAAATAATCTAGCACAACATAAAAAAAGTAATACATTTAGAAACAAATTTAAGAAAGATTAATTGATGACAACTAAAAGCCTTAACTTTTCATAATTATTGGAATAGATTAATTAGGTAATAGATTAAAAAAATATCCAATATTGGAAGAATAATAATCCATATATAGAAAGCAATGAAGGAGCAAAATCCATTATTAGAAACATGTAAACTCTCTGAATCTGGCATCATTAAACATATATAAATATATATAATTTGTATATTCCAAAATATTGAGAGTCTCTTCTAATAATTGATCAATCAACGTAATGGGTCGCCGAAAGATTGAAATGAAGATGGTGAAAGATAGCAACTCTAGGCAAGTGACATTCTCAAAGCGCCGAAATGGGCTCTTCAAGAAGGCAAATGAGCTTGCAACTCTATGTGCTGCTCAGGTTGCTATTCTTGTTTTTTCTCCAGGGGGAAAGCCTTTCTCATTTGGCCACCCAAGCGTTGAATATGTGACTCAACGGTTTCTAAATCTGGACGCTGACCCAAAAACTGAAACTCATAGCCATATTGATGCTGAGAAAACGGCTAGAGTGGAGCTGCTCAATGAGCAACTCACTTACTTGCTCAACAAGCTTCAAATTGAGAAGAAACGAGGCGAGATGCTTGACAAGGCTCTCAAAGCAAAAGGGTTATTATCGAAATACAAAAAATTATCCATTGATGAACTCGGCCTTGGAGATCTTATGAAGATGAAGTCATCATTGGAGAAGCTACGTGAGAATCTGAAAGGCCATGTTGAAGACATGGAGGCATCGTCTTCTTTGTTGCTTCTGAAAGGTCCAACGACTGAAGAAAACGATGGCTAGAGAGATGGTGCCAAATTTAGAAATAATGAAATTTGTACACACCATAATTTTCTGAGCTAGATATATATATATATATATATATATACAGATGGCTTGTACTCTATAATATAATTATCCATGTTAATTAACTTTGGATCAAATAAAATATATTTGGTGCTTTCAACTGATCGTGCTTTAATTAGTAATATTCTTTTACTGTAAATTAATATATGTTATTTTCTATATTTCTTGATCTGTACATGTTACAATCATCATGTAATTATATATAACTAGTCAAAATTAAAAGAACAATAATTTTTTTCCTATGTTATCTCGTTAGGTAGAATTAGCTTTTTCAGATATATATAATGAAGAGAAAAATGTTATTTGGATTGATTCTTAGCATTATGCAAGCACAAATGTTGTCGTTATCTTGTTCTTCATTAATTAGACAAATTTGAATTTAGTTATCTGTAACACGCTTCAATTAGTAACCTTTAAAATAACATAATTTTATTTACATTTATGTATATATATGCAATCACGCACGCTCACACACGCATGCATGTGTATTACGCGCTATTCATTATAATGAATGTAGTATTTGATGATCTGAATAAAAGTATTGTCACAAAACTCAATGAAAAGATTGATGATATTAGTACCTCGTCATTAACAAAAATATTAAATATACCCACACGTTATTTTAATGTTCTCGCAATAGCTATAGTGAGTTAGTGATTATGGGTCCCCCGATAAATACTATTCAAGTAGCAAATCCATTTGCTGCCAATTTGATCCATCAGTAACTTGCCCCATTTTCTATGAATTTAAGCTGGCCAATTCTTTAGATTTTTTCGTGGGAAAAGAACTCTGTAGTTTGCCACAAAAAATTTAGTGTAGTGACTTAAAGTTGAGACAATTAAAAAGATTACTCTTAAATAGCTAACACATTTTTTAAAAAATTTCCTTCATTCATAGTTCTAATATGGTCAAGCATAGATTAACTATTTATGATCTTTGGATTTGACCAAATGATTTTCAAACAGTTTTCATGAACTGTCCATCCTAAATTCAAATTCACAGGAAAGTAAAAAGCTAAAAAATCATTTAATTTTTGCACAACCCCATGTTTAGCTAGCTTACTATAGTACGATAAATTAAGTGAAAAAAAATACAATTAACCTAAGAAAAACTTTATAAGGAACATCCATTTATAATTCTCTTCTCTTTTAATTATTTGTAATCTTCTGTTATCAGATTTAGAAAAAAAAGAAGATGGTTGTTGAATAGAAGTTCCATTAATACAACAACTAGATTGTGATGATATTAGTAAAAATATCTTAAATGATTTTATATAGTCAACAACTATTATGTTGATTAAGAAATAACAGCAATAGAGGACAAGAGAGTTCAGAACTGAAACTAAAAAGGGAAATAAGATAAGAGAAAATATGTAACTGTCACATCAGAAAATTATTATAATCGCCCATGCTTAAATGCATAGGAAAAGGGGGTAGGGGTACTCCCCCGATGGATCAAATTCCTTCATATTGATAGCAAATGGATTTGTTGATTGGGCAGGATTCATTGGGGGAACCATTGAGTATTAGGCCCCAGCACCAGCAGTCTTTTCATTGAGTGTCGTGACAGCCCTTTTGTTCACATCGTCAAATGCTGCATTCTTTTAAAATAGCTCCTGCCAAATATTATGGTGAGAATATAAACTAATTTATAATCTCATCAAATTCTATACCAAACGTCATATTAGTCTCCTTCCCCTCGCTCATTTGCTTCAGTACGTACCTTCCTGCTTTCCTTTTCCGCATCCAGTTGGTGCAGCAGGTCATTATTACTTAAGAATGTATGATTAAATATAAATTGCTTGCAGTCATGGCATAATGTGTTGTGATAAAACACACACAATAGAGGAGATGTGAGAGAAAATTCTTTTTTATTATATACAAACAAAGAATTACAAACCTTACAAACTCAAGCTTTACAAAAAACTCTCAACCCTCTTTACTCTATATTATTCTCACAATTGGGATGCAAAACAATGGACTCAAAGGCTTAAATTTATAGTGTCAAAAACGTGTGCACTGTAGCACACATTTTTTACAGTTGGCTCAAGCTTGCACCTCACTCTCCATCAACTTTCGGTGCATGGCTGGCATGCCTCTGTCTTGCCTTCAGAAGTCCAGCATCTGCCTTGCTGGTTCCAACAAATCTCCCCATCGGTGAAGATTTCCCCAAAATCTGATCCGACCATTAATCATCCAAACCGGATCCTCAAAAGGATCCACCCCTGGCTGCATCTTTATGACTGCCTACGTACCCTGAGTTGGGATCAAGTCAATCGTAGTTCTCTGAATCTTCCCACTCTGACTATGTGGAGAGTTTTGTCATCCCGGCTATGGCATGACATATTTCAAGCTTCTCCTTTGGTAAAACCTTCGTGAACATATCGACACCGTTGTCGTCGGTGTGAATTTTCCTGAGTTCTAACAGCCTTGAGCTCAGGACGTCCCGTATCCAGTGATACCTCATATCGATATGTTTTGACCTCGAGTGAAATGTGGAATTTATACCGAGATAGATAGCACTCTGGCTATCGCAGTACAAAATGTACTTCTCTTGCTTGAAACCCAATTCCTGGACGAATGTCTTCATCCACATCAATTCCTTGCAAGCTTCTGTAACTGCAATGAATTCTGCCTATGTTGTAGAAAGTGCAACACATCTCTGCAACCTAGACTTCCATGCCACAGCTCCTCCTGAGAGAGTAATCAGATACCCCGAAGTAGACTTTCGGGTATCCATATCTCCTGCCATATCTGAATCGGTGTAGCCCATCAACACTGGTTCGCTACTTCCAAAATATAGCCTCATTTTAGATGTGCCTCGAATATACCGCATAATCCATTTGATCGCATTCCAGTGTTCCCGTCCTGGGTTTGACATAAATCGGCTGACCAATCCAACTGCGTGTGCTAAGTCTGGCCTCGTGCACACCATGGCATACATAAGACTTCCCACTACTGAGGTGTATGGAACCTATTTCATTTCTTCCTTCTCTGTCTCAGTATAGGGACTTTGTTGTGTACTCAATCTAAAGTGGGTAGCAAGATGAGTGCTAACCGCTTTAGCCTTGTCCATCTGGAATCTCTGAAGTACCTTCTCGATGTACTCCTCCTGTGACAAGTATAATCTTCTGGCTTTCCGATCACGGCCGATCATGATGCCAAAAATCTGTTTAGCTGGCCCCAAGTCTTTCATCTCAAAAGACTTACTCAGTTGCTGCTTCAAATTATCAATCCTCGATTGATTCTGGCCAACTATCAACATATCATCTACATATAACAGTAAGATGATAAAGTCATCGTCAAAAAATTTCTGAACGAAGACACAATGGTCTGAAGTGGTCTTCTTGTATCCCTGCTCCCCCATAACTGACTCGAACTTCACATACCACTGTCTCGGTGCCTGTTTCAAACCGTAGAGGCTTTTCCTGAGTCTGCACACATAGTCCTCTTTCCCGCTGACTCTGAAGCCTTCTGGTTGCTCCATGTAAATTTCTTCTTCCAGATCTCCGTGAAGAAATGCGGTCTTGACATCCATCTGCTCAACTTCCAGGTCGAGGCTTGCTGCTAAGCTGAGTACCACTCTGATGGATGACATCTTCACAACTGGAGAGAAGATTTCATCGAAGTCAATGTCTTTTCTCTGATTGAATCCCTTGACGACTAGCCTGGCTTTGTACCGGGGTTGTGAAGTGTGCTCCTGTTGCTTCACCTTGTACACCCATTTGTTCTTCAAAGCCCGTTTGCCTCTTGGCAATTTCACCAACTCAAAAGTGTGATTATCATACAAAGATTTCATTTCATATTGCATGGCTTCCTCCCACTTTTCTTTGTCTTCTGTTTCCACAACCTCCTGGTAGCTCTCGGGTTCTCTCCCGTCAGTAAGCAGCACATACTCGTATGCAGAGTATTTCGTTGAAGGTCGCCTTTCTCTGTCAGACCTTCTATGTGGAACTGTTGGTGTAGCTTCTGGTACTGGTGGTTGATCATGATCATCATCTCTGGGAGCTTCATCACATGTACCATCCTGTCTAGGAACCTAATCTTCAACTTGTACTGGCACCGGTGTATGAGGTTCTGGATTAACATCTCTGTATTGCTGGGGCATTGTCTTCAATTCCTTTCGGATATCTTCTATGGTCTGGTCTTCAACAAAGACAACATCTCGGCTCCTGACGATCTTCTTCTCTACAGGATCATACAGTTTGTAGCCGAAATCATCATGACCATAGCCAATAAAGACACATTGTCGCGTCTTTGCATCAAGCTTGGATCTCTCGTCTTTTGGGATGTGTACAAAAGCTTTGCACCCAAAGACATGCAAGTGTTCATAAGACACTTCTTTACCTGTCCAGGCTTGGTTAGGAACATTACCTTTCAGTGCGACCGCTGGAGACATGTTCAAAACATGTACTGCTGTGTTGAGTGCCTCCCCCCAAAATGTCTTCGGCAGCTTGGCTTGTGACATCAAGCTTCTGACCCTTTCGCACAAGGTTATGTTCATCCTCTCAACTAGGCCATTCAGCTGAGGTGTCTTCGGAGGTGTCGTTTGATGTCTGATTCCTTGCGTCTTGCAGTACTGATCACACGGACCTCTGTATTCTCCACCGTTGTCTGTTCTGATGCATTTGAATTTCTTGCCGGTTTCTCTCTCCACCAGGGCGTGAAACTCCTTGAACACTCCAAACAATTGGTCTTTTCTCTTCAAGGTGTATGCCCAGATCTTCCTTGAATGATCATCTATGAATGTCACAAAGTAAAGTGACCCTCAAAGTGTTCGTGTCTGCATCGGACCACATACATCTGAATGTATGAGGTCAAGTACCTCCGGTCGATCGCCGGAAAATACCACTGTGCTCGTCTCGCCGTGAAAAATCCGATGGTATGCTCAAAATCGATTTTCGACAACTTTCGTCGGAACCGAATTTCCGAACCGAATCTCTGTTATCGAGTTTCGGGATCCCTCCGAGTAACCTTAGCTCTGATACCACTTGTTGTGATAAAACACACACAATATAGGAGATGTGAGAGAAAATTATTATTTATTATACACAAACAAAGAATTACAAAGCTTACAAACTCAATCTTTACAAAAAACTCTCAACCCTATTTACTCTCTATTATTCTCACATTTGGGATGCAAAACAATGGACTCAAAGGCTCAAATTTATAGTGTCAAAAACGTGTACTGTAGCACACGTTTTTGACAGTTGGCTCAAGCTTGCACCTCACTCTCCATCAACTTTCGATGCATGGCTGGCATGCCTCTGCCTTGCCTTCACAAGTCCAGCATTTGCCTTGCTGGTTCCAACATAATGCTGTTGGAAATGATGATCGAGCATCATTCACTTTTTGTATGAATATTTGATATTTATGAAATATAATATTTATTTTATCATGATTATTTATTTATTTATATGGTAAAACTCTTACTTTTATTTATATATTG
>SKCR01030243.1:0-267318 GCA_019454045.1 Zanthoxylum bungeanum
GAATAGTTTCATCCTTGATGAACTATTTATGTTCCATTAGGAATAGGTGCCTTGAATAGTATTACTCCGATTTTCATCGCGTTTTACTATCCTCCCACTTACCACTGCATGTCTGTATTCCTCTCAGGAAAACTGCATGGTGAGCAACAATCTAATTGTTCTCTGGTGAGATGTATAAATACAATACTTATGGTATCCCTAGGATAGCCTACAATTGACACTTATCCAATTTGGGTTCTAGTTTGGTATCATCCAAACATATGCCTAGCATCCCAAATGGTCAGGAATGAGAAACCCGGTTTCTTTCCCGTTCATATCTAATATGTAATCTGTCAAACAGATTATTATGGAACCTTATTCTAAATAAGTTCTTACACTGTTTATCTGTATCCGTTGAAGGAAATGGTAGCTCAGAGCGACTCATGATTAGCCTTATCATGTCTAACATGATTCAGTTAATCCGTTCGGACACACCGTCACTTTGACGTGTTCCGGGAGGAGTCCTCATTTGAAAGAATACTATACTCTTTCAAGTATATAAGAAACTTATTGCTTAAGTATTTTCCATTACGGTCTTACCGTGACGGTATAATACTATAGTCGATCTATTGTCTATTTCGTGTCGAAACTCTAAAAGTTTCCGATTTGTGTTCTTCAAAAGAAACACATAACCATAACGCGATGCCACATCCGTAAGGTCACGAAATATTCATATCTGCATCTAGCCTAGCTAGACATGGGCCCACTTGCTTCACTATGAACAAGGGCTATAGATCGGTGGCATTTTACACTTTTACCAAGTAAATAGTGTTTAGGCACATTGCCCAATAAACTAGATTCGTAGACTTTATTTGATTGGAATCAAAACAGTCCGAGTACCCACTCTTCGAAAGTGTGGATATACGAGTTCGATTGTGTCCCAGACAACAATGCCATAATTAGTTTCTTCTGATCAAATCACTTTGAGCTATTTGTTTGTCATTATATATATTTGAGATTTATTTATATTCAAAATATAAATTCTGTTATTCACATCTAATGTGTTTATCTCAATATCATCCTTATATAATAAAACACTTTAGTGTTCTAAAATATAAAGGTTCACCCGCAGTGGGTTAAACACTGATAAAGAGATAATGTATCTAGTCAAACTAGTTACATTATAACAGTTCTCTAATCCTGCTCATAGCAGATTCTGAACATCAATATATATATTTATTATGTACCATATTAAGTATCTAAAAATCCAATTTTAATACTAGTAATGAACATAATTTTGACAAACATATTTGAAGTCAGAGCCTTGCTCGTCTTCAATTCCTTCATGTCTGCTTTGTCCAAACGACAGTCACGCTTCGCGATTCCGTTTGCCACAATTGTGCAGACATTTTGGGATATGTCATTTATCTTCCAAGAAGACTATAATGATTTTGCCTTTGTCATTTTCAATATTCCAGTTGCCTTTGACCAAGCCTCGGGTTTCCAGAATATTGAAGTAAGGTGTGCCTTGCACTACTTGCCTAATTGCAAATTTTGACTTTATCTCCTTGAGAATAGTCTTTAATTCTCCAAGAATTATTTATTGCAATTTTAAAAGTACTTCAAGATCTAATCTTTGAATATCCTTCAATTTCAATATCATACTTTAAGAATCTAATCCTTAGTTCTGATAAAGAAATTAAGGAGTCTATGACAAGTATTATGGATTAAGCACTAAAGTTATCATTACATGAATATTCCAAATATCATGTTCCACTTATTTGCTTAATTCCGGACTTAGGCATAATTATTTTATCAAATAAAATAACTAATTAGTTCCAGGACCATCCTGAAAATTATTCCCGATTTGAAAATTAAAGTCGTTTAAATACATTTTCACCCAGGATTATGTCTTAAACACTAATCTTTCATATCTATCTTGATTCTAATAGTCCAACTATTTAATCAACGATTTGTGGTACTATTATTATAATGATTATAATAGTCCAACTATATAATCAAATATAATCTAAATTAATTAACCTCAATTACATTGATTACTATAATCCAATTATAAAATCAACTGTAAACTGAAATTAATTAATTCAAATATATTGATTAATATAATCCCATTATATATAATCAACTATAATACAGTCCAACTGTTAAATAAAACAACAATTTAAATATTAGTCCAACTAACATTTAATCTAATGACGAAATAATTAAATGAGCGCTATGGCAAGTAATGAACGAGTATTGCAAATTCAATTCTTGCCTCCCACTATTTTTCGGCGAGCCTCTAACCCTCTGTCGAGTACTCGGGAAACCGTGTTTCCTAGTGGGCTAGGATCCCGTTAAATATCACACAATCTTGACTTTGGCCAACAAATTGTATGATAATTAACTAGGTAGATCTCTAAGATCAATTGGATCCAATCCAATTCCTAGATCCAGTAGGTGGACTTCCAAATCCTAAACATATATCTTATATATGCCAATACATCCAATGTATTACCTAACCTTTTCCTCTGAATCAACTAGGCCTTGGCTTTGGCACAACAAACCTAATGATCCCAGTCAAGCGCGACCCATTGACCATGGAAAGCTTCGTAATCAATGTCGATGGACAAGAAGTGGTCTTGACTTTGGCCAACAAACCACATTTGGACAAGACACTGACATGTAACAAATCCTTCGTGATTCAAACACATCTTCGACAGACAAAGGGCTTGACTTTGGCCAACAACCCAATGCCGTCTCGGATCTTGAGTGAGAATCACTCAATGGAAGGAAAAACGCATGATATTTGATGAGGGTTTTTCGTGTGCAAATTGGCAACCAATTTATTATCTTTGTTAAGGTCTCATCATCATACACCCTTAAACATGCATTCTAAACACATAATAAAGCGCATATGATAAAATAATAATGATATGCGGATGGATATTTTACACATTGATCCTAGATCAAATCTCTCACTTTCTCTCTCCCGCTAGCACAAATTTCTTCTACCCGTTACACTACACTTCTAAAGAAACCTCATTTACATTGAGGGGAATAGGTGAGAAGAGAATACAAAGAATAAGAGGTGATAAGGCTGGACACGCAGGTCCAATTAATAAATCAAATTTATTACAACAATTTCTAAAATTGCCCCACCCATCTAATATCCATCCGATATACATTATTCATGCATCACAACCATGTATTCACTCAAAAGCATGCTATCAATCAATCTAATCAAATTAATTAATCTGATAATTATGTGATCATCCAATGTTCAAACAACGATTTGATTTTGCTCGAGTCAAACTCGTTTTTACGAATAAGTACTTAAAGTACAAATTCTAGAATTAAATTAAACTACATAATTAAATCCAATTTAATATGTATTTAATTCTAATTCACTATTTAATTCCAAATTAAATATCACACTTTATTAATAAACCTTTTACGAATTAAATTCCAAATTTAATCGTAACGCGTCTCAAAGACCGATTAATATCCAATATTAATTTAATTAAAGTCTAATGGGCTTTTAATTAATTTCTTAAGGCGTGGTCTTTTGGTCAACTCGGGTCAAACCCGCAACCAAAGTCCAATCCGGGATTTACCCCATAAGCCTTTAAATTAATTTTGGCCCATTAGGCCCAATTAAATATAAAGGTCCATTATGTTGCATTTGGGCTTTATGGATGCGGTTTTGGGCCCAATTGGATCCAACCAATTTTGCCTAAAACAAACTTTGTACAACAAAGCCCAATAAGCCCAATAACAACAATTCAAGCTCAATTTCCAAAATTAGCCCAATTAATTAAATTACACAAATCCAATTTCGCAATTTAATTAGCTAAAGTGTATGTCATGATTAATCACCCTAATTAACATTTCTAAAACACAAATTAGGCTAACTAATCATGCTTATCTTCATCATCACATGTCCAACACATTAAGATTAAAATCAAACCCATTACATGCTTTAATACTCTCGGTAATGTGGACTAATTCTATGTCAATTCCGAATTCAATCCAATTAAATCCAAATTAACATTAAATCAACATCCTCAATCGTTTCAAGTCATCCAATGATCAACGAAACAAAATTACCAAGATTTAGGGCATTCTCCTATTCGGCCAACACATCAAATTGGGGAAATTTGTTCCAAACAATATTTAATCAAATTGATCCAACCAATCATCAATTAAAATACATTCAAGCATACTTTATCATCCAATTTCATAATTGCATGCTCAAATCAATTTTACCCAATTTCAAGCTTTATGACATACTTGGCAATTTGGGGATTTTTCGTCCGATTCGAATTCAATCCAATTGATTCCGCAATCGACATCAAATCATATTCCCGAATGATTTCCAACACATCAATTGTCAAAAATCAAAAATCCCAAGACATTAAATCATCATCAATTTTCGGCCAATGAGGAAATTGGGGGGAAAAATGATCCAATCAAATTTTCTTGAAATTGACCCAATCAATCTCAATTCAAACACAATTAAGCATACAAATCCATCCAATTTAATTTATCATGCTCAAAATCAAGTTTGCCCAAATTTTAGCAGCCTAACGTTTTCATGCTTTTAACATAAGCTCTTGATGAATGGGTTTTAGGGGCTAAATCCGGTAACGCAGCGGAAGCGATGGAAAATCGTATTTTCCGATTTCAAAACTTTTTTTCTCGAATTAATTAAATAAAAATATTTATTTAACATTCCATAATCAAATTATGAAATAAAATTCAAATGAATCATATCAAGTGAATTTACCGAAATGCCTTTACATTGGTATTTTGTCCATTTTAGTCCGAAATTGATCTAATCAATTTTGAATGATTCTAAATCATTTCTAAGATGAACTTAGCATGTTCAAAACATCAAAATACCAAGGGCAACACAAATCCCCATTTTTGCAAGTTGGCCGAATGCACCCAATTGGTGCCATTTTGTGCACTTTGTCATTTCATGCATCAAAACACATCAAGATGTAATCCAATGAACATGAAACTTTATATGCATTATATACACATCCAAATGCACAACATATATGAAAATCCCCAAATTTGGATGTGGTCTTAAACCCTAATTTTTCAATTTCATCAAATTGGACAAATTAGACCAAATTGGTTAAATACAACACTTTAATCATCTTTCTTCCATCCAATCAAAGTCTCAACACAATGAAACAACTCAAGATCAAATCTAGGTCATCTAAGAGTGGGTCAACAACTCTAGATTAGCAACATGGTTTCCAAAACCTTAAAAGAAAGCTTATAACTACAATAGTCACAACTTTCCTTCATCATACATGCTCAACACTTCCATCAAAACTTCCATCAACAAAAACACAAGGAATAAAGAAAGAAATAACCTAAGAACATCATATGTTAAAGCCTAGATCCTAAGGAACATTTTCCTTTCTAATAGCAAGTTGGAAAAACTCACTAAAATCCAAGCTTTCTTTGATTTCTTTTTTCTTTCTCACAAGCTTCCTTTGCTTCCATTAATGGAGTTTTCTTTGAAATGTATTAGGTTAGTTAAATGAAGATGAAATGAAAACAATATATACTTGTGGCAAAAAATAACCCTTGGCCGAAATTTACCATAAGTATTTACCAAATTATTTTCAATTTCATTTCATTTGAATTTGTTCAACTTTATATATAAATATCTAAAAAACACTTTATTGATATTTATACTAAGTCAACAATTGCAACTAAGAAAATATATCTCTTATATATTTTCAAAGTCATGGCCGAAATTAATTAAAAAAATAAAGGAAAAAGATATTTTTATTTTTCAAACAATTTTGAACAAATATCTTAAGAAGTCAAAATCAATTTGACAACCTTTTCCTTTAATGTAAAGTCAAACATTTACACTTATAATCATTTCCTAACTTTATCATTTGGTGATATATTTATATTTTAATTATATTAATCATTTAACAATTAAATAATTAAATAATTAATTAAATACAAATATATCAAATATATGTATTATATTTACTTTAAATATCTCAAATACATATATTGATGATATATGTCAAATACCTTTATTTGACTATTTATTAATGTGTATTTAATAATATCATATATTAAATACAAATACACATTAATTAGGAAATGATGGTTCGGCCCGTTCGCATGTATTTTTCGTTTAACGATTAAACGATTTATAAATAATCATCATTATTCATAATTGTTGCTCTAGTGCTCTACGAGTATGTTTCATTATTGAGACTCTCTAGATTCAGGTATATCCGTCATGAAATCCAATTTCATGTACATAATCTATCCACCCGTAGATTATGACGATCACGGATAAACTAGCTGAATCATAAAGGTCGAGGTCATT
The DNA here is from genome assembly GCA_019454045.1 of Zanthoxylum bungeanum. NCBI lineage: Eukaryota > Viridiplantae > Streptophyta > Magnoliopsida > Sapindales > Rutaceae > Zanthoxylum > Zanthoxylum bungeanum. The sequence goes on from SKCR01030243.1 coordinate 6,356, forward strand.
GCATACGTATAATCCCTCCGTCACATGTATCCAGATAATCCCAGAGATATAGATGTAAACGTCAAATCTCTATAGGTATTATCTCGTCGACATATCTATTAACAATCTCTAAATAACACTCGGAACTTACTTCCGATGTATACTGTGGCCACAGATTTAACAGACTGCTAAATATATATGGACTACCTATGCTCTGTACACAAAACTGACGGATCCTATCTTGACACACACAGGATATCCTGAGGATCGATCCACACCCAACGAACAGGCGGAGGTCTGATCTAAATAGATCGGTGACGTGACTGCCATCTAAGTGTGGAGGATGTCTCATACATCCACAGTGGTGTCTCAAGTCGAAGGACCACTATGCTACTCAACCCGAGAAGATTCTTATTGACGTTGGCGTACCATCCATTAAGAATCTTCGGTGATCCGTTCAGTGTTTATCCACTATAAACACCTACACGTCTATACGAGTCTCCCTAGACTCATGGTTCATTAGGAAACCATCGGACCAAGTCTCGATATACGACATGTACTGGTCTCAACGGATTTGACTAACCGACCCGTGTTAGCAAATCTTGACCAGGAACTATGTTTGATAATATACATATAGCAGTGACACTTCCCAATGTCAATTACAAACTAACTTTGTAACTGTGTACTGCATTATATATTATCGGGCCTTTGTCTAATATATAAATATCACTAAACCACATTTAGTTTCAATCTAATCGTAATCAGATCGAATACGTATATAAGAACAAGAGGTGCAACCATAAATAAGTAATATTATGGAATATGGGGATGTTCGTATTCATGAATCAGACATAAATACGGCCCGGATTGGCGCTCTGAGCACCAACCCCAACACTTGATGCCATTGTTGGAGTTTCTATAGGTCCCAAGATCAAAACTCAAGCATGATACACAAGTGAATACAACGACGGAAGTGCGGAATACTTACATCGAGCGGTTGAGCGACGATTTGGGCAACAAAATTCGAAATTCTGCACACTTTTGCAAAGCAGTGGGCTGCTGTGAACAGTGTTTGGCGCCCCTTGTCTTCAAGATTTGAAGCTCCAAGCTTCAACATTTGGCTTCCCGGCTCATGGGTATACTTCCCTTATCACCTTGGCATGATCCCGGAGTGTGCTAGCACTCTTGTTTTGCCACAAAACACACTTGCTTCCCTCCATTTCTTTTGTTATTTTCGGCAGTTCACTGCCTCACAAAAACCAGAAATGGCGTGAGTGATGAGAGGAAGAAGAAGAGGAGAGAGAGGAGGGAAAATGGAGAGTGTTCATTGTATACGGTTTTGTGTTGTTTTAATGCATCTAATACACTTGAAATTAAATCCAATTCATTTCAACACATTTATTTGGCTTTAATTGCCAACCACACACATCACTCATCACATAAAGTCAACTCAATCAAGTTGTCAAGTCACATCACTCAAAGTGACAAGTGATTTGACGCTTGATGCGACTAATGATTTGACGCTTGATTTGACGAGCCGCTCTCGAATTCGAAATGCGAATGCGCTCGTAAATATTCTCGGGCTCGGATTCGCTAATTCTAAATTAACGAATTTTCCGTCGCGTCGTAATTAAATGATTACGCCTAGCGAAATCACTATTCACGTCGCTAACGAATTAATTCTAAATTAATTCGCTCGCCCGAATTAAAATCTAATTTTAATTCCGCGTCGAAATCCAATTTCGTTTAATATATCAAATATATTATTAATCGATTAATTCCAAATTAATCATTCTCTCTCTTTAAATTGATATTTTATCTCAGATAAAATATCTCTGTAATTAATCCCAGATTAATTTTCTCTCTCATCATATTAATCCCAGATTAATAAAAGTGCGAGTCCTACGTCATCGGTGAATCTTTGGGAAGCGACCCATGAGATCCCCGGATATGTTGGTAGTCAAATCAGTCGTCGGACTATCCGAACACGTAAGTACCAAGTACTACGTTTTACCGATTTACAAGACAAGGTTGGCTTCTAGCAAAGCACCAAGTCTACCCAATTCTCCGGACATATCCATCTAAGAATATTTAAGATCTGTATCAAGCGTAGTATACCAAGTATTGTGTATATCGTCCCAGTATCGGATAGTCATGTGCTAGGGCTGGGGCTGGATAAGTGTCTGCCCCGTCCGAAGCACATGTCGGATGTCTGGTAACTAGTCTCTATAATCGGATATGCATGACCTAGTCATAATATCCCGATGGTTGCGCAACACTTAAGAGCACTAATACCGTATCCTGCGTGACATCATCTCCACTATGACTGAAGTGATACTTCCGTCTTGACATCACACCCAATACTCTACGATTCTCAATATACCCAACAGTTCGCGTAAACAGAACCGGTTAGAGTCCTAGACGACCTCAACTAAAGTATATTGATTGTCGTAAGCATTAGCGGTGCAAGTCTCATGTTAAGACCAAATACACCTACTCTGATGTCGGACTCCCATAGACACATAGTCATAATACCAATGGGATTCCGAGGGGTCTATCCAGAGCGAAGCTGTTTCCCGTACCATCGGTGAAACACAACCTCCTATCGCACTTGCATAAGTATCCAATACTTAAATATATGAGAACTATGCCGTTGTGCCCTCACAACGCGCACAAGTGCAATACTAGCCTATTCCGCATTATCGATGTCCTGTCTCGATAATACTCCGGCTAGGGATATTTAATGATTAATCCTTCGTGGACTGATACTGTCTCATATCATTCTCCGTCCAGGAACAAATCATAGGGACCTCTAATCATTTATACATCTAAGGTGATCTAATCACAAATGATAAGAGTGCAATCTCCTTTGTCACATAGTTAATTTGTACAACACAGCGTGATCTGTACAAATAGTGACGCTATGGGTCATATTATCCAACAATAACTCAAGCCAAATCCCCTTCATAAATTAAAGAATCCCATAGATCCCTTTCCTAATCAAAATAAATCATATCCCTAACTAAAAGAGAAGAAATCAAATTAAATCAAATCACTTCCCTAATTAAAAGATTTTTCCTTATCACATAATAATTAAAAATATCTCCAATAATTACACAAATCTTTTCCTTTACAAACAAGGATAGCCTCCATCCCTTTACCTATAAAAAGAAGCCTTCACCACACATCCAAACCCCTAGCATTCATGCATATTCACACAAGAAATCAAAGCTCATTCTCACGCCCAAAGCATAGAAAATAACTCTCATTGCCGTCCAACAAATCACTATCAAAACTAACCCATCCACAACCGCATAATCCCTCCATTGCATTGCCCAAACTGCCGCACCACACCATCACCAAAACCCTTAAATTGCCGCACCATTCACTGACCTTCACAGCCGTAAATCACCCATTTTCCAGCCCTTCCTTGCACGCATAAATCACCCCTTGTCCAGCCCTCACTGCACGCCTAAACTGTCCCTAAACTATGAGAAAACCCTCACTGTCCAGCCTCATTCACTGCCGCATATTCTGCCCCCCTGAATTGCATCTTTCTACCGCACAAACTTCCCAATTTTCTCCCTAAAAAAACCCAGAAAATACATCAAAAACTGCCCCAAAACAGTGACCAAACCGCAGCCCCAAACCCTCCAAAAACCGCAAAAATAGTGGCCTAAATTACCTTAAAACAGTGACCAGAAAACACAGCGAAAATAGCAGTGAGGAAAATCGTTGAACCAGTGAACTGGAGGAGTTGCGGAGTATCAACCCTTCCGACGGCCGTGTAACGCGCTTTCGAGAGACGACAAAAGAGGTTAGACCTGAGGGCACCATTTTATTTATTATCTTTCGTTTTTATTTATTTTAATACTTTATTTCGCATGAATGTTATGGATTGATGCATGATGTGAATTCCGAATGAACAGAATACATGTTCTCTTTTTGTGGTATATCAGATGGAAACTCGGACGTAAATTCCGTAGCCGATTCCGAATGGACGGTATTGCGGTTTGCACTCGGGATACAATGCCACGTACTACTTAAGAGACACACGTATTTCGTTTCATCCAACCTTGTATTTGAGCATGATGTAGTTAGTAGATTATTTATTTATTTAGCATGATTTAATCTAGTAGGTTATTTATTTATCTAAGCATGATTTAGTCTAGAATATTGTTTAATTTTAAGTATGACTATATTATTTCTTTATGCATGATTTAATACTTTGATTTTGCATTAGTAATTTAGTTTACGTTTTGTTTGAGTAGTTATTTATTTGTTCTTTGTGTTTGATGATTCGACATGCTCGTTGTGTGATATTATATGATTCCGTTATAATGACTTATTGTTAAAGCATGCGAACTTAGTCATAGGATTTATTTTGATGAATGCGGACTAGATCTAAGTTACCTTTGAGCATACATGTTGAGTAGATTCGGTTAGTTTATTGCAAAAATTATATCATTACATGTGACATAAGTAAGAGACCATTCCGAACCCAACGGTTTGAGGTCTTCCCTTGCGAGGGGTGAGTGCGACCTTAAATCACATTTTCCCGATTCACCCCGGGTGGTGACTCCATGTTATTTCTCCAGTTTAGTTCCCATGTGGGCTTCTCCGTACTCCCAACTAGGCCGTGAGCCTAGAACAGCGTCGTCAAGTTTTGTGTCCTACAGTCTGGCGACTCCACTAGGGATTGAGAATTGGCCCCGAAATAATGTCTTGTAGTGATTTTGATTTGTGCTTTAGTTAACTATGTCTATAGTGGGTTGAGGGGGTTTAATCAAAGGCACTGTTAAGGCTAGGTGATGGTTCAGTGTCTTCCTTCATTCACTACCTTTCTATAAGGAAAAGCTGTGAAGGCACCGAGATAATCATTACCCGTAGCTCGTTATGACAGACTAGTTTGGAGGAATCGTTGTTTATTCCTATCACCAAGGCGAAAGATGCCTAAGAGACTTGGGTATTTAAGAGAGTTCGCTCCACCCTCTCTCTGGGGAATCTATAATGGGAAATCCATTCGACAGTTAGTCACACACCATAACTCGTTGGCACGTACCGTAAGGTATAAAAAAGGTGCGTTCACTTGGTCGCTTGAACCCTTGAGTAGGGAGTCCTAGTTGTGGACAATCCTTCGTCAGCGAGAGCCTTTGTCCACACTCCCGTAAACCCACATTTGAACCTTAGTCATAGAATTAGTAGAAATTATTTTGTATGTTGATGTTTTGGGCCGTCGTCATTTGGATCCAGTTGGACCTTTTGTCAAAAGATGTGAGCTTGTTGGGCCATTTAAACTGGGATGAGTTCGTGTCCTTTGACAGTTGGGCCAAAAACTTCTAAAATGTCGATGGGCCATCTTATGTTTGGGCCTCTTATCATTTGAAGTTGTTTAGCCATGTTATCGCAAAATGTAAACTTGTTGGGCCTTTTCAACTGGGGCAAGTTTGCACCGCGCAATAGCGTGATTGAATACTTTAAAATGATAATGGGCCAACTAGTATAAATTTTTTATGAGCTTATATATTACATACATTGCACGTATACGCACTGACACACGATCTTAAAAGAGACACCATAGATTCCCGTTGGGTTAGGGAATAGGGGAGACTAATCAAAAGGCCGTCAGTAAACATGAGTGAATCAGTCAACGAGGGGTCTCGCATGGATCAAATTGAAGCCAACCTTACCAAAGTTACTGAACAACTGCAAGCCTTGACTGCTGCCATGTCTAATATGGCTATGCCCCGCACTGTGGGAGGATCTGAAAATGATAGGCGTGAGGGCCCTTCAAGTGGATTGTATGATGATGCCCATGTGTTTGATGATGATATGGCTGAATATGCCGCATGGAGAATAGCCAGGTCTCAGGCCGAGATACAGAAGCTACATGATCAGATGGAGTCGGTTACCCGTAAACTGAAGGGGAAACATGAGGACTTGTTCGATTATGAGGCGATGACCTTCGAGGAGCAGCTGCCAGCTCAGTTTAAAATGCCCGACATTGCCAAATTTAATGGAAATGGAGACCCGAGGGTCCATCTGTGGCAATATGTCTCAGTGATGAGTTTAGTGGGCCTGTCACAGCGCCAAGTCCAAAAGATGTTTGGGATGTCACTCGAGGGGGCACCTGTAGTGTGGTATCACAGCCTTGAGAAAAAGGTTAAGTAAGATTGGAGGGAACTGGCTGAAGCCTTCCTAAAGCAGTATGTTACAAACTTGGAGATCGACCTGTCGCTTCGCGACTTGGAGAATACCAAGCAGAAGCCGGAGGAGAGCTTTAAAGACTATGTGGATTGCTGGACAAGCTAGCTTTTAAAGATGCAGACTCGGCCTTTGGAGAATGACCAAATCAAAATGATCATCAAGGGCACCAAGCCCTCCATCTATGGCAAGTTGAGGAGGATGACCTCCATGATTATGGATTTTCGACAGTTGAGGGAGACTGTAATGGATATCGAGGAAGAAGAAGCGGAGAACCGGAAATTTTATAGTCTGAACATGAGAACTATTGGAAGGTCATCGGATGCTAAGCCTGTTTCTGCTGCAGTAGCTGCCGTCAGAAATCGGCGTTTTTCTAACTTGGGAAGGCCTTTGTCCAAGGTGCTTGAGAAGTTGGCAAGGCAGGGACTCCTTAAACCCTTAGAAGCTAGACCACTCCCCAATCCCCCACCATCACACTATAACCTAAGCCTTTACTGTCACTACCACCAGCAGAAATGCCATGACACTGACAACTGTGCCCGCCTCAGGCACGAAATCTAGGACTTCATAAACTCCCATAAAATACCCGATCCTGAGAAAGAACAGCCCAACACATACCATAACCCCCTACCAAACTATCACTCTGTCCCACCTCCTACCTACATGATCAACTCCGGCCTGCCCGAAAGCTTCGTCCTTCAAGCTCTCAACCACCCAGCTTCTTTCATGGGAAAATGAGATGACAACGGTGAAGAACAATAGGCCGAAGAAGAAGGCAATGCTGCGAATGATGAAGTTGTCCCTCCTAGTTTATTTGATCCTGCATTTTTAATAAAGACATTGATTCTGTTTACATGTTCGAACCTTTTCTTAATGATAATAAAGACGTTCATTTCGCTTACTTGCCTGAGTCTCTTCATTTCAACCTGCAACATGAGTATATTTGACAAAAGCATTCAACCCTGGTACTATGATACTCAGGGATGTTTAGAACACGGGGAATCCTCGGAAGAAGCAAGGAAGAATTCCATGAAATGAAAAAAAAAAAGCCTTTGATAGTTAAACATATGTCCGGTGATGATACTGTTTGCTGTAGGGAGAAACCTTAGAAACGATAAAGTGCAAGATGTGCTCTCATCCGGTATTCTGAATGGATTTATCTCGGCTAGACTCACCAGCACTTGATTACGGGATCTCAGCAGTAAAAGCCTAAATAGTCGGTGAGATGACTAGTTGAAGAGATGATAGATCAGTGAATGACTGTTTGCCTGGATGTCCACCATGGTTTACTTATGTTAGGATATATGATATGGTTGGGAGCAAAGAAAAAGTCTCTGCAATGAAAAGAAAAGAAAAATATACCGCCTATAACCGATAAGCGTGAAGCTACCCATGGGCGAGTATTAGGACCACCATGAGGATAAATGCTACCTTAAAGGGTATGTGTGTCGAGAAAAGAAAGAAAAGAGAAAAGAGAAAAGAAAAAGAAAGTTCAAAAAAATGAAAAGAAAGAAAAGAAAGAGACAAGAGAAAAAAGGAAGAAAACCATATCATGTTGAGTACGAGGAAGTAATCACAGAGTGTGATCAAGACATTTAGATTGGTTAGACCCACTGATTCGATTCTCCGAGAAAAAATCATCAAGTCGGCTTGCTTAAGGATTAAGCTGCGAAAGAGCCTTGGCACACACACACTAGGAGTCTAGTTCAGATCATTCATGCAGATGATCGGATTTGAGTGTATTAAGTACTTTAAATATTCTATGGTTTCGACACGAAGCATCCGTTGAGGACAAAAATATGTTTAGCTATTAGGACTATCTCGTGAGAGGCAATACAATATGTTAGAATGAACCATCACATCATCAGTAGCAGTTTTTGGGATGAGTCCCAGGGTTGAGACCCATATCAACATCAGTATTAGCATTGGGGGCGAGGCCCACATCAGTATCAGTTTGGAGGGTGAGGCCCACATCAGTATCAGTCTGGGGGGCGAGGTCCATATCAGTATTAGTCTGGGGGCGAGGCCCACATCAGTATCATTCTGGGGACGAGGCCCACATCCACATCAGTTTCGAGGGCGAGGCCCACATCAGTTTGGGGGAAAAGACCGCGTCAGTATCAATTTGGGGCGAGGCCCACGTCAGTATCAAACTGGGGGCGAGGCCCACATCCACATCAGTATCAGTTCGGGGATGAGGCCCACATCAATGTCAGTCTCGGTGCAAGGCCCACATCAATATCAGTTTTGAGGGCGAGGCCCACATCAGTACCAGCTTAGGGTCGAGGACCCACTACATCATCAGTTTGAGGGCGAGGCCCACATTGTCAGCGGTATTGGGATGCATCCCAAGGTCGAGGTGCCCCCATTGTCGGTTGCAATTCCGGAATGCGTCCTAGGGTCGAGGGCCCACTGCATCATCAGTTGTAGTTTCGGGATGCGTCCCAAGGTCGAGGACCCACTACATCATCAGCTTCGGGTCGCTTGTTGGACCTCCGTTTCAAAACACATCCTTAGCCCAAAACCCCGCAAGACACATACCAAGCCCAAAACCCTGTAAGACACACACCAAGCCCACACACCACTAAACCACACACCAAGTCCACCAATCAAACCCAATACACGCCCAAGGACTTAAGTCACACGCCCATAGCCTTCCAAATTAACCAAATCACACATTTAACACATGCATAAATCAAGCCAAATCCCCTTCCTAAATTAAAGAAATCCCTTAGATCCATTTCCTAATCAAAATAAATCATATCCCTAACTAAAGAGAGAAGAAATAAAATTAAATCAAATCACTTCCCTAATTAAAATATTTTTCCTTATCACACAATAATTAAAAATATCTCCAATAATTACACAAATCCTTTCCTTTTCAAACAAGGATAGCCTCCATTCATTTGGCTATAAAAAAGCTCATTCTCAAGCCCAAAGCATAGAAAATAACCCTCATTGCCGTCCAACAAATCACCATAAAAACTAACCCATCCACAGCCGCATAATCCGTCCATTGCATTGCCCAAACTGCCGCACCACACCATCACCAAAACCCTTAAATTGCAACACCATTCACTGACCTTCACAGCCGTAAATCACCCACTGTCCAGCCCTTCCTTGCACGCATAAATCACCCCATGTCCAGCCCTCACTGCACGCCTAAACTGTCCCTAAACTCCGAGAAAACCCTCACTGTCCAGCCCCATTCATTGCCGCATATTCTGCCCCCTGAACTGCATCTTTCTACCGTACAAACTGCCCAATTTTCTCCCTAAAACAGCCCAGAAAATACATCAAAAATTTCCCCAAAACATTGACAAAACCGCAGCCCTAAACCCTCCAAAAACTGCAAAAATAGTGGCCTAAATTACCTTAAAACAGTGACCAGAAAACATAGCGAAAACAGCAGCGAAACAGAGTGAAAACAGCAGCCCAAACAGTGAAACAACGAGGAAAATCGTTAAACCAGTGAACCGAAGAAGTTGCGAAGCATCAATCTTTCCGACGACCGTGTAACGCGCTTTCGAGAGACGACAAAAGAGGTTAGACCTGAGGGCACCCTTTTTAAATTATATTTCATTTTTATTTATTTTAATACTTTATTTTGCATGAATGTTATGGATTGATGCATGATGTGAATTCCGGATGAACGGAATACGTGTTCTCCTTTGTGGTATATCGGATGGAAACTCGGACGTAAATTCCGTAGCCGATTCCGAATGGACGGTATTTCGGTTTGCACTCGAGATACAATGCCACGTACTACTTAAGAGACACACGTATTTCGTTCCATCCAATTTTGAATTTTAGCATGATGTAGTTAGTAGATTATTTATTTATTTAGCATGATTTAATCTAGTAGGTTATTTATTTATCTAAGCATGATTTAGTCTAGAATATCGTTTAGTTTTAAGTATGACTACATTATTTCTTTATGCATGATTTACTACTTTGATTTTGCATCAGGAATTTTTTTTACGTTTTGTTTGAGTAGTTATTTATTTGTTCTTTGTGTTTGATGATTCGACATGCTCGTTATGTGATATTATATGCTTGCCGTTATAATGACTTATTGTTAAAGCATGCGAACTTAGTCATAGGATTTATTTTGATGAATGCGGACTAGATCTAAGTTACCTTTGAGCATACATGTTGAGTAGATTCGGTTAGTTTATTGCACAAATCATATAATTACAAGTGACATAAGTAAGAGACCATTCCAAACCCAACGGTTTGAGGTCTTCCCTTGCGAGGGGTGAGTGCGGCCTTAAATCACAATTTTCCCAGCTCACACCGGGTGGCGACTCCATGTTTTTTCTCCGATTTAGTTCCCCCGTGGGCTACTCCATGTTGGGTTTCTCTAAGTCCCGGGATCGATTAAAGAGATGAAACATATGTGCGAATACATCAAAGAAGTTGCGGAATACTTACATTGAGCGGTTGAGCGATGCGACGAAGAACAAAACTTTTCTGCCCTCATTAGAAGCTCACGGCAAAGTACATATTTTGTCCTCCAAAATTATTCCATTTTCGGTCCAAGCTCCAAGCTTTTGGGTGGTGATTCCAAACTCACAAGTGTGATTCCCTATCACCTTTGCAAGACTCCTAAAGCGTTCTAGCACTTAGGAATTTTTGCCATAAAAATTCCTTAGTAACTCCTTGCCATTCACGGTAAAACCAGTGAAGAGAAGAAGAAAATCCAGCCCCTTGGGCGTGACTGAGAGAAGAGAAAAAGTGAGAGAGTGTGAAGTTGGTTTGTTGTATTAATTAATTGATTTCAAAAATCAATTAAACATATATACCAAATATGCTTTCAAAAAGTCAAGCATTAAAGCTTTGCCAACTACCACCATCAATCACAATGACAAGTTGTCATATCACTCAAAGTAACTAGACATCACATCAATTGATTGACTAGTGATTTGACACGTGATGTGACTTGTGGGCCCCATTCGATTCGAAATGCGAGCGGCCCCGCAAACACTCCCGATTTATAAGACAAGGTTGGCTTCTAGCAAAGCGCATTACCTACCCAATTCTCCAGAAATATCCTTACAGGAATATGTGATCTATATCAGGTATAGTACACGTAGTATTGTGTATTTTAATCCAGCATCGGATGTCACGTGCAAGGCCTGAGGCTGGAAATGTGTATGCCCCGTATGAAGCACATATCAGATCTCTGGTAACTAGTCTCTATAATCGGACAAACATAACCTAGTCATTTTATCCCGATGACTGCAGTACATAAGAGAACAAGTTCCGTATCCTACGTGATCATCATCTCCACTATGACTGGAGTGATACTTCCATCTCGACATCACACCCAATACACTACTATTCTCAATATATCCAGAAGAGGCGTACACAGAACCTGTTAAAGCCCTTGACGACCAAAAACAAAGTATATTGATTGTTGCAAGTATTAGCGGTGCAAGTCTCAGGTTAAGACCAAATACACCTACCCTGATTCGGACTTCCATAGACACATAGTCATACTACCAATGGAATTTCTAGGGGTCTATCCAGAGCGAAGCTATTTTCCATACCATCGGTAAAACACAACCTCCTACTATACTTGCAAGAGTATCCTATACCAAAATATATGAGAACTATGACGTTATGCCCTCACAACGCGCACAAGTGTAATACTAGTCTTTTTCATATTATCGATGTCCAACTCGATAATACTCTGACTAGGGATATTTAATGATTAAACCTTCATGGATTGATACTGTCTCATATCATCTCAATCCAAGAACTAATCATATGGACCTTTCATCATTTATACATCTTGGTGATCTAATCACAAATGATAAAAGAGCAATTTCCTTTGTCATATAGTTAATTTGTACAACAACACCATGATCTTTACAAATAGTGACGCTATTGGTCATAATTGTCCAAAAATCTCCCACTTGGCCTATAGCCAGTCACTCGAGTGTCCTACTCCCGAATTATGTACGGTTCGCTCAAATTACTGAGAAGAAAAGACTTCCGTCAGCGAATTTGCATGATTATCATATGATGCGATTTATTCGATCATCACATCGCCACGATGTATGATCCGAACGAATCAGATGAATAATGAAGTATATATCTGGATCGTTGATGAGACCATTAATTCTTTAGCCTGCGCTGAAGCCTATCTCAGCTACTAACAGAATTATATCTAATCTAATTAGATTATTATTAACCCAAATGGCTTCTATTGCTGCCACAGCTGCAGCAATAATCCACTTGTGTTGTTTATTCGGTAACAGTATCTTGCTTGGAAGATTTCCAACTCACTGTTTCGTTATTCAAACTTTATAGTACCGTTGTTATGACTTATAGTCGTTTTTATCGGTTAGGAAACTTGCAACGGTGAACCCAATCACTTCAAGTTCTCCTTCTCCATAGTTTAAGACAACATCCTTAGTTCATCTAAGATATTAAAAGATGTTCTTAACCATCAATCCAATGAATATCACTTGGATTGGCCCGATTGTGACTCCATATACTCAAAACGTATGAGACACCAGGTCGCGTACATTTATTTCAATGTACGAGTTCTCGGAGAGTGTCAACAAATTTAAATCTATCCCAGTAGATCTTTATTCCATATAGTCGTTTTTATCGGTTAGGAAACTTGCAACGGTGAACCCAATCACTTCAAGTTCTCCTTCTCCATAGTTTAAGACAACATCCTTAGTTCATCTAAGATATTAAAGGATGTTCTTAACCATCAATCCAATGACTATCACTTGGATTGGCCCGATTGTGACTCCATATACTCAAAACGTATGAGACATCAGGTCGCGTACATTTATTTCAATGTACGAGTTCTCGGAGAGTGTCAACAAATTTAAATCTATCCCAGTAGATCTTTATTCCTAGAATAAAGGTTGTTTCTCCCAAGAATTCTACGGAGAATTTTCATGAAAGCCAAGCTTTCACTGATTGTATTATGGGAATATCATTTCCAAGAAATGATTTATTATCATTATTTAGGACTTTCGCTGTCAGTGCGCTCCCACTAATTATTTTATATACACAAGAATCATTTTTGTTTTGAATTAAATCATGCACCATTATGATTACATCAAAACGATAATTCCAAGAATACTATGCTTGCTTCAATCCATCCATGGATCGAATAACCTGCAAACCTTGTTTGCTAGTTATGATATGACAAAACCGTCAGGATGTTGAAAACATCCTCCAAAAGGTTTTCGTTAAGGAAAGCGATTTTGGCATTTAGCTGCCATATTTCATAAATGAAACATGCAGCATTAGCAAGCATTATCCAAATGGATTTATCATGGCAACATGTAAAAGGTTTCGTCGCAATCGACACGATGTTGATAACGATACCTTTTCGCTACAAGCCTAGCTTTGTACGTTGGTATGTTTCCATCCATGTATGTCTTCCTAGAAGACTTATATAGTACCAATAGGCACAATACCTTCCGGTACAACAACTAGTATCCAAACTTAGTTGGTATACATTGAATCCATTTCGGATATTATGGCACTTTTCCATAATAGGGAGTCGATACCTTGTATCACTTCCTCATATGTAGTCAGTTTATATTCCTCAATAAGATTGACATCTTTATGAGGTGAGATCAGAAACCCATACCCCAGGTTGTTTTCTGACTCTCTCCGACTTACGTGGTTCTTGTGTATTCGAATATTATTGGTATAGTTTCATCCTTGATGAACTATTTGTGTTCCATTATGACTCAGTGCCTGGAATAGTATTACTCTGATTTTCATCGAGTTTTACTTTCCTCCCACTTACCACTGCATATAGGTATTCCTCTTAGAAAACCGCATGGTGAGCAACATTATATTATTCTCTAGTGAGTTGTTTAAGTACTATACTTTGTTTTCCCTAGGATAACCACAACTTAGGCTCTTATCCGATTTGGGTTCTAGTTTGTTATCATCCAAACATATGCCTAGCATTCCCAATCTTCAGGAATGAGAAACCCGTTTCTTTCCTTTCATATCTAATATGAAGTCTGTCAACAGATTTTTATGGAACCTTATTAAAAATAAGTTTTGCACTGATTAATGCGTATCCGTTGAAGGAAATGGTAGCTCAGAGCGACTCATGATTAACCTTATCATGTCCAACAAAATTCGGTTTCTCCGTTCGGACACACCATCAAACTGACGTGTTCTGGGAGGAGTCATCATTGAAAGAATACTATACTATTTCAAGTATTTGAGAAAATTATTGCTTAAGTATTTTCATCATGGTCTAACCGTGACGGTTTAATACTTTAGCCGATCTGTTTGTCTACTTCGTGTCGAAACTTAAAAAGTTTCCGATTTGTGTTTCAAAGGAAACATATAACCATAACGTGATGCCACATCCGTAAAGGTCACGAAATATTCATATCCACATCTAGCCTAGCTAGATATGGGCCCACCTACGTCACTATGAACCATGGCTAACAGATCGGTGGCACTAGCACTTTTACCAAGTAAATAGTGTTTTAGGCACTTTGCCAATAAACTAGATTCGTAGACATTATTTGAATGGAATCAAATATGTCCTAGTACCTATTTTTCGAAAGTGTGATATACGAGTCATGTTTTAATTGTGTCCCAGACAACAATTCCACAATTAAGTCTCAACTGATTAATTCAGTTTGAGCTAATTCTTTGTCATGTTATATGTTTGAGATTCTTTTATATTAAAAATATAAATACTGTTATTCACATCTAATGTGTTTATCTCAATATCATCTTTATAAAATGAAAGACTTTAGTGTTCTAGAATATAAAGGTATACCCGCAACAGATCATACTTTGATATAGAGATAATGTTTCTAGTCAAACTAGTTACATTATAACAGTTTGCTAATTTAAGTACACACCCGAAGGGTAGTTCCTAAATTTAGGTATCTACGGTTAAAACAGCGACAGTCGTCCTGTTTCCGATTCGTAGATTAATCTCAAATGAAGTCAGTATCCTGCTTTTCAGTAGATTCTGCACACCAATACATATTTATGTTCCACATTCAGTATCTAAAATCCAATTTTAATACTAACAGTGAACATATTTTATGACAAACATATTTGAAGTCAGAGTCTTGCCCGTTCTTCAATTCCTTCATGTCTGCCTTGTCCATACGGTAGTCACGCTTCCGCGATCCCGTTTGCCACATTTTAGGCAGACATTTTGGGATATGTCCTTTGTCTTCCTAGAATATTATAATGATTTTGCCTTTTGCCCTTTTCCACACTCCAGAAGCCTATGGCCAAGCCTTGGCATTCTAGAATGTCGAAATAAGATGCGCCTTGCGCTTCTTGCCTTATTGTAAACTTTTTGGCTTTGTCTCCTTGAGAATAGCCATTAAATCTCCAAGAGTTTAATGTTGCAATTAGTTCTTCTAAGTTCTAAGGATAGATCTATGAATATCCTTCAATTTCATTTATCATACTATAAGGATCTAATCCTTAATTCTGATTAAGAAATTAAGGAGTCTTTGCGGCAAGCTTATTGGATTAAGCACTAAAGTTATCATCACATGAATATTCCAAATATCATGCTCTACTATTTGCTTAACTCCGGGCTTAGGCCTAATATGTTATTTTATCAAATAAAGTAACTTATTAGTTTCCAGGACCATCCTGAAATTTTATTCCCAATTTGAAAATTAAAGTCGTTTAAATAACATTTTCACCCAGGATTATATTTTAAACAGTAATCTTTCAATTTATTTTGATTCTAATAGTCCAACTATTTAATCAACGATTTCATGTACTATTTATTATAATGATTACTATAGTCTAACTATATAATCAACTATAATTTTAATAGGTTAAATTCAATTATATTGATTATTATAATCCAATTATAAAATCAACTATAATTCAATTTATTAATTCAAATATATTGATTACTATAATCCAATTATATAATCAACTATAAATGAAATAGTTTGAATACAATCCAACTGTTTAATTAAAACAACTATTAAATATTAGTCCAACTAATAAATTAATTTATATTGACGAAAAATGATATGAGCGCGTATGGCAATTACTAAACGAATATTGCAAATTTAATACTTGCCTCCCACTATTTTTCGGCGAGCCTCTAACCCTCTGTTGAGTACTCGGGAAACCTTATTTCCTAGTGGGCTAGGATCCGGTTAAATAACACACAATCTTGACTTTGGCCAACAAATTGTATGATAATTAACTAGGTAGATCTCTAAGATCAATTGGATCCCATTCAATTCCTAGATTCAGTAGGTGGACATCCAAGTCCGAAACATATATCTTATATATGCCAATATATTCAATATATTGCCTAACCTTTTTCCTTTAAATCAACTAAGCCTTGGCTTTGGCACAACAAACTTAGTGATCCCAGTTAAGCGGAACCCACTGACCTTGGAAAGCTTCGTAATCAATGTCGATGGACAAGAAGTGATCTTGACTTTGGCCAACGAATCACAACTTGGACAAGACACCAATATGGAACAAAGCTCTCGTGATTCAAACACATCCGCGACAGACAAATGCCTTGACTTTGGCCAACAAACCAATGCCAGTCTTGGATCTTGAGTAAGAATCACTCAATGGAAGGAAAAACGCTTAATATGATGTTGAGGGTTTTTCGCGTGCAATTGGCAACCAATTAATTATCTTTGTTAAGGTCTCATCATCATACGCCTTAAACATGCATTCTAAACACATAATAGGGCACATATAAATAAAATAATAATGATATGCGGATGGATACTTAACACATTGTTCCTAGAACAAATCTCTCCCTTTCCTCTCTCGCGCTAACACAAGTATTGCTTCTACCCGTTACATAACACTTCTAAAGAAACCTCATTTACATTGATGGGAATAGGTGAGAAGAGAAATACAAAGAGTAAGAAGGTAATAGGCTGGACACGCATGTCCAATTAATAAATTCCAAATTTATTACAACAATTTCCAAAATTACCCCACCCATCTAATATCCATCCGATATACATTATTCATGCATCGCAACCATGTATTCACACAAGCATGTTATCAATCAATCTAATCCAATTAATTAATCTGATAATTAATGACCATCCAATGTTCAAACAACGATTTGATTTTGCGCGAGTCAAACTCATTTTACGAATAAGTACTCAAAGTTCGAATTCTTGAATTAAATTAAACTACAACATTAAATCCAATTTAATATGTATTAATACTAATTCAATATTTAATTCCAAATTAAATATTACACTTTATTAACAAACCTTTACAACTTAGATTCTAAATCTAACCGTTACGGGTCTCAAAGCCCGATTAACATCTAATGTTAATTTAATTTAAAGTCCAATGGGCTTTTAATTAATTTCTTGAGGCATGAACTTTTGGTCAACATGGGTCAAACCCAATTACCAAAGCCCATTTAAGGAATCACCCTTATATGCCTAGAAACCAATTTAGGCCCATTCGGCCAAATTAAATATTAAAGGTCCATTAGTCATAATTGGACTTTATGGATATGGTTTTGGGCCCAATTGGATCCAACCAATTTGCCTAAACCAATCTTGGTACAACCAGGCCCAATTAGCCCAATTACAACCTTTAAGGCCCAATTCCAAAATAAGCCCAATTAATTAAATTACCAAATTCCAAATTTTATAATCTAATTAACCAAAGTGTATTCCATAATTAATTACCCAAATTAACATTTCCAAAACACAAATTTGTACAATTAATTATGCTCTACATGATCAAAACATGTCCAACACATTTTAATCAAAAAATCAAACCCATTTCATGCTTCCAAGTCCACGGCATTTTGGGGATTTCATGTCCAATTCAAATTCAATCCAATTAAATCTCAATTAAACATTTCCCAATTGATTTCAAGTCATCCAATGAATCAAAAATCAAAAATACCATGACATTTAGGGCTCCATATGATTCGGCCAAGCCAACCAAAAATGGAAAAATTGATCCAATCAAATTTTCATGAAATTGATCCAATCCAACTTCAATTAAATGTCATTTAAGCATACTCAATCAATTAATTTAATCAATTCATGCTCAAAATCAATTTACCCAATTTTAACCCTAAGTTCAAGTTTCATGCTCAACTTCGCTCTGATACCATTGTTGGGTTTCTCTAAGTCCCGAGATCGATTAAAGCGATGAAACATATGTGCGAATACATCAAAGAAGTTATGGAATACTTACATTGAGCGGTTGAGCGATGCGACGAAGAACAAAACTTTTCTGCCCTCCTTGGAAGCTCACGGCAAAGTGCAGATTTTGTCCTCCAAAATTGTTCCATTTTCGGTCCAAGCTCCAAGCTTTTGGGTGGTGATTCCAAGCTCACAAGTGCGGTTCCCTATCACCTTCGCAAGACTCCTAAAGCGTGCTAGCACTTAGGAATTTTTGCCATAAAAATTCCTTAGTATCTCCTTGCCATTCACGGCAAAACCAGTGAAGAGAAGAAGAAAATTTAGCCCCTTGGGCGTGAAGGAGAGAAGAGAAGAAGTGAGAGAGTGTGAAGTTGGTTTGTTGTATTAATTGATTTAAAAAATCAATTAAACATATACCAAATATGCTTTCAAAAAGTCAATCATTAAAGCTTTGCCAACTACCACCATGAATCACAATGACAAGTTGTCATATCACTCAAAGTGATAAGACATCACATCAATTGATTGACTAGTGATTTGACGCTTGATGTGACTTGTGGGCCCCACTCGATTCGAAATGCGAGCGGCCCCGCAAACACTCCCAGGCTCGGGTTCGCTAATTCCAAATTAACGAATTTTCCGTTGCGACGAAATTAAATCTAATTTAATTAAATAACTTTGCCTAGCAAAATTACTATTCACGTCGCTAACGAATTAATTCTAAATTAACTCGTTCGCCCGAATTAAATTGAAATTTAATTTCGCGTCGAAATCTAATCTCGTATAATATATCGAATATATTATTTTATCGATTAATTCCAAATTAATCGTTCTCTCTTTTTAATTATATTTTATCCCAGATAAAATATATCCGTAATTAATTCCAGATTAATTTTCTCTCTCATCTAATTAATCCCAGATTAATAAAGTACGAGTCATACGTCATCGGTGAATCTTTGGGAAGTGACCCATGAGATCCCTAGAGATGTTGGTAGTAAATCTGGTCGTCGGACTATCCGAACACGTACGTACCTAGTACTACGTTTGTACCGATTTACAAGACAAGGTTGGCTTCTAGCAAGCTTCTAGCAAAACGCCCTGCCTACCCAATTCTCCAGAAATATCCTTACAGGAATATGTGATCTATATCAGGCGTAGTATAGGTAGTATTGTGTATTTCGATCCAGCATCGGATGTCACGTGTAAGGCCTGGGGCTGGAAATGTGTCTGCCCCGTACGAAGTACATATCGGATCTCTGGTAACTAGTCTCTATAATCGGACAAACATAACCTAGTCATTTTATCCCGATGACTGCAATACATAAGAGAACAAGTTCCGTATCCTATGTGATCATCATCTCCACTATGACTGGAGTGATACTTCCATCTCGACATCACACCCAATACACTACGATTCTCAATATACCCAGAAGAGGTGTACACAGAACCTGTTAAAGCCTTGTATGACCAAAACCAAAGTATATTGATTGTCGCAAGTATTAGCGGTGCAAGTCTCAGGTTAAGACCAAATACACCTACCCTGATTCAGACTTCCATAGACACATAGTCATACTACCAATGGAATTCTGAGGGGTCTATCTAGAGCGAAGCTGTTTTCCGTACCATCGGTAAAACACAACCTCCTACTACACTTGCATGAGTATCCTATACCCAAATATATGAGAACTATGACGTTATGCCCTCACAACGCGCACAAGTGTAATACTAGTTTTTTTCGCATTATCGATGTCCAATCTCGATAATACTCTGACTAGGGATATTTAATGATTAAACCTTCGTGGATTGATACTGTCTCATATCATCTCAATCCAGGAACTAATCATATGGACCTTTCATCATTTATACATCTTGGTGATCTAATCACAAATGATAAAAGAGCAATTTCCTTTGTCACATAGTTAATATGTACAACAATACCATGATCTGTACAAATAGTGAGGCTATGGGTCATAACTGTCCAACACTCTGTACTCCTAACTAGGCCGCGAGCCTAAAACAGCGTCGTCAAGTTCTGTGTCCTACAACTGGTTCTCATCCTCAGCACGATACTCTTTGAACTTTTCAAATGTATCTGACTTGTGCTGCATTAGGTAAACATACCCATATCTGGAATAATCATCAATGAAAGTGACGAAATATTCAAAACCACCTCGGGCTTTTACATTCATCGGTTCACAAATGTCCGAATGTATTAGCTCAAGAGTTTCTTTGGCTCTAATCACTTTTCCAGTAAAAGGTCTATTGGTCATTTTTCCTTCTAGACATGATTCATAGACAGGTAAAGTACCGAGTTTTAACTGATTTAAAACTTCGTTCTTAATTAGTCTATCTATCCGGTCAAGGTTAATGTGACCAAGTCTAAGGTGCCATAAATAGGTATCATCATGAGAAATCTTTTGCCGTTTAGTTTTAGATTTTTCAATCTTAAACATTTCAGTATTAAGCAGTGATTCATGCATTAACGGCCTTAATACATATAGATTATTTTTGGAGTTTCCCGTGCATATCATTAATCCATTTCTACTAATAATAACTGACTTATTATTAAATGGAATAGAAAAATCACATTCCATAAGTTTTGTTATAGAAATCAAATTCCTGGGAAAACCAGGAATATATAGCACACCATTTAAACATAAATAACTATTATTAAAGTTTAACTTGGAATCTCCCACTACTTTTACTGAAACAACATCCCATGTCCCAACTCTCATGGTAAAGTGATGAGTGGAAAATCTATCACTATTTTCCACTCATTTAACCTAATATTTTGTATAGTTTCTTGAGTTTTGTCAATATTTTGATGTGTTTTGTGTTATTTTGTAGATAAATAAAATTTCAGGACATTCTGGAGGTGATTTGGAGCAAAACAGTGAAAATTGGCAAAAAAAAGGGCATTTTGGTAATTAGGGCGCGTCGCGACGCGCAAGCCTTTGGCGTCGCGACGCCTAACATGCGCCGAACAGTGCTAACGTGTGCCAGGTCCACAAATCAGAATCTGAGAAAATTTGACTTTGCTAACGTGCGTCGTGCCACGTGTCACCATCACAGCCGATCTGCTAACATGCGTCGTGCCACGTGTCATCATCCTACGGTGCCGACAGTCACCATCACCATGTGTCGCCACGTGTCATTCCATGTCATTACCATGTCATCATCCACATCACCAGGTTGACCGAGTCAAACTACCACATCACTGCCACGTCATCATCAGCCAATCAGGAAGTGCCACGTGTCGCAATTATATGGTGCCGACAGTCACTTTGCCATATGTCGCCACGTCAGCGCCACGTCAGCATCAATTATTGGCTCTCTAATCCTTATCTGACACGTGGCGAATAAGAATCTAGCCGACCAATCAGAAGCCGCCATGTGTCACAATAATTGAGTCCCAACCACCTTGCCACGTGTCACCTTATCACCTTATCCAGAATCTGCAATCGACGAACCAAAGCGTGCCATGTCGACATAACTGGCGTTGCGACGCGAGATGGGCGTCGCGACGCGAGACCCCTACTGACCCCTATAAATAGAGCGAAAAATTCCAATTTTAGTGGTACCACTCTCTCTCATCTCTTTGATGTAAAGAGGGAGTTTCTCTCTCTAGTTTCTTTTAGTTTTTAGTTTTTAGTTTTGTAAATAATTTCAATTACATTTTGTAAATATAGTAATTTACTTTTTTACTTTTTATAGTTTTTACTATTCACCATGAGGAGGTAACTTCCCCAGCTAGGGTGAAAGGTAATTCTTTTACTATTACTATTTAGATTAATCTCCCTTAAAAATAATATATTCACTATTTAAAATATTGACTTAAAAAGGATACCGCCAGATTGGTCGGTTGGTAATTCATTTTAATCTGGTTTAAACCTGACTAATCAAGGATACCGCCAGATTGGTCGGTTGGTAATTAAATTTTCTTACCTCCTATATGGCAGGTTTATTTTGATTCCGCCTTTATGGCTGGTTGGACTTAATTTGACTTAATCAGGTTACCGCCTATATGGCTGGTTGGTAAAATAATCACAAATTAATATATTATATTAAGGGAGATATCTAAATAGTAAATAGTAAAAGTTTATCCTTTTACCTTAGCATTTTATTTTATTTTACTTTTCAGCTTTTACTTTATGTCTTTTACTTTTCAGCATTTTTACTTTATGTCTTTTACTTTTAAGTTTTTACTAGCCCTAGTTATTTTTTAGTTATCTAGGGTTGTGATGAATTCTAATATCACCGGTTTATAAGGGGTTATTTTATAGTTTGGGTAATTTAAAGGTTTACTTATTAAGTCTTAAGCTTAATGTTTCTTGTTGTCTGATCACCAATAAGATTGATATGGTAAATCTAAAATGAACTAGACATAGGGATTTTAGGTTTCGGCTTTAGACTTAATAGCCCACGATCTTCCTTGAGGATAGATAACCCTTTAATAGATTTCCTTACAGGATAGACATATACCTGTCGGGCGGGGGTAACCATAATTGGAACTTAAACTTAATAAATCCAGATAATTTGGTTGACATAGACATATGGTTCAATTGGGTTAAACTGGGTATTTGCGTCTGACCATCGACAAAGGCTTTTGCATAATTTCGTGTTCCAGGTTAGTAAACTGATTTATTACATAAACATAAAATAATCACTTCATCTTTTAAAAGATATTAGAATGATTCACAACCCTAGATCTTTGTGTCTTTTGTTATTTTCCTTAGTATTTTCTTTTGTCTTTTTATTTATTTATTTATTTTGCAAAACTACAATCAACCAAATCAATCAAGCAATCAATCTCTTCACCCTCAATTAGATATTTGTAAATAAATAGATTCAATAATTAATAACAACAGTAGGAATTAAGTCCTAATGGGATCGATATTTTTATATTAATTGAACGATACGTGCGCTTGCGTTATACGTGAGTGTTTATGCCGGTCATAAAGCTACCTTCAGCAAGGTCCCTCCATGAGTCAAGTAGTTGCAAAGAAAAACAAACATGATTAGTGGCACCAGAATCAACAATCCATATGGATTTATCATCCTCCACCAAAAGAGACTCAATGACAAGTAAATCGTATTTACCTGTATTCTTCTTCTCTTTAAGCTCTGCAAGGTATTTTGGACAATTCCTTTTCCAATGCCCTTGTTGCTCACAATGGAAACATTTTCCTTTGGCATTGGTTCCTTTGGAGCTTTTGTTGTTCTTATTCTTCATTGTTTTTGCCTTTGCCTTCCAATTGCCTTTATTCTTTTTCTTTGCAGATTTAGAAGATTCGGTAACATTTTCCTCGACATTGGGCCTACGAAGACCGTTTATAACGGAATCGTAATTGGTGAGCTCATTCAGTAGTTCAGTCAACATAAAAGTCAACTTATTCATATAATAGTTGCTTTTAAACTGCAGGAAACTCTTCGGAAGGGTTTTCATGATCATTGTCACCTGGCTTTACACATTAATACGTGCACCATGTGTTTCGGCCATATTAAGATGAGCCATCATCCTTAACACATGGTCTCGGGCTGATGTGCCATCTTTCATTCTAGTGGTCAATACAAAGGCAATTGCCTCATGTTGTTGCCGGTCTGAAGGTTGCCCAAACATGTTCTGTAATGACTGCATAATCATTGATGTTGTCGCCATAGGCTCATGCTGTGTAGCAAGAACCTCAGACATGGATGCTATCAAATAACTATAGGCTTTCTCATCAGCTTTAATCCAATTATTATAGGCACTACGTGCAGCTCTGCCAGCATTAGGTGCTGGCTTAGGAGGATATTCCTCCATTAGGGAAAATTTAAGGTCTTCACAGACCAAAATAGCATTCATGTCACTTTTCCATTTAACATAATTATACCCGGTTAATTTTTATTTTTGTTTGATAATGGAGATTATTGCAGATGCCATGGCTGAAAAAATAATAAACGCGCATTCAACATTCATTCGTCGCATATTAAAGTTGTCAAACATTTAGGCATAAAATTAAACACGATGCATGATCAATGTATAATGAATTAGAAACCAAAAAGAATTACTTTGCCGCAATTATCTATCATCCCATAAATAAGTGCCGATGTAGGGTAGGTCAAGTATTCGCATGATAGACTGAGACATTCTCAATTGATTAATATATCTGAAATAACTCTTATTCCTATATTAATCAACTACCATTATTTTGATCAAGAAAGCTTTGATTAATAACTTAATCATTCATTTGTGAGTGTGACCCATTATTTCGGAACCCTTGGACTTAACTAGTGAAGTGCCGCCGTATGGTAGGTCAAATCACCAGATACATCTAGAGTCCATATCCTTTCGGAATCCAAACCTGATATTGACCCAAAAGGACACCATCCGTAGGGGGACGAAAGTAAAGTCGTCTCGAGACGCCTATTGAATCTCGCGTTTCTGGATAACAATGGAGATCGTGGTATATATTGTGATATACCCCTCTCTCGCTCACTATTTTAAAAGTGTTAGGTTTCTATTTCGCTAGTATTTTATGAATCTTAGATTATGCTCGGCTAAAGTCATAACCTTAATTAATACTAATTGATGATTTAGTGATCTAACCAATTTTAACTCTTAAAATTTTATTCACTTATCCCGATTAGTCTCTACTAACCAATTAACTTAATTAATCTAATTTTATCAAGTTGGTTTAGTGATCTAATCAATTAACTCTTAAATTATTATTCCACTAATAGGTTTTAAAATTTAGAATTCAACGAACAGACCAAATATCATTAAACCATTTAATTGATAAAAGAATATTATTTATTCCAACGGTACGTGGTATTGTATCCCGAGTGCAGACCATATTACCGTCCATTAAGAATCGGCTATGGAATTTATGCCCGGGTTTCCATCCGATATACCAAGGAGAATAATGTACTCATAAGGTCCATTTTTTCTTAAACTTGAATTCATAATTTTTTAAACCTTTAAACCTATTAAACTTATTAATCCATTTACATGTATCTTATATTCTTATTTAACTTTTAAATTTACATAAAATCATATTTTATGACTTGAATATCATGCATGTCTACATGTTATGGCATGTGAAAATGCAAGAGTAGGCACCCTAGGCTATATGATATGTTAATAAATAATTTAAAAAATATATATATTCCCAGGTTTGGGCTGAAAACATTTGACAGGGTTTTGATGGGCGTTCGAACATTTTCAGACAGTGGAGTAACATTTGTGCGGCGTTTGACGGGCGTTCAAACGCCTGTCGGAACACTAGAACTTCATTTACTCCGTTCCAGAGCTTCCGGACTCCGTTTTGGTCCTTTTTTTTTACGGAATGTAGTTTTACATACATTCATAAATTACGTTAACCGGGCTCTTATTTTTTCTATACTAATCTAATTAGTACAATAAATCTAAGGCATCCCTTGGTCTTCAAATCTTGTTCCATGGTATGTTATTGAGTTCTTCGCGGAATAAGTTCGTAATGAGACCTTCGCGGCATCGACTCCTCCAAGTTAAAAATTGAGTTACAAAATGGACTTATTACAAAAGAAATGAACTTACAACACTTGAAAGAATATGACCATATGGTCTTACATTTCCAATACTAAAAATAAGAGCCGGAAAAATTAACGATCAATACAATATATTCATCACATTAATCAAAGTAAACATTCATCACATGAATATTAAAAACCATTCATCTCATGAATCTAATTGTGCCTACTCATCATAACATGCATTCTAATCATCTATATCACATATAAATTATTAAAACTTTAAACTTTAAAGGAGAAGGGTTAAAAACACTTTTCAACCTTAAGCTCTCGATGGCAATTGTAGGAAATAATTTTCCTTAGCGCAGCGGAAGTTGCTTGTGGTGGCACCGGTCCTGTATGGATCTTCAAAATTTTCTTTGCCTTCTCCCTTTATTGTAGTAGGCAAGATCAATCATTTGGTGTCCAATAATTGGATCAACCACTCGATCTTCCGAACTATGACTCGAAACCATCAAACCGAAGTGTGGGCTTCACTCACAAAGATTAGACCTCTAAACTATTTATAGATTTAGGATGTCACAATGGTGTTTGGCTCTTTGGAATTTCTAATACTCTCACAAGACTTGTGAATATTTGAAGTTATTCTCTCTTTTCTCTCAAATCTTTCTCACAACAATTGTGTGAATAAATGCAAAGTGTTAACCTTAGGAAATGAGAGAAATTGTAGAGATTATATTCTCTTACACAAGCCAACTAACCTTGTCATTAAGCATCTAATGCTTTCTTACAATGGCCAACACAAAAATGTGAATGCCATACCAAAGCATAAGAAATGTTAAGCTAAAGACAATGGCTTTGTCATTAAGCATTCAATGCTTTCTTTCAATGGAAAACACATAAATGTGGAGGCCATACCAAAAGATAAAATGCATAAGCTAATGACAAAACTATTAGGTGTATCCAAGCCATCTAATAGACATAATTATTTGGATGACATGGTAAGCTATATGGCTTTTTCTCCAATGGTAAATAAAAATCAATATATTAATGTTGGACAATTATGACCCATAACGTCACTATTTGTACAGATCATGGTGTTGTTGTACAAATTAACTATGTGACAAAGGAGATTGCACTCTTATCATTTGTGATTAGATCACCTAGATGTATAAATGATATGAGGTCCCTATGATTAGTTCCTGGATTGAGAATGATATGAGACAGTATCAGTCTACGAAGGATTAATCATTAAATATCCCTAGTCAGAGTATTATCGAGATTGGACATCGATAAATACGTAAAAGACTAGTATTACACTTGTACGTGTTGTGAGGGCACAACGACAAAGTTCTCATATATTTGGGTATAGGATACTCATGCAAGTGTAATAGGAGGTTGTGTTTTACCGATGGTACAGGAAACAACTTCGCTCAGGATAGACCCCCTCGGAATTCCATTGGTAGTATGACTATGTGTCTATGGAAATCCGAAATCAGGGTAGGTGTATTTGGTCTTAACCTGAGACTTACACCGCTAATACTTGTGACAATCAATATACTTTGGTTTTGGTCGTCCAGGGCTTTAACCAGTTTCTGTGTACGCCTCTTTTGGGTATATCGAGAATCGTAGTGTGTTGGGTGTGATGTCAAGACGGAAGTATCACTCCAGTCATATGGAGATGTGTTGGATAATTATGACCCATAGCGTCATTATTTGTACAGATCATGGTGTTGTTGTACAAATTAACTATGTGACAAAGGAGATTGCACTCTTATCATTTGTGATTAGATCACCTAGATATATAAACGATAGGAGATCCCTATGATTTGTTCCTGGACGGAGAATGATATGAGACAGTATCAGTCCACGAAGGATAAATCATTAAATATCCCTAGTCAGAGTATTATCGAGATTGGACATCGATAAATACGTAAAAGACTAGTATTACACTTATGCGCAATGTGAGGGCACAACGGCATAGTTCTCATATATTTGGGTATAGGATACTCATGCAAGTGTAATAGGAGGTTGTGTTTTACCTATGGTACAGGAAACAGCTTCGCTCTGGATAGACCCCATCGGAATTCCATTGGTAGTATGACTATGTGTCTATGGAAGTCCGAAATCAGGATAGGTGTATTTGGTCTTAACCAGAGACTTGCACCTCTAATACTTGCGATAATCAATATACTTTGGTTGCGGTCATCCAGGGCTTTAACAGGTTCTGTGTACGCCTATGTTGGGTATAGTGAGAATCGTAGTGTGTTGGGTGTGATGTCAAGACGGAAGTGTCACTCCAGTCATATGGAGATGATGGTCACGTAGGATACGGTACTAGTACTATTAAGTACTGCAGTAATCGGGATAAAATGACAAGGTCATGTTTATCCGATTATAGAGACTAGTTACTAGACATCCGATATGTGCTTCGTACGGGGCAGACACAATTCCAGCCCCAGGCCTAGCACGTGATCATCCGATACTGGATCGACATACACAATACTATATATACTACACCTGATATATATAATTTATTCCTGTAAGGATATTCTAGGAGAATTGGGTAGGCATGGCGCTTTGCTAGAAGCCAACCTTGTCTTGTAAATCAATATAAACGTAGTACGAGGTACTTACGTGTTCGGATATTCCGACGACCGAATTTACTGCCAACATATCCGGGGATCTCATAGGTCGCTTCCCGAAGATCCACCGATGACGTATGACTCGCACTTTTAATTAATCTGGGATTAATTTGATG
The DNA here is from genome assembly GCA_019454045.1 of Zanthoxylum bungeanum. NCBI lineage: Eukaryota > Viridiplantae > Streptophyta > Magnoliopsida > Sapindales > Rutaceae > Zanthoxylum > Zanthoxylum bungeanum. The sequence continues at coordinate 34,943 of SKCR01030243.1, forward strand.
AGAGAGAAAATTAATCTGGGATTAATTATTGAGTTATTTTATCTGGGATAAAATATCATTTAAAGAGAGATAACGATTAATTTGGAATTAATCGATTAATTAATATATTCGATATATTAAAGGAAATTGGATTTCGACGCGGAATTAAAATTAGATTTTAATTCGGGCGAACGAATTAATTTAGAATTAATTCGTTAGCGACATGAATAGGGATTTCGCTAGGCATAATCATTTAATTGCGTCGGAACGGGAATTAGTGAACCCGAGCCCAGGATTTTATATGCAAGCGCATTCACATTACGAATTCGAGTGCGGCACGCAATTCAAATTAAGCGTCAAATCGCTAGTCGCATCAAGCGTCAAATCACTTGTCACTTTGAGTGATATGACTTGACAACTTGATTGAAAGATGTGACTTGATGGGAGTTGTTGAAAAGCTTTTTGAAACATTGAATGGAATATATTGTTGTTTAATTACTTTGACTTTTGGAAAGCAAAGTGGGTAAATGATTTTAGAAATTCATTTACCAAATAACAATTACACATTTTACATCTCTCTCTTCTCTCTTTTCTCTCCTCTCTCACACGCCCATGGTGGGCAAATTTTTCTTCATTTTGGCAGTGAACTGCCGAGAACCAAGAGGAAATGGGAAGCAAGTGTGGTGATTTTTATGGCAAAAATCACAAGAGCTAGCACTCCGAGAGACATACGAAGGTGATAGGGAAGTCCACCCATGAGCCGGGAATCGTTTGACGAAGCTTGGAGCTCAAAACTTGAAGACACATGGCCGAAAATAGTGGACTGGATGCAGCTCATTGCAGTGACTTCATGAGGCAAAATTTCGAGTTTTGTTCATTGCCGCGTCGCTCAACCGATCGATGTGAGTATTCCGCAACTTCGTTGATTTGTATTCGCACTTGTTTCATGCTTGTTTAATTATCTTGGGACCTTAGCAGACTCCAATAATGGTATCTTGAGCAAGGTTGAGCATGAAATTGATTTAAGGCTTAAAATTTGGGTAAAATTGATTTTGAGCATGTATAATGAAATTGGATGAATTAGTATGCTTAAATGTGTTTTAATTTATGATTGATTGGATCAATTTGATGAACTGTTGTTTGGAACAAATTTCCCCAAATTTTATGGCTTGGCCGAAAATGAGCATGCCCTAAATTGTCTTGGATTTTTTGATTTTGATCAATGGATGTTTTGGATATCATTTGGGGATATTGATTTAATATTGAATTGAATTTAATTGGATTGAATTTGATTTGGGCATAAAATTCCCCCTTGGCCGAGACATGTAGCATGTAATAATGGGTTTGATTTTTGATGAAATGTGTTGGACATGTTTTTTTTGTAATTGAGCATGATTGATTGTGTAAATTAATGTTTTAGAAATGTTAATTTGGGTGATTAATTGTGTTATACACTTTAGTGTAATTAAATTGGGAAATTGGATTTTTGGAATTTAATTATTTGGGTCTTAAATTGGATTTGGGCTTGTTGTGTTGTAATTGGGCTTATTGGGCTTGGTTGTACCAAGTTGGGTTTAGGAAAAATTGGTTGGATCCAATTGGGCCCAAAACCGCATCCATAAAGCCCAAATGCGACTAATGGACCCTTAAAGTTTAATTGGGCCTAATGGGCCAAGATTGATTTCTAGGCTTATGGGGTTAATCCCGGATTGGACTTTGGTTATCGGTTTGACCCGAGTTGACCAAAAGTCCACGCCTTAAGAAATTAATTAAGAGCCCATTGGACTTTAATTAAATTAACGTTGGACGTTAATCGGGCTTTGAGTCCCGTAACGATTAAATTTGGAATTTGAGTCATAATGGTTCGTTTAATAAAGTGTAGTATTTAATTTGGAATTAAATAGAGAATTATTATTAAATACAAATTGAATTGGATTTAATTATGTAGTTTAATTTAATTCGAGAATTCGTACTTTGAGTACTTATTCGCAAAACAAGTTTGACTTGAGCAAAATCAAATCGTTGTTTGAACATTGGATGATCACTAATTATCAGATTAATTAATTTGATTAGATTGATTGATAACATGCTTATGTGAATACATGGTTGCGATGCATGAATAATGTATATCGGATGGATATTAGATGGGTGGGACAATTTTAGAAATTGTTGTAATAAATTTGATTTATTAATTGGACCTACGTGTCCAGCCTTATACCTCCATATTCTTTGTATTCTATTCTCACCTATTCCCCTCAATGTAAATGAGGTTTCTTTAGAAGTGTAGTGTAACGGGTAGAAGCAAATACTTGTGCTAGCGGGAGAGAGAAATTGAGAGATTTGATCTAGGATCAATGTATAAAGTATCCATCCGCATATCATTATTATTTTATCATATGCGCTTTATTATGTGTTTAGAATGCATGTTTAAGGGTGTATAATGATCAGACCTTAACAAAGATAATAAATTGGTTGCCAATTTGCACGCGAAAAACCCTCACAAATATTAAGCGTTTTTCCTTCCATTGAGTGATTCTCACTCAAGATCCGAGACTGGCATTGGCTTATTGGCCAAAGTCAAGGCCTTTTTCCGTCAAGGATGTGTTTGAATCACGAAGGCTTTGTTCGATATCAGTGTCTTGTCCAAGTTGTGGTTTGTTGGCCAAAATCAAGACCACTTCTTGTCCATCGACATTGATTACGAAGCTTTCCATGGTCAATGGGTCGCGCTTAAGTTGGATCACTAAGTTTTTTGTGCCAAAGCCAAGGCTTAGTTGATTCAGAGGAAAAAGGTTAGGTAATACATTGGATGTATTGGCATAAATAAGATATATGTTTCGGACTTGGATGTCCCCCTACTGGATCTAGGAATTGGATTGGATCCAATCGATCTTAGAGATCTACCTAGTTAATTATCATACAATTTGTTGGCTAAAGTCAAGATTGTGTGATATTTAATGGGATCCTAGCCCGCTAGGAAACACGATTTCCCGAGTACTCGACAGAGGGTTAGAGGCTCGCCGAAAAATAGTGGGAGGCAAGAATTGAATTTGCAATATTCGTTTAATTACTTGCCATACGCGCTCAAACAAATATCATTCGTGAAATAAATTAAATGTTAGTTGGACTAATATTTAAATCGTTGATTAAATAGTTGGACTATTAAAATCAAGATAAAATTGTAAGATTGACATTTAAAACATAATCCTAGGGAAAATGTATTTAAATGGTTTAATTTTCAAATTGGGAATAAGTTTCAGGATGGTCCTGGAAAATAATAAGTTACTTTATTTGATAAAATAACATATTATGCCTAAAGCCCGGAGTTAAGCAAATAGTAGAGCATAATCTTTGGAAGATTTATGTGATGATAACTAAAGTGCTTAATCCATTTAGCTTTGTCGCAGTAGACTCATTAATTTCTGAATCATAACTAAGGATTAGATCCTTAAAGTATGATAATGAAATTGAAGGATCTTCATAAATCTATACTTAGATTTTAGAAGTACTAAATTGCAATACTAAACTCTTGGAGAGTTAATGACTATTCTCAAGGAGATAAAGTCAAACTTTGCAATAAGGCAAGTAGCGCAAGGCGCACCTTACCTCGATAGAAACCTTGGGCTTGGCTAAAGGCTTATGGAGTGTTGAAACTGGCAAAGGCAAAATCATTATAATCTTCTAGGAAGATAAATGACATATCCCAAAATGTCTGCCTAAATGTGGCAAACGGGATCACGGAAGCATGACTGCCGTTTGAACAAAGCAGACATGAAGAAATTGAAGACGAGCAAGGCTCCGACTTCAAATATGTTTGTCATAATTATGTTCACTACTAGTATTAAATTGGATTTTAAATACTTAGTGTGGTACATAAATATATTGATGTTCAGAATCTGTTTTGAACAGGATACTGACTTCAATAGAGATTTATCTGCGAATTGAAAACGGGACGAAAGTTGCTGTTTTAACCGTAGATACCTAAATTTAGGAACTACCTTCGGGTGTGTACCTAAATTTGGAAACTGTTAAAATGTAACTAGTTTGACTAGGAACATTATATTTATATCAGTGTTTAACCCGCTGCGGGTGGACCTTTATATTCTAGAACACTAAAGTGATTTATTATATAAAGATGATATTGCGATATACACAGTAGATGTGAATAACAGCATTTATATTTTGAATATAAATAAAATCTCAAATATATTAAATGACAAACAAATAGCTCAAACTGATTTGATCAGAAGAAACTAATTGTGGCATTGTTGTCTGGGACACAATCAAACAAGACTCGTATATCCACACTTTCGAAGAGTGGGTACTCGGACTAATTTGATTAAATTCAAATAAAGTCTACGAATCTAGTTTATTGGGCAAAGTGCCTAAAACACCTTTACTTGGTAAAAGTGCAAATGCCACCAATCTGTTAGCCCTAGTTCATAATGAAGCAAGTTGGCCCATGTCTAGCTAGGCTAGATGTGGATATGAATATTTCGTGACCTTTACGGATGTGGCATCGCGTTATGGTTATGTGTCTCTTTTGAAACACAAATCAGAAGCTTTTAGAGTTTTCGACACGAAATAGACAAACAGATCGGCTGAAGTATTAAATCGTCACGGTAAGACCGTAATGGAAAATACTTAGGCAATAAGTTTCTAATATACTTGAAAGAGTAAAATATTCTTTCAATGAGGACTCCTCCGGAACACGTCAGTTTGACGGTGTGTCCGAACTGAGTAACCGAATTTTATTGGACATGATAAGGTTAATCACGAGTCGCTCTGGGCTACCATTTCCTTCAACGGATAAGCTTTAGACAGTGCAAGAACTTATTTTGAATAAGGTTCCATTAAAATCTGTTTGACAGATATCATATTAGATATGAACAGGAAAGAAACCAGGTTTCTCATTCCTGATAATTTGGGTATGCTAGGCATGTGTTTGGATGATACCAAACTAGAACCCAAATTGGATAAGTGCCAATTGTAGGTTATCCTAGGGATACCAAAGTATTGTACTTATACAAATCACGAGAGAACAATTAGATTGTGGCTCACCGTGCGTTTTTCCTAAAAGGAATACCTATATGCAGTGGTAAGTGGGAGGAGAGTAAAACTCGATGAAAATCGGAGTAATACTGTTCAAGGCGCCGATTCCTAATGGAACACAAATAGTTCATCAAGGATGAAACTATACTAATAATCTTCGAATACACAAGAACCGCGTTAGTCGGAGAGAGTCAGAAAACAACCGGGGGTATGGGTTTCTGATCTCACCTTATAAAGATATTTATCTTATTGAGGTATACCAACTGACTACGTATGAGGAAGTGATACAAGGTATCGACTCCCTATTATGGCAAAGTGCCATGAGTCCGAAATGGATTCCATGTATATCAACAAGTTTGGATACTAGTTGATGTATCGCATGGCATTGTGCCTATTGGTACTATATAAGTCTTCAAGGAAGACATACATGGAAGGCAACATACCAACGTACTAAGCTAGGCTTGTTGCGGAAATGTATCGTTATCAACCTGTCGCCACGGTAAATCCATTTGGATAATGCTTGCTAACGCTGCATGTTTCATTTATGAAATATGTCAGCTTAACGGGAAAATGCTTTCCTGAAAAGTAAACCTTTCGGAGGACATTTACAACATCCTGACGATTTTGTCCTACCAAAACTAGCAAACAAGGTTTGCAGGTTATTCGATCCATGATTGGATTGTAGCAAGCATAGGTTCTTGGAATTATCGTTTTGATGTAATCATAATAGTTTATGATTTAATTCAAAAAGAAAATGATTCTTGTGTATATAAGGAGGTTAGTGGGAGCGCACTGACAATAAATGTCCTATTAATAATGATAATATGTGTCATTTCTTGGAAATGATATTCCCATAATAAAAATTAGTGAAAGCTTGGCTTTCAGAAAACTCTCCGAGAAAACCGTACATTGAAAAATGTACGCGACCTGGTGTCTCATACGCTTTGAGCATATGGATTCACAAACAGGCCAATCCAAGAGATAGTCACTGGATTGATGTTAAGAACATCCGTTAGTATCTTAGAGAACTAAGGATGATGTCTTGATCTGTGGAGAAGGAGAACTTGAAGTGACTGGGATCACTACTGCAAGTTTCCTAAACCGATAAAACGACTATAAGTCGCAAACGATACTATACAAAGTTTGAATAACAGAACAGTGAGTTGGAAATCTTCCAAGCAAGATACCGTTACCGAATAAACAACAAATGCGGGTTATTGCTGCAGCTGAGGCAGCAATAGAAGCCTTCTGGGTCGATACAAAATCTAATTAGATTAGATATAGTTCTGTTAGCAGCTGAGCTAAGCGTCAACACAGTCTAAAGAATTAATGGTCTCATCAACGATCCAGATACATACTTCGATATTCATCTGATTCGTTCGGATCATATATCGTGGCGATGTAATGATTGTATAAATCGCATCAGAAGATAATCATGCAAATCCACTGACGAAAGCATTTCTCAGCAGTTGAGCAAACCGTACATAGTTCGGGTGGTAGACACTCGAGTGACTGGCTATAGGCCAAGTGGGAGATTGTTGGACAATTATGACCCATAGCGTCACTATTTGTACAGATCATGGTGTTGTTGTACAAATTAGCTATGTGACAAAGGAGATTGCACTCTTATTATTTGTGATTAGATCACCTAGATGTATAAATGATAAGAGGTCCATAGAATTTATTCCTGGACGGAGAATGATATGAGACAGTATCAGTCCACGAAGGATAAATCATTAAATATCTCTAGTCAGAGTATTATCGAGATTGGACATCGATAAATACGTAAAAGACTAGTATTACACTTGTGCGCGTTGTGAGGGCACAACGACATAGTTCTCATATATTTGGGTATAGGATACTCATGCAAGTGTAATAAGAGGTTTTGTTTTACCGATGGTATGGGAAACAGCTTCGCTCTGGATAGACCCATCGGAATTCCTTTGGTAGTATGACTATGTGTCTATGGAAGTCCGAAATCAGGGTAGGTGTATTTGGTCTTAACCTGAGACTTGCACCGCTAAAACTTGCGACAATCAATATACTTTGGTTGCGGTCGTCCAGGGCTTTAACAGGTTATGTGTACGCCTATGTTGGGTATATTGAGAATCGTAGTGTGTTGGGTGTGATGTCAAGACGGAAGTGTCACTCCAGTCATATGGAGATGATGGTCACGTAGGATACGGTACTAGTACTCTTAAGTACTGCAGTCAACGGGATAAAATGACAAGGTCATGTTTATCCAATATAGAGACTAGTTACCAGACATCCGATATGTGCTTCGTACGGGGCATACATAATACCAGCCCCAGGCCTAGCACGTGATCATCCGATACTGGATCGAAATACGCAATACTACGTATACTACGCCTGATATAGATATTATATTCCTGTAAGGATATTTCTGGAGAATTGGGTAGGCATGGCGCTTTGCTAGAAGCCAACCTTGTCTTGTAAATCGGTAAAACGTAGTACTTGGTACTTACGTGTTCGGATAGTCCGACGATCGAATTTACTGCCAACATATCCGGGGATCTCATGGGTCGCTTCCCGAAAATTCACCGATGACGTATGACTCGCACTTTAATTAATTTGGAATTAATAAGATGAGAGAGAAAATTAATTTGGGATTAATTACAGAGATATTTTATCTAGGATAAAATATTATTTAAAGAGAGATAACGATTAATTTGGAATTAATCGATTAATTAATATATTCGATATATTAAACGAAATTGGATTTCAACGCGGAATTAAAATTAGATTTTAATTCGGGCGAACGAATTAATTTAGAATTAATTCGTTAGCGACATGAATAGTGATTTCGCTAGGCATAATCATTTAATTGCGTCGCAACAGAAAATTTGTTAATTTGGAATCAGCGAACCCGAGCCCGAGATTGTTTGTGAGCGCATTCACATTTCGAAGTCGAGTGCGGCACGCAAGTCAAATCAAGCATCAAATCGCAAGTCGCATCAAGCGTCAAATCACTTGTCACTTTGAGTGATGTGACTTGACAACTTGATTGAAAGATGTGACTTGATGGGAGTTGTTGAAAAGCTTTTTGAAACATTGAATGGAATATATTGTTGTTTAATTACTTTGACTTTTGGAAAGCAAAGTGGGTAAATGATTTTAGAAATTCATTTACCAAATAACAATTACACATTTTACATCTCTCTCTACTCTCTTTTCTCTCCTCTCTCACACGCCCATGGTGGGCAAATTTTTCTTCTATATTGGCAGTGAACTGCCGAGAACCAAGAGGAAATGGGAAGCAAGTGTGGTGATTTTTGTGGCAAAAATCACAAGAGCTAGCACTTCGAGAGACATGCGAAGGTGATAGGGAAGTCCACCCATGAGTCGGGAATCGTTTGACGAAGCTTGGAGCTCAAAACTTGACGACACATCTCCGAAAACAGTGGACTGGATGCAGCTCACTGCCGTGAATTCATGAGGAAGAATGTCGAGTTTTGTTCGTTGCCGCGTCGCTCAATCGATCGATGTGAGTATTCCGCAACTTCGTTGATTTGTATTCGCACTTGTTTCATGCTTGTTTAATGATCTTGGGACCTTAGTAAACACCAATAAGATGATGGACACGTAGGATACGGTACTAGTACTCTTAAGTACTGCAGTCATCGGGATAAAATGACTAGGTCATGTTTATCCAATTATAGAGACTAGTTACCAGACATCCGATATGTGCTTCGTACGGGGCACACACAATTCCAGCCCCAGGCCTAGCACATGATCATCCGATACTAGATCGACATACGCAATACTATGTATACTACGCATGATATAGACCATTTATTCCTGTAAGGATATTTCTGGAGAATTGGGTAGGCATGGCGCTTTGCTAGAAGCCAACCATGTCTTGTAAATCGGTATAAACGTAGTATGTGGTACTTACGTGTTCGGATAGTCTGACGACCGAATTTACTGGCAACATATCTGGGGATCTCATGGGTCGCTTCCCAAAGATTCACCGATGACGTATGACTCGCACTTTTAATTAATCTGGGATTAATTTGATGAGAGAGAAAATTAATCTGGGATTAATTACAGAGTTATTTTATCTAGGATAAAATATTATTAAAGAGAGATAACGATTAATTTGGAATTAATCGATTAATTAATATATTCGATATATTAAACAAAATTGGATTTCGAAGCGGAATTAAAATTATATTTTAATTCGGGCGAACGAATGAATTTAGAATTAATTCGTTAGCGACGTGAATAATGATTTCGCTAGGCATAATCATTTAATTGCGTCGCAATGGAAAATTCGTTAATTTGGAATTAGCAAACCCGAGCCCGGGATTGTTTGCGAGCGCATTCACATTTCGAATTTGAGTGCGGCACGCAAGTCAAATCAAGCGTCAAATCGCTAGTCGCATCAAGTGTCAAATCACTTGTCACTTTGAGTGATGTGACTTGACAACTTGATTGAAAGATTTGACTTGATGGGAGTTGTTGAAAAGCTTTTTGAAAGATTGAATGGAATATATTGTTGTTTAATTACTTTGACTTTTGGAAAGCAAAGTGGGTAAATGATTTTAGAAATTCATTTACCAAATAACAATTACACATTTTACATCTCTCTTTTCTCTCCTCTCTCACACGCCCTTGGTGGGCAAATTTTTCTTCTGTATTGGCAGTGAACTGCCGAGAACCAAGAGGAAATGGGAAGCAAGTGTGGTGATTTTTATGGCAAAAATCACAAGAGCTAGCACTCCGAGAGACATGCGAAGGTGATAGGGAAGTCCAACCATGAGTCGGGAATCTTTTGACGAAGCATGAAGCTCAAAACTTGAAGACGCATGGCCGAAAATTATGGACTGGATGCAGCTCACTGCCGTGACTTCATGAGGCAGAATTTCGAGTTTTGTTCGTTGCCGCGTCGCTCAACCGATCGATGTGAGTATTCCGAAACTTCGTTGATTTGTATTCGCACTTGTTTCATGCTTGTTTAATGATCTTGGGACCTTATCAAACACCAACCAGATGATGGTCACGTAGGATACGGTACTAGTACTCTTATGTACTGCAGTCATCGGGATAAAATGACAAGGTCATGTTTATCCGATTATAGAGACTAGTTACCAGACATCCGACATGTGCTTCGTACGGGGCAGATACAATACCAGCCCCAGGCCTATCACGTGATCATCCGATACTGGATCGAAATACGCAATACTACGTATACTATGCCTGATATATATATTATATTCCTGTAAGGATATTTCTGGAGAATTGGGTAGGCATGGCGCTTTGCTAGAAGCCAACCTTGTCTTGTAAATCGGTAAAACGTAGTACTTGGTACTTACGTGTTCGGTTAGTCCGACGATCGAATTTACTGCCAACATATCCGGGGATCTCATTGGTCACTTCCCGAAGATTCACCGATGATGTATGACTCGCACTTTAATTAATTTTGGATTAATAAGATGAGAGAGAAAATTAATCTGTGATTAATTACAGAGATATTTTATCTGGGATAAAATATTATTTAAAGCGAGATAACGATTAATTTGGAATTAATCGATTAATTAATATATTCGATATATTAAACGAAATTGGATTTCGACGCGGAATTAAAATTAGATTTTAATTCGGGCGAACAAATTAATTTAGAATTAATTCGTTAGCGACGTGAATAGTGATTTCGCTAGGCATAATCATTTAATTGCGTCGCAACAGAAAATTAGTTAATTTGGAATTAGCGAACCCGAGCCTGGGATTGTTTGCGAGTGCATTAGTATTTCGAATTCGAGTGAGGCACACAAGTCAAATCAAGCGTCAAATCGCTAGTCGCATCAAGCCTCAAATCACTTGTCACTTTGAGTGATGTGACTTGACAACTTGATTGAAAGATGTGACTTGATGTGAGTTGTTGAAAAGCTTTTTGAAAGATTGAATGGAATATATTGTTGTTTAATTACTTTGACTTTTGGAAAGAAAAATGGGTAAATGATTTTAGAAATTCATTTATCAAATAACAATTACACATTTTACATCTCTCTCTTCTCTCTTTTCTCTCCTCTCTCACACGCCCATGGTGGGAAAATTTTTCTTCTGTATTGGCAGTGAACTGCCGAGAACCAAGAGGAAATGGGAAGCAAGTGTGGTGATTTTTGTGGCAAAAATCACAAGAGCTAGCACTCCGAGAGACATGTGATAGGGAAGTCCACCCATGAGTCGGGAATCGTTTGACGAAGCTTGGAGCTCAAAACTTGAAGACACTTGGCCGAAAAAAATGGAATGGATGCAGCTCACTGCCGTGACATCGTGAGGTAGAATTTCGAGTTTTGTTCGTTGCCGCGTTGCTCAATCGATCGATGTGAGTATTCCGCAACTTCGTTGATTTGTATTCGCACTTGTTTCATGCTTGTTTAATGATCTTGGGACCTTATCAAACACCAACAAGATGATGGTCACGTAGGATACGGTACTAGTACTCTTATGTACTACAGTCATCGGGATAAAATGACAAGGTCATGTTTATCCGATTATAGAGACTAGTTACCAGACATCCGACATGTGCTTCGTACGGGGCAGACACAATACCAGCCCCAGGCCTTGCACGTGATCATCCGATACTGGATCGAAATACGCAATACTACGTATACTACGCCTGATATAGATATTATATTCCTGTAAGGATATTTTTGGAGAATTGGGTAGGCATAGCGCTTTGCTAGAAGGTAACCTTGTCTTGTAAATCGGTAAAACGTAGTACTTGGTACTTACGTGTTCGGATAGTCCGACGATCGAATTTACTGGCAACATATCCGTGGATCTCATGGGTCGCTTCCCGAAGATTCACCGATGACGTATGACTCGCACTTTAATTAATTTGGGATTAATAAGATGAGAGAGAAAATTAATCTGGGATTAATTATAGAGATATTTTATCTGGGATAAAGTATTATTTAAAGAGAGATAACGATTAATTTGGAATTAATCGATTAATTAATATATTCGATATATTAAAAGAAATTGGATTTCGACGCGGAATTAAAATTAGATTTTAATTCGGGCGAACGAATTAATTTAGAATTAATTCGTTAGCGACGTGAATAGTGATTTCCCTAGGCATAATCATTTAATTGCGTCGCAACAGAAAATTCGTTAATTTGGAATTAGCGAACCCGAGCTCGGGATTATTTACGAGCGCATTTGCATTTCGAATTCGAGTGCGGCACGTAAGTCAAATCAAGCGTCAAATCGCTAGTCGCCTCAAGCCTCAAATCACTTGTCACTTTGAGTGATGTGACTTGACAACTTGATTGAAAGATGTGACTTGATGGGAGTTGTTGAAAAGCTTTTTGAAACATTGAATGGAATATATTCTTGTTTAATTAATTTGACTTTTGGAAAGCAAAGTGGGTAAATGATTTTAGAAATTCATTTACCAAATAACAATTACACATTTTACATCTCTCTTTTCTCTCCTCTCTCACACGCCCATGGTGGGCAAATTTGTCTTCTGTATTGGCAGTGAACTCCCGAGAACCAAGAGGAAACGGGAAGCAAGTGTGGTGATTTTTGTGGCAAAAATCACAAGAGCTAGCACTCCGAGAGACATCCGAAAGTGATAGGGAAGTCCACCCATGAGTCGGGAATCGTTTGACGAAGCTTGGAGCTCAAAACTTGAAGACACATGGCCAAAAATAGTGGACTGGATGCAGCTCACTGTCGTGACTTAATGAGGCAGAATTTCGAGTTTTGTTTGTTGCCGTGTCGCTCAACGGATCGATGTGAGTATTTCGCAACTTCGTTGATTTGTATTCGCACTTGTTTCTGCTTGTTTAATGATCTTGGGACCTTAGCAAACACCAACAAGATGATGGTCACGTAGGATACGGTACTAGTACTCTTATGTACTGCAGTCATCGGGATAAAATGACAAGGTCATGTTTATCCGATTATAGAGACTAGTTACCAGACATCCAACATGTACTTCGTACGGGGCAGACACAATTCCAGCCCCAGGCCTAGCACGTGATCATCCGATACTGGATCGAAATACATAATACTACGTATACTACGCCTGATATAGATATTATATTCCTGTAAGGATATTTCTGGAGAATTGGGTAGGCATGGCGCTTTGCTAGAAGCCAACCTTGTCTTGTTAATCGGTAAAATGTAGTACTTGGTACTTACGTGTTCGGATAGTCCGACGATCGAATTTACTGGCAACATATCTGGGGATCTCATGGGTCCTTTCCCGAAGAATCACCAATGACGTTTGACACGTACTTTAATTAATTTGGGATTAATAAGATGAGAGAGAAAATTAATCTGGGATTAATTACAGAGATATTTTATCTAGGATAAAATATTATTTAAAGAGAGATAACGATTAATTTGGAATTAATCGATTAATTAATATATTCGATATATTAAACGAAATTGGATTTCGACGCGGAATTAAAATTAGATTTTAATTCGGGCGAACAAATTAATTTAGAATTAATTCGTTAGCGACGTGAATAGTGATTTCGCTAGGCATAATCATTTAATTGCGTCGCAACGGAAAATTCATTAATTTGGAATTAGCGAACACGAGCCCGGGATTGTTTGCGAGCGCATTCACATTTTGCATTCGAGTGCGGCATGCAAGTCAAATCAAGCGTCAAATCGCTAGTCGCATCAAGCGTCAAATCACTTGTCACTTTGAGTGATGTGACTTGACAACTTGATTGAAAGATGTGACTTGATGGAGTTGTTGAAAAGCTTTTTGAAACATTGAATGGAATATATTATTGTTTAATTACTTTGACTTTTGGAAAGCAAAGTGGGTAAAAGATTTTAGAAATTCATTTACCAAATAACAATTACACATTTTACATCTCTCTCTTCTCTCTTTTCTCTCCTCTCTCACACGCCCATGGTGGGCAAATTTTTCTTCTGTATTGGCAGTGAACTGCCGAGAACCAAGAGGAAATGGGAAGCAAGTGTGGTGATTTTTGTGGCAAAAATCACAAGAGCTAGCACTCCGAGAGATATCCGAAGGTGATAGGGAAGTCCACCCATGAGTCGGGAATCGTTTGACGAAGCTTGGAGCTCAAAACTTGAAGACACATGGCCAAAAATTGTGGACTGGATGCAGCTCACTGCCGTGACTTCATGAGGCAGAATTTTGAGTTTTGTTCGTTGCCGCGTCGCTCAACCGATCGATGTGAGTATTCTGCATCTTCGTTGATTTGTATTCGCACTTGTTTCATGCTTGTTTAATGATCTTGGGACCTTAGCAAACACCAACAAGATGATGGTCACGTAGGATACGGTACTAGCACTCTTATGTACTGCAGTCATCGGGATAAAATGACAAGGTCATGTTTATCCGATTATAGAGACTAGTTACCAGACATCCGACATGTGCTTCGTACGGGGCAGACACAATTCCAGCCCCAGGCCTAGCACGTGATCATCCGATACTGGATCGAAATACGTAATACTACGTATACTACGCCTGATATAGATATTATATTCCTGTAAGGATATTTCTGGAGAATTGGGTAGGCATGGCGCTTTGCTAGAAGCCAACCTTGTCTTGTAAGTCGGTAAAATGTAGTACTTGGTACTTACATGTTCGGATAGTCCGACGAACGAATTTACTGCGAACATATCCGGGGATCTCATGGGTCGCTTCCCGAAGATTCACCGATGACGTTTGACTCGCACTTTAATTAATTTGGGATTAATAAGATGAGAGAGAAAATTATTCTGGGATTAATTACGGATATATTTTATCTGGGATAAAATATCATTAAAAGAGAGATAACGATTAATTTGGAATTAATCGATTAATTAATATATTCGATATATTAAACGAAATTGGATTTCGACGCGGAAGTAAAATTAGATTTTAATTCGGGCGAACGAGTTAATTTAGAATTAATTCATTAGCGACATGAATAGTGATTTTGCTAGGCATAATCATTTAATTACATCGCAACGGAAAATTTGTTAATTTGGAATTAGCGAACCGGAGCCCGGGGTTGTTTACGAGCGCATTCGCATTTCGAATTCGAGTGGGCACGCAAGTCAAATCAAGCGTCAAATCGCTAGTCGCATCAAGCGTCAATTTATTAGTCACTTTGAGTGATGTGACAACTTGTCACTTGATTTGATAGATTGATGGATTGATGGTGGTTGTGGGCATTAATTGGTTTGACTTTTTAAAGTCAAAATTGTGTTTATGATTTGAGAAAATCAATTACCAATTTTTACAACATATTTTTTATCATCTCTCTCTCTCCAATTCTTCTCCTCTCTATCGGCAATATTGTCATTTCTTCACTGGTTTTAGCTGGGCAGAAACCGTGAGCAAGGGAAGCAAAGTGTGGGAAATTTGTGGCAAATTTCTTGAGAGCTAGCACTCCGAGAGACATGCGAAGGTGATAAGGAAGTCCACCCATGAGCTTGGAATCATTTGACGAAGCTTGGAGCTTGTTCAAGGAGCACCAAAGACCGAATGGAGGGGGCAGTAGCAGCTCACTGCCGCGTCGCTCAAGCGATCGATGTGAGTATTCCGCAACTCCCTCGTTTTATTCACACTTGTTTCATGCTTGTTTAATGATCTTGGGATGCTTAGAAAATTCCAACAATGGTATCTATGAGCAAGGTTGAACATGAAAATTTTAAGGCTTAAAATTTGGGTAAAATATATTTGAGCATGATTTGATTAAATTGGATGTTTGAGTATGCTTAATACATGTTTAATTGAAGTTTGATTTGATCAATTTCAAGAATTTTGTTTGGAACAATTTTCCCCAATTTTGATGTGTTGACCGAAGTCATTATGCCCTAATGTCTTGGAATTTTGATTTTTTGTTCATTGGATGTGTTGGAAATCATTTGGAAATGTTGATTTAATTTTGAATTTGATTCAATTGGATTGGATTTAAAATTGGACAAATAAATCACCATATTGGAGACAACTTGAGCATGTATTGGGTTTGATTTTTTGATAAAAATATGTTGGACACTAATTGATGTAATTGAGCATGATTAATTAGGCTAATTGGTGTTTTGGAAATGTTAATTGGGTAATTAATTGTGTTATACACTTTGTGTAATTAAATTGGGAATTTGGAATTTGGCAATTTATTATTTGGGCTTATTTTGTTAAAATTGGGCTTGGTTGTACCAAGTTGGGTTTAGGCTAAATTGGTTGGATCCAATTGGGCCCAAAACCGCATCCATAAAGGCCAAATGCGACTAATGGACCTTTAAAGTTTAATTGGGCCTAAATTGATTTCTGGGCTTATGGGGTAACTCCCGGATTGGACTTTGGTTATTGGGTTTGACCCGAGGTGACCAAAAGCCCACGCCTTAAGAAATTAATTAAAAGCCCATTGGACTTTAATTAAATTAACGTTAGACGTTAATCGGGTTTAGAGACCCGTCACGATTAAATTTGGAATTTAAATCGTAAAAGGTTTATTAATAAAGTGTAGTATTTAATTTGGAGTTAAATAGCGAATTAATATTAAATACAAATTGAATTGGATTTAATTATGTAGTTTAATTTAATTCGAGAATTCGTACTTTGAGTACTTATTCGCAAAACGAGTTTGACTCGCGCAAAATCAAATCGTTGTTTGAACATTGGATGGTCACAAATTATCAGATTAATTAATTTGATTGGATTGATTGATAACATGCTTGTGTGAATACATGGTTGCGATGCATGAATAATGTATATCGGATGGATATTAGATGGGTGGGGCAATTTTAGAAATTGTTGTAATAAATTTGGAATTTATTAAATTGGACCTTCGTGTCCAGCCTTATTACCGCATTTCTCATTGTATTTCTTCTTCTCACCTATTCCCCTCAATGTAAATGAGGTTTCTTTAGAAGTGTAGTGT
The DNA here is from genome assembly GCA_019454045.1 of Zanthoxylum bungeanum. NCBI lineage: Eukaryota > Viridiplantae > Streptophyta > Magnoliopsida > Sapindales > Rutaceae > Zanthoxylum > Zanthoxylum bungeanum. The sequence continues at coordinate 51,868 of SKCR01030243.1, forward strand.
AACGGGTTAGAAGAAATATTTGTGCTAGCGGGAGAGAGGAAATTGAGAGATTTGATCTAGGATCAATGTGTAAAGTATCCATCCGCATATCATTATTATTTTATTATACGCGCTTTATTATGTATTTAGAATGCATGTTTAAGGGTGTATGATGATTGGGACCTTAACAAAGATAATAAATTGGTTGCCAATTTGCACGCGAAAAACCCTCACAAAATATTAAGCGTTTTTCCTTCCATTGAGTGATTTTTACTTAAGATCCAAGACTGGCATTGGCTTGTTGGCCAAAGTCAAGGCCTTGTCCGTCGAGGATGTGTTTGAATCATGAAGGCTTTGTTCCATATTGGTGTCTTGTCCAAGTTGTGGTTTGTTGGCCAAAGTCAAGACCACTTCTTGTCCATCCACATTGATTACGAAGCTTTCCATGGTCAATGGGTTCCGCTTAACTGGGATCACTAAGTTTGTTGTGCCAAGCCAAGGCTTAGTTGATTCATAGGAAAAAGGTTAGGCAATACATTGGATGTATTGGCATATATAAGATATATGTTTCAGACTTGGATGTCCCCTACTGGATCTAGGAATTGGATTGGATCCAATTGATCTTAGAGATCTACCTAGTTAATTATCATACAATATGTTGGCCAAAGTCAAGATTGTGTAATATTTAACGGGATCCTAGGCTGCTAGGAAACACGGTTTCCCGAGTACTCGACAGAGGGTTAGAGGCTCGTCGAAAAATAGTGGGAGGCAGAATTGAATTTGCAATATTCGTTTAATTACTTGCCATACGCGCTCAATCAAATATCATTCGTCAAATAAATTAAATGTTAGTTGGACTAATATTTAAATTATTGTTTTAACAAACAGTTGGACTGTATTCAAATAATTCATTTATAGTTGGTTAAATAATTGGATTATAATAATCAATATATTTTAATTTAATTAATTATAGTTGATTAAAATAGTTGGACTATAATAATCATTATAATAAATAGTACCGAAATCGTTGATTAAATAGTTGGACTATTAAAATCAAAATAAAATTGAAAGATTGACATTTAAAACATGATCCTAGGGAAAATGTATTTTAATGGTTTAATTTTCAAATTGGGAATAAAGTTTCAGGATGGTCCTGGAAAATAATAAGTTACTTTATTTGATAAAATAACATATTAGGCCTAAGCCCGGAGTTAAGTAAATAGTAGAGCATAATCTTTGGAAGATTCATGTGATGATAACTTTAGTGCTTAATCCATTAAGCTTGTCGCAGTAGACTCCTTAATTTCTTTGTCAGAATTAAGGGTTAGATCCTTAAAGTATGATAATGAAATTGAAGGATCTTCAGAAATCTATACTTAGATTTTAGAAGTATTAAATTGCAATTAATAACTCTTGGAGAGTTAATGACTATTCTCAAGGAGATAAAGTCAAAGTTTACAATAAGGCAAGTAGCGCAAGGCGCACCTTACTTCAATATTCTAGAAACCCGAGGCTTGGCCAAAGGCTTCTGGAGTGTTGAAAAAGGGCAAAGGCAAAATTATTATAGTCTTCTGGGAAGATAAAGGACGTATCCCAAAATGTCTGCCTAAATTGTGGAAAACGGGATCGCGGAAGCGTGACTGCCGTTTGGACAAAGTAGACATGAATGAATTGAAGACGAGCAAGGCTCTGACTTCAAATATGTTTTTCAAGATTATGTTCACTACTGATGTTCATAAATACATACTGATGTTCAGAATCTGCTATGAGCAGGATACTGACTTCAGTTGAGATTAATCTGCGAATTGGAAACGGGACGAAAGTCGCTGTTTCAACCGTAGATACCTAAGTTAGGAACTACCTTCGGGTGTGTACTTAAATTAGGAAACTGTTATAATGTGACTAGTTTGACTAGAAACATCATCTCTATATCAGTGTTTAACCCGCTGCGGGTGAACCTTTATATTCTAAGACACTAAAGTGTTTTATTATATAAAGTTGATATTGAGATAAACACATTTGATGTGAAATAACAACATTTATATTTTGAATAAAATAAAATCTCAAACATATAACATGACAAACAAATAGCTCAAACTGATTTGATCAGAAGAGACTAATTGTGGCATTGTTGTCTGGGACACAATTAAACAAGACTCGTATATCCACACTTTCGAAGAGTGGGTACTAGGACTGATTTGATTCCAGTCAAATATGGTCTACGATTCTAGTTTATTGTGCAAAGTGCCTAAAACACCTTTACTTGGTAAAAGTGTAAGTGCCATCGATCTGTTAGCCTTAGTTCATAGTGAAGCAAGTGGTCCCATATCTAGCTGGGCTAGAGGTGGATATGAATATTCCTAACCTTTACGGATGTGGAATCACGTTATGGTTATGTGTTTCTTTTGAAACACAAATCGGAAACTTTTAAGTTTCGACAGGAAATAGACAAACAGATCGGCTAAAGTATTATACCGTCATGGTTAGACCATGATGAAAAATACTTAAGCAATAAGTTTCTAATATACTTGAAAGAGTATAGTATTCTTTCAAAGAAGACTCCACCCGGAACACGTCAATTTGACGGTGTGTCCGAACAAGTAACCGAATTTTATTGGACATGATAAGGTTAATCATGAGTCGCTCTGAGCTACCACTTCCTTCAACGGATATGCATAAACAGTGCAGAATTTATTTTGAATAAGGTTCCATAAAATCTGTTTGACAGATTTCATATTAGATATGAACATGAAAGAAACTAGGTTTCTCAATCCTGATCATTTGGGAATGCTAGGCATATGTTTGGATGATACCAAACTAAAACCCAAATTGGATAAGTGCCAATTGTAGGTTATCCTAGGGATACCAAAGTATTGTACTTATACAACTCACAAGAGAACAATGTAATTGTTGCTCGCCATGCGATTTTCCTTTGAGGAATATCGATATGTAGTGGTAAGTGGGAGGATAGTAAAACTCGATGAAAATCAGAGTAATACTATTCCAGGCACCGATTCCTAAATGGAACACAAATAGTTCATCAAGGATGAAACTATACCAGTAATCTTCGAATACACAAGAACCACGTAAGTCGGAGAGAGTCCGAAAATAACCTGGGGTATGGGTTTCTGATCTCACCTCGTAAAGATGTCAATCTTTTGAGGTATACCAACTGACTACATATCAGGAAGTGATACAAGGTATCGACTCCCTATTATGGCAAAGTACCATGAATCCGAAATGGATTCCATGTATATCAACAAGTTTGGACACTAGTTGATGTACCGCAACGCATTGTGCCTATTGGTACTTTATAAGTCTTTACGGAAGACGTACATGGATGGCAACATACCAACGAATAAAGCTAGGCTTTTAGCGGAAAGGTATCGTTATCAACACTGTGTTGATTACGATTCAACCTTTTACCTGTTGCCATAGTGAATCCATTTGGATAAAGCTTGCTAAATGCTGCATGTTTCATTTACGAAATATGTCAACTTAACGGGAAAATCGCTTTCATGTTTGCAGGTTTAGGCTAAATTGGTTGTACCACGTTGGGTTCAGGCTAAATTGGTTGGATCCAATTGGGCCCAAAACCGCATCCATAAAGCCCAAATGCGACTAATGGACCTTTAAAGTTTAATTGGGCCTAAATTGATTTCTGGGCTTATGGGGTAACTCCCGGATTGGACTTTGGTTATTGGGTTGACCTGAGTTGACCAAAAGTCCACGCTTTAAGAAATTAATTAAAAGCCCATTGGACTTTAATTAAATTAACGTTGGACGTTAATCGGGCTTTGAGACCCGTAATGATTAAATTTAGAATTTAAATCGTAAAATGTTTATTAATAAAGTGTAGTATTTAATTTGGAGTTAAATAGCGAATTAGTATTAATACAAATTGAATTGGATTTAATTATGTAGTTTAATTTAATTCGAGAATTCGTACTTATTCGCAAAACGATTTGACTTGCGCAAAATCAAATCATTGTTTGAACATTGGATGGTCACTAATTATCAGATTAATTAATTTGATTAACATGCTTGTGTGAATACATGGTTGCGATGCATGAATAATGTATATCAGATGAATATTAGATGGGTGGGGCAATTTTAGAAATTATTGTAATAAATTTGGAATTTATTAAATTGGACCTGCGTGTCCAGCCTTATTACCTCATTTCTCATTGTATTTCTCTTCTCACCTATTCCCCTCAATGTAAATGGGGTTTCTTTAGAAGTGTAGTGTAACGGGTAGAAGAAATATTTGTGCTAGCAGGAGAGAGGAAAGGGAGAGATTTGATCTAGGATCAATGTGTAAAGTATCTATCCGCATATCATTATTATTTTATTATACGCGCTTTATTATGTATTTAGAATGCATGTTTTAGGGTGTATGATGATGAAACCACAAACAAAGTACCCTTTTTGTTTGCTCTCTATGGACTATTTAGATTACTAACTTCAGACTTAAATCCTCTTGTGCATCAGACATACACTAAGTCTAAAGGTACAATTGTAATCAAGGTAAACAAGACAATTGGATAATATGCGATATAAATCAAACAACTTTGATAAAATGAATAATGCATTTATTATTATTACAATAATCAATTCCGTTTACAGTACATGAATCTCTAGGACATAAATCCCAACACATATAAGATGTTAAAAATATTCTCTCAGGAGGTTTTTATATTATATTCAACTTACGTAGAACCTGTGTTGTAGATCCTTCACCTAGTTGGATCTCTTGTTCCATCTCAGGTTCCTTATTGTTGGGATCAAACTTATCAAGTTCAATCTTTCTACAATTCCCATTATTTCTCAAAAATTCATTTTCAAGAAAAGTGGCAAAGCGAACAACAAATACATTTCATTACTCAGAATCATAGAATTGATATCCTAAAGAATTTTCAGAATATCTGACGAACCTATATTTATACCCCATAGGTGCTAGTTTATCTTGCTGGACAACTCTAACATATGCAGGACAAACTCAAATCTTTAAATATATAAGACTTGGATTTCTACCAAACCATATCTAATAGGGGGTCGTAGAAACAACTTTCGATGGAACCCTATTAAGTATGTGGTCAGTAGTAAGTAAAGCGTAACCCCAAAGGTAATATTGAAGATATGTATAGCTCATTATGATTCGTACCACATCCAATAAAGTACAATTTCTACGCTCAGACACACCATTGTATTGAGGTGTTCGTGGTGGGCTATATTTCCATTCTCCCATAAATAATTTCTGAATTTATCACTCATGTATTCACCACCTCTATCTGATCTAAGGCATTTGATGAATTTACTGGTTTGTTTTTCTACTTCGTTTCAGAATATTTTGAACTTGTCAAATGTTTTCGATTTATGTCTCATCAAATAGACATATCCATATCTAGACTTATCATCCGTGAACGTCACGTAGTATGTGACCCATCATGAGCGACATGATTTAATGGACCACACACATCATTGTGTATTAGTTCTAATAAATCTCCAGCACGGTGTCCAACACCAAGAAATGGGGCCTTTGTCATCTTCCTTTGGATACATGACTCACAAATCGGATAAAGATGTAAAATAAGATTTTCAATCAAACCATCCTTTACCAATTTGGATAGACGTCTAACACCTATGTGGCCCAATCTCATATGCCATAATTCAGTATTATTTAATTCAGATTTCCTACTTGTATTTTCCTCTACATTGAAGACATCTCTATATGTTTCCAAAATATTTGTGACCGTTAGATAAAGAATATTCACATTTTAATAAATTATCTTTATCATATAAACATAAATCTCCATCTTTAATGTTTATTTTATATCCCTATTTATCTGATATTGACAGTGATATTATTTGTCTGATAAGTTATGGTATATAATAACAGTCATGTAAATCTACTTTATATTCATTGGGGAGATCTAAAACAACCGTTCCTATGGATTTGACATACAATGTCTCCCAATTGCCAACTCTAAGCTGGATCTCCCATTTGAACCTTATTTTAACCCTCGTGACTTGCATGGAGTTTCAAATATGAGTAGGACTGCCGGTGTCTAACACGCATCCACTATTTGCATATAAGGATCATGAAATATCAATAATAGGAAAAATACAAAATGTACCTGGGGGTCTAGGCTTCTCTTTCAGTTCTGGACAGTCTTTCTTCCAGTGTGTAGACTTCTTGTAGTGTAGACATTGATCACGAGCTACTTGCGGTCTTGCACCTTTGCGCTTCTTGGAGTTCTCCTTTGATATTTTATTTTTCCCCATTTTGATTTTCTTTGACTTCTCAGAAGTCTTAGAAGAGCTTGCTCCACCATGGAGGTACATAATAAGATTGCCTTTCTTCAAATCTTATTCCACAGTGCATAACATATTATGAAGTTCTTCATAGCTGACTTACATCGAATGCATGTGAAAGTTTAACATAAAGCTATCATAAGTTCCAGCCAAAGAAGACAGAATCAAATTACGGCCTAGCCATTCATCAATCACAATGCCCTGTCGTTCCAGATATCGGATCTGGTCGATCATGTTTAAAACATGAATGGTGAAAGTTCCTCCATCCTTGAGTTCAGCACGAAACAATTCCTTAGATCTCTGATATATTTTGATTTCTTGATTTTTCTCGAAAAACTCCTTGAGTGTTCGCATAATGCTCGAAGCATCCGGTACTTCTATGTAATGTCCTAGCAAATCTGTCCTTCCAATTTTCAAATGTTTCTCGCTCTTCAGGAGTGGAGTCAGGATCTATTTCAACAGGAAGTGGATTGATAATTACATAGGTTAACTTTTCAAACTCCAAGACAAGGCAGATGTTCATTTCCCATTCGAAATAGTTTTTCTCTTCTTTCAGTTTATTGGAATCCAAGAGTCGAGTTAATGGATTTGCAGTAGCCATCTACAAGATAATAATTAAACACTAGCAGGACATTTTTCATTTCAAAATAAAAACATTAATTAATTATGGAGTTTTAAATCTATTAGTGCCGTCCCAATACTTTACGTAATTCCGTAATCTCCCTTAATGGAAAAATAGAAATTTGACTATCAAAATTTCATAGCGGGAAGTGGATCCCATGACATTTACTTCAGCCTCACAATAATAACGAACTTGGCCTTGATAAATTCATTAGGTAGACCTTCAAGGTCAATCACATTCATGTGACTCCTAGTTTGGTCCTGAACCGTTTCTTATCCTCACAATAATGACGATATTGGATTAAGATGTATTCCAGGTGTATACTTGTCAATATGCACTAATGAGCTTCGTATGTACACCCTCATAATAATGACAGTATTGGGTGACTTCGTTAACTCATCACGCTACATCAAATATTTTACCTGAGCGACCTAAGTTCCAAGCACTTATAAACTTATACCTTCCCAATAATGATGGTCTTGGGCATAAGTAGTAAGAACTCATTCATCTCCGTATTGACAAGAAAAACTTTCTAATAATACTCTAATATTATTAATACTTATTACTTAAAAGTAATCACCTAATTATGGGGGATTTATGACAATCAAGTCATTAACATGCTAGGGTCAAAATTTAAATTTTAATTTAAAACATGCAATGCATATCCAATATGACTTATGCATAATTAAATTATTGTTGCATAGATTCAAAAACATGTGTTGTATGGTAAAGACATGCATTGATACCATTCTCTGTTGGGGTGGATATGAGACCCCTAGGGTTGGATTAGTGTCCTGCACAGCGGAAGTGGGTCTAACCAGTAGATATCAAACATGAGTGTAATTTTTTATAATTTAGTGAAATAACATATTTCATTATGAGTGTATAGGTAAAAATCCGGGTTGAATCAGAGTCCATAAACTCAAAAACAGGGAAAAACAAGATGCATCATGCACATGCATGACGCGCGCGCTACAGTGAGCTGGAGGGAATAATGTCTTCTACCATAAATCCTTTCAAAATTCCCTAAACACTCTCAAAACACTCAAAATTAATTTTTAACATCAAAACCAATATCAACACATGTTATAGAATAAAAATCAAGTTTTTCAAAATATCAAATATTTTTACTAAAACATAAATTTATTCTAAATACGCACTTGCGTAAATTTTGAATACAAACTAAATTAGAATCCCACAATGAAGTGACTCATGAATAATTCTAGGTCACCCAAAGGTGGTCAAGTGATTCTAGAATGGTAGCCTTAGCTCCAAGCTATTATCTAGAGTTCCAAACTCTAATTTTATTTCTATGTCTAACATAAGCATTTTGACCAAATTATAAGCATATTATGTTTATACTTTCAAAGCATCCTAACACAATTAATTAGCCTAATTTCAAAATCAAGCTATGTTATTATGTATCTAATATATAACTAATCATTATATGTCTCACTAATGAAAAACATAGCTTTTGGAGAAGATCAGACTTACCTAGCAAGGTTGATTCAAAGATATAATCTACTTCTCCTTGTTGAAATATTGTGGAGAAAATCCAAAGTTATCAAGCTTGACTCCAAGATCCAATATTGATTCCAATGCTAGCAAGATTCACTCAAAGATCCAATCTTGATTTCTTCTAATTGAAATGTTATAGAGATCTCACAAAGCTTCTCTAAACACTTCTCTAACTTAGGCTAATTTCTCTAATTCTTGTTTGTATTTATCTTTCTGAAGATTTTTTAAAACATTAACTCAAGCTTGCTATTTATAGCAAAACTTAGGAAATTTTTAATAAATCAAAATTCTAATCAACTTTTATGTGGGTTTAATCTAATTTGTCCAAATATATATAATTAAGTGTGACTAATCACTTTTGTCTACCACTTTGATTTAATCAAGTTAAATCGAGAAAAATTTTAATTAATGGATTAGTTACATATCTTCCACTTTGATTTAATCCAATTAAATCAAGCCAAAAACACTTATAATTACTTACTTGCAATTACCATAATATCCTCAAATGGTAGATATAATTATGAAATTATGACAAAGCCCTCGTATAAATATTAAATTAATCTAATTAGGTCAAAGTAAAAAATCAATGTTATCCAATAACACTTTATTATCTTAGTAGATAATTATAATACTGAATATTATATTTTATCAAAATTAATCGGCTATCCAAGTGCTCAATGAGTACACTTCATATTGGGACTCTCTAAGTTCAGACACGTTCGTCATATAAGCCTAGCTAATATGTACGCAATTCGACCACCTCCGAATTCGTGAAGAACACAAACGACCTTTCTGAACTATATAAGTTGAGGTCATCACATATGTTTATCAATACCTCTGTCGTAGGCTATCCGAGTTGTGCTTAGGAAATATAGAATACACCGTCAAGTTTCCAAGACGCACATCTCATGTCAATATGTCGACGATTCTTTACAACTAATGTGATCCATCCTAGGTGATCGGCTTTGGCCAAAGTCTTTAAGAATCATGAGTTACTCACATGGATACCTAAACCCCTTATGGTACATATACGGGCCGACAGATCCTATCTTGATAAGCACTTATTTAACGAGTGCATCAGTCCATACCGAACAAACATCTAGAGGCTAGACCCTGAAAGGTTTCTGACATACATGGCATCAAAGTGTGAAGGTTCTCATACAAAGTCAATGATATCCTATAGTCAAAGGATTACATATGCTACTCGACTCGAGGAGATTCCTATTAACGGTGGTGTGTACTTCAAACTATTAGGAATCACCTGTGAGTTATTCAGTATTCGGTCTAACCAATACCCACACGTCTATATGAGCTACCAAAACTCATGGTATATCGGATTAAACAATTGGAACTCCAATTCCAATATACGATATGTGTTAGTCTTCTAGGTTATAGGAACTCGACTGTATTCCAAAACCAACGACTAGGAATATATATACTTTAAGAATAGTTTATAATAGTAATACTATCCCAATGTCGGACCACCTAGTGTCCATTATTACTACAAGACTATTCTAAGGTCAATGTCATTCTTAGCATATTTATACATCTATCTAGTATGCATAATGAAATTACCATTAATAAGGTTTGAAATGAAAATATAATTATTTTATTAATAAATAATAAAATGCACAATACATTATGCAGATTGGCACTCCAAGCACCAACTCCAACACTCTGGTCCTCACAAGGGCAAAAAAAAAAGTGCAAGAAACAAGCCTCTAAGAAATCTAAGCCCACTGGAGGCATATCGAAGAAAGGGAAGGGCCCAAGATGAGTGCTTCTATTGCAAGAAGAATAGACACTGGAAGAGGAATTTTCCTCAGTACCTTGAGAGCTTGAAGAAGAAAAAAGAAGGTATGCCCTCATTCTTTGTTATTGAAATAGATCTTGGAATAAGTTCCATATCTCATTCATGGATTTTAGATTCTGCTGCTACCTCATATATTTGTTTGTGTCCGTAGATTCTAAAGAGTAAGAGGTTGCTTAAGGAAGGAGAAGTGGTCCTTAAAGTTGGGAATGAGAGCTTGTCTCCGCAACCACTGTAGGGACATGTCAACTTCTTATGCCATCAAGACATTTAATTTTATGAGATACATTTTTAAATTTTCCTAATGCAATAAGGAATATTTTTTTCCATTCCAATATTGACAAAATGTAATTATGAATTTCATTTTATCAATGAGAAATGTAATATTTATTATATGAATAAATTTGTTGACATTGCACTAAATGTAAATGGATTGTATGTCTTGCAAATAAATGAGAACCATAACAAAGAATTAAATACAATAACAAAAAAAGACCAAGAGATAATCCCAATTCAAGATTCCTTTGGCACTTAAGATTATGTCATATTAGAGAGAATCAAATTTCACAATTGGAGAATGAAGGCTTACTTCCTTTATTAGGTTTAGAACCTTATCCGACCTGGGAATCTTGTCTTAAAGGAAAATGACTAAATCACCTTTTTGTAGGTCAAAACTAAAGAGCCAAAGAAACCTTAGAACTCATACATACTGATGTATGTGGCCCACTTAGCATAGTGGCCAAAGGTGGTTTTCAATACTTTGTTACTTTCACTGACGATTGTTCAAGATTTGGGTATTTGTACCTAATGAAACATAAGTCGGAAACTTTTGAAAAGTTCAAAGAGTATAAGAATGAAGTAGAAAACCAATTGGGAAAAGTATTAAAAATCTACGATCTAATTATGGAGGAGAAAACTTAAATATAGAATTTCAAGATTATCTCAAGGAACATGGAATAGTGTCACATGTAACACGTCCTTACATACCTCAACATAACGGTGTCTCTAAAAGGAAAAATTGTACCCTATTAGATATGGTACGTTCCATGATGATTTTTGTTGATATACCAACGTCTTTTGGGGGATATGCTCTCCAAACAGCCTTGCAAGTTCTAAATAGAGTTCCGCTCTCAAAACCTCATATGAGATATTGTATAGGAAACATCCTAATTTATGATATTTGAAGATTTGGGATAGTCCAGCTTATATAAGGAAAGTCTTTACAGAAAAGCTAGACTCAAGATCTGAAAAAAGGTCAATTCATAGGATATCTCAAATATTCGATAAGATATTACTTCTATATTCCTCTAATAACAAGATAGTGGTTATTAGGAATGCTACCTTTATTGAGGATTGTTTTGTTTAAGAAGGAGGTACTGGGAAAGAAGTAGAATTAGATGAGGAAGTCTCTCAAGAAGAGAATTCTGAAAAATGAATTGACTCACCTGATAAGGAACCAGAACAATTAGAACAAAAAGAACCTCATGAAAGACAACCAATTCGTAGGTTATTTAGGGAATCTCGCATGCCATTGAGATACACCATAATAAATCAACAAGATTTTGAATCTTTTATGATCAGTGAAACGGTCCATGTTGATGACCCAAAAACTACGAAGAAGCAATGTCAGACATTGACTCTTCTAGATGGCTTGAAGCTATGAATTCTGAAATGGAATCCATGTATTCCAATCAAGTATGGACACTTGTTGATTCTCCTGAAGGAATTAGTAATATTGGGTGTAAATGGGCCTTCAAGAGAATGATGGGAAAATATGGAAAAGTAGAGATTTATAAAGCTAGACTATGATATACTCAAAAACAATAAGTTGATTATGAGGAAAAATTTTCGCCAATAGATATGCTAAAATCCATTAGAATTCTCTAAGCTATAACATCTTACTTTGACTATAATATTTGGAAAATGGATGTAAAAACAATGTTTCTAAATGGATTTCTTGAGGAAGAAATTTATATAAAACAACCATAAGGTTTCACATCTAATTGTGATAGTCATAAAGTATGTAAAACATATCTCCAATAATTACACAAATCCTTCCCTTTTTTCAAACAAGGTAAACCCCAACCCTTTTCGTATAAAAAGAAACCTAAACCAACCTTGAAACCCCTAGCTCATTCTCACAAAAACATAAAAGAAATAAACTCACCCTCACGCCTAAAGCACATAAAACTGTCCCCATTGCTGTCCAACAACAGCCCTAGAACTCATCTCCAATATCCTCACCACACACCCTTCATTGCACGCATAAATCACCACTGTCCAATCTCAAAACAGTCTCTTAACTACCGTGAAAATAGCCCTTAAACTGCCCAATCCACCACCGTAAACTGCATCAAAAACAGCAGCCCCAATACCCCCTTAAAGAACGCCAAAACAATCCCTTAATACAGTGAAAATAGTGACCAGAAAATACAAAAAAAACAGTAGTAAAACAGAGTAAAAACAACAGTAAAACGGAGTAAAAACAGCAGCAAAATGGAGGAAATGACAGCTCAAAATAGTGAAGCAGCGAATGAGAGCAGTGGACCAGTGAACCGGAGGAGTTGCGGAGCATCAACCCTTCTGACGGCCGTGTAATGCACTTTCGAGAGACGACCTAAGAGGTTAGACCTGAGGGCACCCTTATTATTTATTCTCATCTTTGTTGTTGTTTATTAGAATTCCTTCGCATGAGAGTCGTTTGTTGATATATGTTGTGGCCCTTGAATGAATGGAATATGTGTTCTTTCTTGTGGTATATCGGATGGAAACCCGGACGTAAATTCTGTAGCCAAATCCGAATTGATGGTATTGCGGTTTGCACTTGGGATACAATGCCACGTACCACTTGAGAGATTCACACATTTTGTTTCATCCAACCTTGTATTCGAGCATGATTGGGTTGCTAGTATGTTATTTTTAAGCATGATTTAGTCGTTAGTGTGTCATTACTTTCTGCATGTTACTTATTTATGCATGATGATATAGTGCGCATGGGCTAACTAGGGTGGATTAAAGGTTCTCTATTCGAGGGAAATGCCTAAAGGCTACCTTTTCCACGATATTTTGTCGCGCCGAACGAAATATGTTTGATTGAATGTGAGATATGTTTAATCGAGCATACGAGGTCCTATATTATTGTTGTCTTTATTTTATATGCATTATAATATAATGCGCATGGGCTAACTAGGGTGGATTAAAGGTCATCTATTCGAGGAAAAAAGCCCAAAGGCTACCTTTACCACGATGTTTTGCTGCGCCTCTTATTATGTCATTTACCCTTTGCATATCATTGCTTTATTTACGCATGCATTGCATTCTTGTGAGCATGGGCTAACTAGGGTGGATTAAAGGTCCTCTATTCGAGGGAAATGCCTAAAGGCTACCTTTCCATGATGTTTTTCCGCGCCGAACGAGGTGCACCCGATTGAATGTGAAATGTGTTCCATCGGGCAGACGAGGTCCTACATTGTGTATTTGTTTATCCATATATGTGTTTGTATCATTTCAGATGCCATTTTGGCAATCTCGTTCGAATGTGTTTCCAAACGTTAAACGAACGTATGCATTCTGTCTTATTCCGTTCAAACTCGTTTACGAACGCTACACGAACGTATGCATTCTGTCTTATTTCTGTTCGAACGCGCCTCAGAACGCTACTTGAACTCTTGCATTATGTTTACCGTTCGAACGCGTTTACGAACGCTACTCAAACGCGCTTTCATTTTATTGTATCACGCATCAGGTCCCATCATGTTCGAACGTGTTATCAAACACTATATGAACGTGGAAATTCTGTTTATTGTTCCAATGCGTTATCAAATGCTATTCGAACGCTTGCATTCTATTTACCGTTCGAACGCGTTTACGAATGCTACACGAACGCGCACACACTGGACAGATTCCTTCATCATGTTTCATGCTTGTTTGTTCCCTTAGTCATTCCCTTCCCCATCATATGCTTAGTTATCTCCCTTCACTATTTATGCCTTTACCGTTATTGTTTGTTTATATTTTTCGCATTTTGTGTGCTCGCTTTTATCATCAATGCCTTTATAGTAGTTATTAGTTACATTATTGCACTTTATTACTTAATATGTTCATGAATTATGTACATTGCCTTCATTTCTTTCATTTACGATTATGGGTGTGCAAACTTGCATGTTGCTTAAATTATCTGGTACGTGTTGCATAAGATTTGGTCGTACTATTGCATAAATCATTTCATTATAAGTGGCATAAGTAAGGGACCATTCCGAACCCAATGGTTTGAGGTCTTCCCTTGTGAGGGTTGAGTGCGGCCTTAAATCATTTTCTCGGTTCACACCGGGTGGCTACTCCATTTTTAGTTCTCCGGTTTAGTTCCCCCGTGGGCTATTCCGTACTCCCAACCGGGCCACGAGCCCGGGACAGCGTCACCGATTTCTGTGTCCTACAGTCTGGCAACTCCACTGGGGATAGAGAATTGGCCCCGAAATAATATCTTGTAATGATTGTGGTTTGTGCTTTAGTTAACTGTGTTTACCGTGGGTTGAAAGAGGTTTAATCAAATGCATTTTTTTAAGGCTTGGTAATGGTTTGGTGTCTTCCCTCATTCACTACCTTTCTACAAGGAAAAGCTGTGAAGGCACCTAGATAACCATGTACTCGTAGCCTACTATGATGGACTAATTTGGAGGACTCGTTGTTTATTCCTGTCACCAAGCGATAAGAGCCTAAGCGGCTTGGGTTTTAAAGAGAGTTCGCTCCGCCCACCCTCTGGGGAATCTACAACGGGAAATCCATTTGACAGTCAGTCATGCACCATAACTCGTTGGCACGTACCTTAGTGTATAAAAAAAGGTGCGCTCACTTGGTCGCTCGAACCCTTGAGTGGGGAGACCTAGTTGTGGGCAATCTTTCGCCAGCGATAGTCTTTGTCTACACTCCCGCAAACCCACACGTAGACCGGAGTTGTGTGACATATAGCAACTATTTCTTTGTGCTTATGGACCATCCTCATTTGGATGCAGTTGGACTTCTTGTCAGAAATGCAAACTTGTTAGGCCATTTAAACTGGGACGAGTTCTTATCCTATGACAATTGGGCCAAAAGTTTCTAAAATGCCGATAGGCCATCCTGTGTTTAGGCCCCTTATCATTTGAAGTTGTTTAACCATGTTATCACAAAGGTGTAAACCTGTTGGGCTTTTTCAACTGGGACAAGTTTGCACCTTACAATAATATTATTGAAGCTTTAAATGACAAGAGGCCGACTTATATGTTCCATGCATTGCACGCATACATGCTGACTGAGAATTTTAAAAGAAACCATAGATTCTCGTTGGGTTAGGAAATGGGGAAGACTAATCAAAAGGCCGATAGCAAACATGAGTGAATTAGAGAACGAGGTATCCCGTATGGATCAGTTAGAGACCAATCTCACCAAGGTTACTGAACAGTTGCAAGCCTTGACTACTGCTATGGCTAATATGGATGTGCCCCGTGCTGGGGGAAACTCTGAGGATATAAGGCGTGAGGAGCCTCCGAACAGGTTGGGGGATGACATCCCCGCTTTTGATGATGACATGGCTGAATATGCGGCAGGAAGAATGACTGGGTCTCAGGCAGAATTGCAGAAGCTCCGGGATCAGGTGGAGTCAGTTACCCGTAAACTGAAGGGTAAGCATGAAGACTTGCTAGATTATGAGGCAATGACTTTTGAAGAACAGCTGCCGGCTCAGTTCAAAATGCCGGATATAGCCAAGTTCAACAGGAATGGGGATCCGAGGGTCCATCTCCGATAATATGTCTCGGTAATGAGTTTAGTAGGCCTGTCACAACGCCAAGTTCAGAAGATGTTTGAGATGTCGCTTGAGGGGGCACCTGTAGTGAGGTACCATAGCCTTGAAAGAAAGGTTAAGGAAGATTGGAGGGAATTGGCAGACGCCTTTCTATAACAATATGTTACAGATTTGGAGATCGACTTGTCGCTTCGTGACTTGGAGAGTACCAAGCAGAAGGCAGAGGAGAGCTTCAAGGAGTATGTAGACCGCTGGAGAAGCCATCTTCTAAAGATGCAGACTCGGCCCTCAGATAATGACCAAATCAAAATGATCATGAAGGGTACCAAGCCCTCTATTTATGGCAAGTTGAGAAGGATGACCTCCATGATTGCAGATTTCCAACAGTTGAGGGAGACTGTCATGGACATCGAAGAAGAAGAAGGGGAGAATAGAAAGTTCTATGGCCATAATAGAGGGACTTTTGGGGGATATTCTGAGACCAAGCCCGCTACTGCCGAGGTTGCTGCCATCAGGAGCCGGCATTTCTCTAACCTCGGGAAACCTTTATCTAAGGTGTTTGAGAAGCTGAAGGCGCAAGGACTCCTAAAACCCTTAGACCCTAAACCACTTCCAGATCCTATACCACCCAACCTTGACCTAAGCCTGTATTGTCACTTCCATCAGAGGAGAGGCCACGAAACTGACAGCTACACCCACCTTAGGCATGAAATCCAAAACCTCATTGATGCCCATAAAATACATGATCCTGAGAAAGAACAACCCAACACACACCGGAACCCCCTACCGAACTATCACTCCGTCCCACCGCCTACCTACATGATCAACTCCGGCCTACCCGAAAGCTTTGTCCTCCCAAATCTCAACCACCCAGTTTCTTTCAAGGGGATAAGGAACGACAACAGCAGAGAACCATAGGCCAATGAAGAAGGCAATGCTGCGAATGATGAAGTTGTTCCTCCTAGTTTATTTGATCTTGCATTTTTAATAAAGACATTGATTTTGTCTGCTTGTTCGAACCTTTTCTTGATGATAATAAAGACGTTCATTTCGCTTACTTGCCTGAGTCTCTTCCTTTCAACCTGCAACATTAGTATATTTGACAAAAGCATGATACTCAGCGATGTTTGGAACACGGGGAATCCTCGGAAGAAGCGAGCAGAAAGACAGGATAGCCATTCAGAAATTAGGAAACAGGGCGGTGAAGCTGTCAGACTTAGAAGGGGATGAGCTCACCGAGCCAACCAAAGTGGATAGAATAAAGTGATACTTTGCCTGAGGAAGAGAAGACCGAATAGTCACCGAGGGAACTGGCAGAAGACCTAACCCAACGGAATAGGAAACTCATTCATGCATGCATGCATACACCTAACGCACTTGCATTCTTTTGTTTTGTTGTGTTTTGTTTTGTTTGTGTTCACAGGTTTCAACGAAGAAAAGGGGGCGAAGCCCACACCAGTATCAGTTTTGGAATGAGTCCCAGGGTTGAGGCCCACATCCACATCAGTATCAGTTTGGGGGCGAGGCCCACATTAGTATCAGTTTTGGGATGAGTCCCAGGGTTGAGGCCCACATCAGCATCGGTATCAGGTTTGGGGATGAGTCCCAGGGTCGAGGCCCAGATCATCAGTAGTTTTGGAATGTCACATCACATGATCTACTTTGGTCGAGTGCAAGCAACGAAGAGAAAAAAGCTAAATCAAGTCTGGGGCGACCAGTCAACCACCTCGTGAATAAGGGATTTATCGAGAACTTGAGCAATGAGACTAAAGGAAACTGAGCAATCACCAAGAGAGAATCGACAGAAAGGAACTATGAGCAGGCCCAGGGGGCGACCAAAGACTTTTACAGGAAACTGGCACTCCGAAAATGGAGCACGGTTCGAAAATGGAACACTATCACATCAGACGCCGAAAATGGCTCTCTAAAATGGAGCACGGTTCGGAAATGGACCATTATCAAATCAGACACCCAAAATGGCACTCCGAAAATGGAGCAAGGTTCGGAAATGGATCAAGGAAGGCCAAACCCATCGGAATAGGAGACATATCCATGCATACATGCATACATATCACATACATGCAATTTTTGTTTTGTATTCGCGGGTTTGAAGCGGAAAAGACCATCTCATCAAGTAACGGTTCAAAAATGAGCCACATTCACACACAACAGATGCCGAAAATGGCGCTCCAAAATGGAGCACACACAACAGATGCCGAAAATGGCACTCCAAAATGGAGCACACACAACATATGCCGAAAATGGCACTCCAAAATGGAGCACACACAACAGATGCCAAAAATGGCGCTCTAAAATGGAGCACAAACAACAGATGCCGAAAATGGTGCCCCAAAATAGAAAACACACAACAGATGCCGAAAATGGTGCTCCAAAATGGAGCACACACAACAGATGCCGAAACTGGCGCTCCAAAATAGAGCACACACAACATATGCCGAAAATGGCGGTCCAAAATGGAGCACACACAACAGATGCCGAAAATGGCTCTCCAAAAATGGAGCACACACAACAGATGCCGAGAATGGCGCTCCAAAATGAAGCACACGCAACAGATGCCAAAAATGGCACTCCAAAATGGAGCACACACAACATATTCCGAAAATGGCGCTCCAAAATGGAGCACACACAACAGATTCTGAGAATGGTGCTCCAAAATGGAGCACACACAACAGATGCCGAAAATGGCGCTCTAAAATGGAGCACACACAACAGATGCCGAAAATGGCACTCCAAAAATGGAGCACAGTTTGAAAATGGACCACCAGATCAACTCAGTTTGAAGAAGCAGGCAAGTCAGGTGGCAGCTGGCGAGCCATGTAAGTAAAAATGCATTGCATAACTTTGATAGGATTGTCATTGTCACACACTGCACAAGTCCCATCAAAGTGGGGGCGACTGTAGGCACTGTATTTTTACATATAATTCCCGATGATGAGTCTCGTACGGAGGCACTACTCTTTAGGTTACGGAAGTCGCGGGAAACGAATGTCGGAAGGGGAAATTCAGAATAAGTATGTCATCAGATTCAATTCACATGTTCACTGCTTTCGTTCATGCTGCATTTGTGAACATATTCGAACGTCAAGCAGATTGCGGGCGTTCATGTAGCATTCAAATAGGCGTTCGAACGGTGTCGGTACTTCTGGTTTTGTTGCTAGCCTAACGCCCAAGCCCAATTAGCCCACCAAAACCCACCCAAAAATAATTAAAACATTTAAAACATGTCACAAATCAAATATATCATCTTCCTAATCAAGACAAATCACATTCCCTAATTAAATGATACAAATCAAATCATATCTAATCACTTCTCTAATTAAAAGATTTTTCTCTATCACACACTAATTAAAAAATATCTCCCATAATTACACAAATCCTTCCCCTTTTTCACAAAAGGTAAACCCCAACCCTTTTCCTATAAAAAAGAAGCCTAAACCAACCTTGAAACCCCTAGTTCATTCTCACAAAAACACAAAAGAAATAAACTCACACTCACGCCTAAAGCACAGAAAACTGTCCCCATTGCCGTCCAACAACAGCCCTAGAACTCATCTCCAATATCCTCACCACACACCCTTCACTGCACGCATAAATCACCACTATCCAATCCCAAAATAGTCTCTTAACTACCGTGAAAACAGCCCTTAAACTGCCCAATCCACCACCGCAAACTGCATCAAAAATAGCAGCCCCAATACCCCCTTAAATAATGCCAAAACAGTCCCCTAATACAGTGAAAATAGTGACCAGAAAATACAGCTAAAACAGTAGTAAAACAGAGTAAAAACAGCAGCAAAACGGATTAAAAACAGCAGCAAAACAGAGTAAACGATAGCTCAAAACAGCGAAGCAGCGAATGAGAGCAGTGGACTAGTGAACCGGAGGAGTTACGGAGCATTAACCCTTCCGATGGCCATGTAACGCACTTTCGAGAGATGACCTAAGAGGTTAGACCTGAGGGCATCCTTCTTATTTATTCTCACATTTGTTGTTGTTTATTAGAATTCCTTCGCATGAGAGTTGTTTTTTGATATATGTTGTGGCCCTTGAATGAATAGAATATGTGTTCTTTCTTGTGGTATATCGGATGGAAACCCGGACGTAAATTCCGTAGCCGAATCTGAATAGACGGTATTGCGGTTTGCACTCGGGATACAATGCCACGTACCACTTGAGAGATTCACACATTTCGTTTCATCCAACCTTGTATTCCAACATGATTGGGTTGCTAGTATGTTATTTTTAAGCATGATTTAGTCGTTAGTGTGTTATTACTTTTTGCATGTTACTTATTTATGCATGGGCTAACTAGGGTGGATTAAAGGTCCTCTATTCGAGGGAAATGCCTAAATGCTACCTTTTCCACGGTATTTTTCCGCGCCGGACGAAGTATGTTTGATTGAATGTGAGATATGTTTAATCGAGCATACGAGGTCCTATATTATTGTTATCTTTATTTTATATGCATTATAATATAATGCGCATTGGCTAACTAGGGTGGATTAAAGGTCCTATATTCGAGGAAAAAAGCCTAAAGGCTACCTTTACCACGATTTTTGCCGCTCCTCTTATTATGTCATTTACCTTTTTGCATATCATTGTTTTATTTACGCATGCATTGCATTCTTGTGCGCATGGGCTAACTAGGGTGGATTAAAGGTCTTCTATTCGAGGGAAATACCTAAAGGCTACCTTTCCACGATATTTTTCCACGCCGGATGAGGTGCACCCGATTTAATGTGAAATGTGTTTCATCGGGCACACGAGGTCCTATATTGTGTATTTGTTTATCCATATATGTGTTTGTGTCATTTCAGATGCCATTTTGGCAATCTTGTTCGAACGCGTTTCCAAACGCTACACGAACGTATGCATTCTGTCTTATTCTGTTCGAACATGTTTACGAACGCTACATGAACGTATGCATTTTATCTTATTTCTGTTCGAACGCGCCTCAGAACGCTACTCGAACGCTTGCATTCTGTTTACTGTTCGAACGCGTTTACGAACGCTACTCGAACGCGCATGAATTTTATTGTATCACGCATCAGGTCTCATCCCGTTCAAACGCGTTATCAAATGCTATACGAATGCGGACATTCTATTTATCATTCGAAACGCGTTATCAAACGCTACTCGAACGCTTGCATTTTGTTTACCGTTCGAATGCGTTTACGAATGCTACACGAACGCGCACACAATGGACAGATTCCTTCATCATGTTTCATGCATGTTTGTTCCCTTAGTCATTCCCTTCCCCATCAAATACTTAGTTAGCTCCCTTCACTATTTATGCCTTTACCGTTATTGTTTGTTTATATTTTCCGCATTTTGTGTGCTCGCTTTTATCATCAATGCATTTATAGTTGTTATTAGTTACATTATTGCACTTTATTGCTTAATACGTTCATGAATTATGTACATTGCCTTCATTTCTTTCATTTACGATTATGGGTGTGCAAACTTGCATGTTGCTTAAATTATCTGGTACGTGTTGCATGAGATTTGGTCGTACTGTTGTATAAATCATTTCATTACAAGTGGCATAAGTAAGGGACCATTCCGAACCCACATTTGTTTCCCTTACGAGGGGTGAGTGCAACCTTAAATCATTTTCCCAGTTCACACCGGGTGGCGACTCCATTTTTAGTTCTCCGGTTTAGTTCCCCCGTGGGCTATTCCGTACTCCCAACCGGGCCGCGAGCCCGGGACATCGTCGCCGATTTCTGTGTCCTACAGGTACTAAAGAGAACTCTGTCACCAAGGCGATAAGAACCTAAGAAGGGAGGGACTTAAGTGGTCACCCCAGACCCTCCTCATTTTCTGGGAGTTTTTCTCTAGTTACTGAATTGTGAAAGATTATTTTAAACCAAATGAAACAGTCTTATGAAAGTGTTAATAAAAGATTAGGATCCCCATCGTTTAGAGCCAAACATAAAGTTATGTGGTAAATGTGTTTATGCACGATGAAAGTATAAGATACAAAAATATCAAGACGCACTAAAAGAAAATACCTAAATCATATAAGATATGAATAGTTAAATTATCCCAAAGATTTAATATCCAGCATTAACCTTTCAACACAATCAAATAGCCCACTAAATATATTTTATAATCCCAAAACCCATTAGGTGAGGGATCCTTATATGTTTAAGAACTATTTGACATGTTCGTATATGTAGCCTAATGATTGTAAACCCAAAACCCATTAGGTGAGGGCCAATCACATGTGTTACATGACGAAATGTGTTGGGCCTGACTTAACTAGTGAAGATGTCAAAACCCATTAGGTGAGACATGTTCGCTAGAGGTGGTAAGGTCGAACCTTGTATAGAGATACAAACAAAAGGAGTTTTGACTCATTGGAAATGAAATGCCAAAACCCATTAGGTGGCATGACATTACAATGAGAACTCGAATACATTAATGGGAGCAATATTATTTAAAAGACCTTAAATTTTGGTTAAATACTTATTATAAAATCATTAATAAACTTGTGTTTTCAACAGAATACGTGATACAAAATGAATCCACTAGCATCAATACTTGACAAATATAAACTCACTGGCCTAAATTTCCTAGATTGGTGTCGTAAGCTCAAGATTGTCTTGTATTACGAACGTCTCTATTATATTCTCAATGTGATAGATCTTGATCCTATTGATGATGATACCCTTACTGAAGAGGCCGCCATTTATTATAAGAGGAAAGACGATGAGCTTAAGATAAGAAGTTACATCAAAGCCTCTATGAGCTCAACTTTGTAAGAGCAATAGACATGATGGACTCTTCAGTGGAAATCATGGAAAACCTACAAGAGTTGTACAGTGAAAGTAGTGAAACTGCTAGATACGATGTAACTAGCAAGTTATTCAGGATAAAGATGAAGGATGAGACTCCAGTCTCCAATCATGTGCGTCAAATGATTAATTTGATTTATCAAACATATACATTTGATCTAGGACTAACGTTCAAGGTTAAGGTAGATTTGATCCTACAGTCCTTGTCTCCCACCTTTAAGGGCTTCATTTCCAACTTCAACATGAGCAAGTTGATTAGATCAACTAGGTCACTTAGTGAGCTTCATGACTCATTAAAGACTTATGAAAAATTGTAAACATCTTGTAGGTTGAAGGAAATGATAAATGGGTTGTTCTTGCCGTCTCTGGTCCTCACAAGGGCAAGAAAAATGGAAGGGGTAAGAAACAAGCCTCCAAGAAATCTAAGCCCACTGGAGGCATATCGAAGAAATGGAAGGAAAAGAAGGCCCAATATGAGTGCTTCTATAGCAAGAAGAAGAGACACTAGAAGAGGAATTGTCCTCAGTACCTTGCGAGCTTGAAGAAGTAAAAAGAAGATATGTCCTCGTTCTTTGTTATTGAAATGGATCTTGTAATAAATTTCATATCTTATTCATGGATTTTAGATGTTGCTGCTACCTCACATATTTGTTTGTGTCCGTAGATTCTAAAGAGTAAGAGGTTGATTAAGGAAGAATAAATGGGTCCTTAAAGTTGGGAATGAAGAGCTTGTCTCCGCAACCACTGTAGGGACATGTCAACTTCTTATGCCATCAAGACATTTAATTTTATGAGATACATTTTTAAATTTTCCTAATGCAATAAGGAATATTTTTTTCCATTCCAATATTGACAAAAGGTAATTATGAATTTCATTTTATCAATGAGAAATGTAATATTTATTATATGAATAAATTTGTTGATATTGCACTAAATGTAAATAGATTGTATGTCTTGCAAATAAATGAGAACCATAACAAAGAATTAAATACAATAACAACAAAAGACCAAGAGATAATCCCAATTCAAGATTCATTTGGCACTTAAGATTAGGTCATATTGGAGAGAGAAAAATTTCACAACTGGAGAATGAAGGCTTTCTTCCTTCATTAGGTTTAGAACCTTATCCAACTTTTGAATCATATCTCAAAGGAAAAATGACCAAATCACATTTTCTAGGACAAGACGAAAGAGCCAAAGAAACCTTAGAACTCATATATACTGATGTATGCAGGCCACTTAGCATAGTGGCCAATGGTGATTTTTAATACTTCGTTACTTTCACTGACGAATGTTCAAGATTTGGGTATTTGTACCTAATGAAACATAAGTCATAAACTTTTGAAAAGTTCATAGAGTATAAGAATGAAGTAGAAAAGCAATTGCGAAAAGTATTAAAAATCTACGATATAATCATGGAGGAGAATACTTAAGTATCGAATTTCAAGATTATCTCAAGGAATATAGAATAGTGTCACAAGTAACACCTCCATACACACCTTAACATAATGGTGTCTTTGAAATGAGAAATCGTACCCTATTGGATATGGTACGTTCCATGATGAGTTTTATTAATAACAATGTCCTTTTGGGGATATGCTCTCCAAACAACTCTGCATGTTCTAAATAGAGTTCCGACCAAATCCGCTCTCAAAACTCCATATGAGATATGGTATGGGAAACGTCCTAATTTAGGATATTTGAAGATTTGAAGTAGTCCAACTTATGTAAGGAAAGTCTTTTCCGAAAAACTAGACTCAAGATCTGAAATAGGTCGATTAAATTTGGGACCATAATTTTAAGCTAAATTTTGAGAACGCGGTCATCTCGGACTATATTGTTGCTCGTTTAAAGGTTTGAGATGATTAAACCAAAAATTTACCATAAGAAAAATCATCAACTGATTTCACATACAGAAAAAATGATAATAGCAGAATGCCAAAATCATCAATAATGGTTAAAAAATAACCTTAATAGCCAAATCGTAAGAAATGATTGCACGAATATAACTACAAATAGACCATTATCTATTATTAAAATATTAGTGCCTTATTCAAAATGTAACACCTTAAATTTATTTTACCCATATTTTAATCTATTAATTTTGGTGTGTTGGAACTTTAGGACTGGATTGTTTAGTTTACAAAAATTAGATTTAAAAATGATATAAAGGATAAGTTTATGGAGACAATTGATAATTGTCTTGTAATATAAAAAAACCTATTTACAAACACACACCTTTTCCATTTCATCTTCCAGCAGCCGTGAGAGAGAGCAATAGGCGAGAGAGAGAAAAAGAAAGAAAAAGAAATAAAAGAGAGAAAAAGAGAGAGACTTGTCCCGATCCGTCCGATCCGAAGCCTATTTCGACCGATTATTTGAGGGAAAACATAGATTTCGACGAGAGCATTATTTTGACAGTGGTTTCATCTCGATAAATTTTCTATTTTAATAGAAATCCCGATAAGAAACTTTTAAGGGTTTTTCTTGATTTCCCGTTGATCTGGAACTCCGATTGACAAACCGTCAGCGGCATTGGAACCGGGAGGGAGAGATGAAGATTCAGCCACAGGAAAAATTAGACTTCGGCCGGCGCATGGCGCTCACACGCCCCATGCATAGTGTTGGGTTCTCTAAGAACATGCCTATGATCATTAAAGCATAAAAGATGTGTGAATAAACAATGAAGTTTGCGGAATAACTTACATTGATCGGTTTCTTGGATGTAAGAGAGTTCAAAAAATTGAATCCTTTGAAGTACTCCAAGCTCCTTTTAATTTGTATGGTTGAGCTCCAAGCTTTGAATCTTGAATTCCAAACTCAATGGGAATGGTTTCCCTATCACCTTTGTTGACCCTTTTGTGTTCTAGCACTTAAGATTTTGAAACAAAAATCACTTAGCAAGAAGCCTAGCTCCACGCCAATGGAGAGGAAAAAGAGAGAAGAATTCGGCCCTTAGAGAGAAAGTGAGAAGTGTGTTGACTTTTTTTAATTTTCAAAAAATTAAAAGACATATACAAAATCTCAAATTTGGTAAAAGTCTATCACACATCAAGATAATGTGTTTACCAAGTTATCATCAAATCTACACTAACTTCCATCACCATAAAAGTAAATATTTGACTAGTGATGTGACTTGAGGTGGGCCCCACTTGATTCAAAATTCGAGTGGGCCCGTAAACACATTCCGGGCTCGGGTTCGTTAATTCGGAATTAACGAATTTTCCGTTGTGACTTAATTAAATCAAATTTAATTAAATAATTATGCCTAGCAAAATTACTATTAAAGTCGCTCGCGAATTAATTCTAAATTAATTCGTTCGCCCGAATTAAAATCCAATTTTAATTATGTTTATGAAATCTAATTTCATTTAATATATCGAATATATATTAATTTTATCTATTAA
This sequence comes from Zanthoxylum bungeanum, assembly GCA_019454045.1. NCBI lineage: Eukaryota > Viridiplantae > Streptophyta > Magnoliopsida > Sapindales > Rutaceae > Zanthoxylum > Zanthoxylum bungeanum. The sequence goes on from SKCR01030243.1 coordinate 78,122, forward strand.
TTCCAAATTAATCGTTCTCTCTCTTCTATTTGAATTTTATCCCAGATAAATTCTTGCTGTAATTAATCCCAGATTAATTTTCTCTCTCTCATAATTAATCCCAGTTTAATTCTGTTCCAGTCATACGTCATCGGTGAATCTTCGGGAAGCGACCCATGAGATCCCTTGATATGTTGGCAGTAAATCCGGTCGTCGGACTATCCGAACACGTGCATACCCTATACTATGTTCTTACCGATTTACAAGACAATGTTGGCTTCTAGCAAAGCATCATGCCTACCCAATTCTCCAGAAATATTCTTTAAGGAATATATAATCTTTGTTAGGCGTAGTATACGTAGTATTGCGTATTGCGATCCAGTATCTGATGTCACATGCAAGGCCTGAGGCTGGAATAGTGTCTGCCCCGTACGAAGCATATATCGGATCATAAGTAACTAGTCTCTATAATCGGATAATCATAACCTTGACATATTATACCGATAGTTGCAACATAATAGAGAACCAGTTATGTATCCCTCTGTGATCATCATCTCCATATGACTGAAGTGATACTTCTGTCTTGACATAACACCTAATACACTACGATTCTCAATAAACCCAGAAGAGGCGTACACAGAACCTGTTAAAGTCCCGAAAGACTAAAACTAAAGTTTATTGATGTCGCAAGTATTAGCGATGCAAGTCTTAGGTTAAGACCAAATACACCTACCATGATGCGGATTCCTATAGACACATAGTCATACTACCAATGGGATTCTGCAGGGTCTATCCACATCGAAGCTGTTCTCGTACCATCGGTAAACACAACCTCCTATCACACTTGCATAAGTATCTAATACTTAAATATATGAGAACTATGTTGTTATGCTTCCATAACACGCACAAGTGCAATACTAGTCTATTCCGCATTATCGATGTCCATTCTCGATAATACTACGACTAGGGATATTTATTGATTAAACCTTAGTGGATTGATACTGTCTCATATCTTATAATTCAGAACTAATCATAAGGACTTTTATCATTTATATATTCAAGTAATCTAATTACAAAATGATAAAATAGCAATTTTCTTTGTCACATAGTTAATTTGTACAAAAACCACAATGTCTTTTATAAATAGTGACGCTATGGGTCATAGCAAACAAGGTTTGCAGGTTGTTCGATCCATGTTTGGATTGAAGCAAGCATATGTTCTTGGAAATGATTCTTGTGTATATAAGAGGGTTAGTGGGAGCGCACTGACAGTGGTTGTCCTATAAATAATGATAATATGTCATTTCTTGGAAATGATATTCCCATAATAATAATCGGTGAAAACTTGGCTTTCGAGAAAACTCTCCGAGAACTCGTACATTGAAAAATGTACGTTACCTGGTGTCTCATACGCTTTGAGCATATGAAATCACAAACAGGCCAATCTGAGTGATAGTCACTAGATTGATGATAAGAACATCCGTTAGTATCTTAGAGAACTAAGGATGCTGTCTTAATCTATGGAGAATGAGAACTTGAAGTGACAGAGATCACTGTAGCAAGTTTCCTAAACCGATAAAATGACTATAAGTCGCAAACGGTACTACACAGTTTAAATAACGGTACAGTGAGCTGGAAATCTTCCAAGCAAGATACTGTTACCAAATAAACAACAAATGCGGGTTAATTACTACAGCTGAGGCGGCAAAAGAAGCCATTTGGGTCGATAACAAATCTAATTAGATTAGATATAATTCTGTTAGAAGCTAAGCTAGGCTTGAGCACAGGGTAAAGAATTAATGGTCTCATCAACGATCCAGATAAATACTTCGATGTTCATCTGATTCGTTCGGATCATAAATCGTGGCGATGTGATGATCGAATAAATCGCATCAGATGATAATCATGCAAATCCGGTGACAAAAGCATTTCTCAGCAGTTTGAGCCAACCGTACATAGTTCGGGTGTAAGACACTCGAGTGACTGGCTATAGGCCAAGTGGGAGATTGTTGGACAATTATGACCCATAGCGTCACTATTTGTACATATCATGGTGTTGTTGTACAAATTAATTATGTGACAAAAGAGATTACACTCTTATCATTTGTGATTAGATCACCTAAATATATAAATGATAGGAGGTCCCTATGATTTGTTCCTGGATGGAGAATGATATGAGATAGTATCAGTCCACGAAGGATAAATCATTAAATATCCCTAGTCAGAGTATTATCGAGATTGGACATCGATAAATACGTAAAAGACTAGTATTGCATTTGTGCGTGTTGTGAGGGCACAACGACATAGTTCTCATATATTTGGGTATAGGATACTCATGCAAGTGTAATAGGAGGTTGTGTTTTACCGATGGTACGGGAAACAGCTTCGCTCTGGATAGAACCCCTCGGAATTCCATTGGTAGTATGACTATGTGTCTTTGGAAATCCGAAATCAGGGTAGTTGTATTTGGTCTTAACCTGAGAGTTGCACCGCTAATACTTGCGACAATCAATATACTTTGGTTGTCGTCGTCCAGGGCTTTAACAGGTTCTGTGTACGCCAATGCTGGGTATATTGAGAATCCTAGTGTGTTGGGCGTGATGTCAAGACGAAAGTATCACTCCAGTCATATGGAGATGATGGTCACGTAGGATACGGGACTGGTTCTCTTAAATGTTGCAGCTATCGGGATAAAATGACAAGGTCAGGTTTATCCGATTATAGAGACTAGTCACCAGACATCTGACATGTGCTTCGTACGGGGTAGACACAATTCCAGCCCCAGGCCTAGCACGTGATCATCCGATACTGGACAGAAATACGCAATACTACGTATACTACGCCTGATACAGATCCTTTATTCCTGTAAGGATGTTTCCGGAGAATTGGGTAGGCATGGCGCTTTGCTAGAGACCAACCTTGTCTTGTAAATCAGTATAAACGTAGTACGAGGTACTTACATGTTTGGATAGTCCGACGACCGAATTTACTGCCAACATATCTGAGGATCTCATGGGTCGCTTCCCAAAGATTCACCGATGACTTATGACTCGCACTCTAAATTAATCTGGGATTAATTACGGAGATATTTTATCTGGGATAATATATCATTAAAGAGAGATAACGATTAATTTGGAATTAATCGATACGCAACAGAAAATTCGCTAATTTGGAATTAACGAACCCGAGCCCGAGATTATTTGCGAGCGCATTCGCATTTCAAATTCGAGTGTGGCACGCAAGTCAAATCAAGCGTCAAATCGCTAGTCGCATCAAGCGTCAAATCACTTGTCACTTTGAGTGATGTGACTTGACAACTTGTGATTGATGTGATTGAGTGATGTGTGTGGTTGTTGGATTTAATGGTTTGACTTTTAAAAGCCAAATTCATTCCAAATGAATTTGAAATTCACTATTGTGTATAAGATACACAAATTTGGAACACATATAACTATCTCTCTCTCACTTCATCTCTTTCTCTCTTCACGCCTAAGGGGCAAAATGCTCACTGGTTTTCCCTCTAAAAACGTGACATAGGGAAGCTTAGAGTGGGATTTTGTGGCAAAATCTCAAGTGCTAGCACACTTATGAGACATGCAAAGGTGATAGGGAAGTCCACCCATGAGCCGGGATTCAATCGACGAAGCTTGGAGCTTGTTCGAGGAGCTCAAAAACAGAAAATGAAGGAGCATGGACTGCTCACTGCTGAGTTCACTGTCAAGGGCAGAAAATTAATTTTGTTGCCTACGCGTCACTCAACCGCTCGATGTAAGTATTTCGTAACTTCTCGATTGTTATTCACACATGAATTCATGCTTATTATTGATCTTGAGACCTTAATAGAAACCAACAGAGGGTAGCATAGATCCGCACCCCCGGCTCTAGATTTTGGCTTGGGGGACGGTGATATGTAACCCCCCAAGGCCACTAGATTTCAGGGCTAGGGGTATGACGATACGTAACGCCCTTTGACCCTAGTTTCAGGGACAAGTAGTGGCATGATTTGGGGGACGGCGATACGTAATGCCCCAATGTCATGGATTTGCACTCCTGGATCTAGTTAGACGTATGGGGTAACATCGATACGTAACGCCTCCATGCGTCAAGTTTTCGGCAGACGCTTAGATTTTTAAAGACAGACTTACAGAAAAGATGTTTTAAGAAATAGTTTTCATAAGGAATTATTTTATGAAATTGCATAGATTTTTGAGAATGAACCCAGTTTATGTTTTTATGAGTTCAGGTTTTCTATAGATTTTCCAGTTACTTGAGATTTCAGATTTTCACATCAAGATTTCAACATAGATTTTTGAGAATGAACCAAGTTTATATTTTATGCTTTCAGAAGCATTTTTTTTTACAACACTGTTGATTTTAATACCGATTTTCAGATATGAATTTCATGCTTTCATAACTAATTACATTATTAAATGTAATTCATCCATGTCATGTTACATTACATATAGCATTTTAGCTCATGATAATTTTAGGTTCGTAAGTTGCGGTTCATGTAATCAATCCTAGATTTCATGATTCATACACAGGTTAGATTAGAACCAAGCCACCACGGGTTTGGGATGGCTTTTTCCACGGGTATGGGTGGTTTGGGTTATAGCATGCATTAGTTTCATGATCACGGTCTACATGCAGTTTTCAGTTCATGCAGCCAGCAAATTAGCTCATGCATCTGTAGTTCAGATAGTTCAGTGCGATTTATACATTCAATTAGATATTCAGATCAAACCATGCGTTCCAGACCAAATAATCAGATCATACATTCCAGGCTAATAATCAGATAAGTCTATATATGTCTGGTTTAGTTTTTAGGTCCATCCATTCACAGTTCAGGTATTTAGACCTGCATTCTAGTTCAAGTAGCTAAGCGCAATTCCAGCCTATCCAACTTAGACATTCAGGACATATGTATGTTCAGATTAGATATTCAAGTTAACTCATGCACCCTTAGTTAAGATTAAGTCATGTTCAGTAGGCATCATTCATTGCAAGTAAATCCAGTATATAGGTCTTGTAGATTTCAGAATCAGGTTCAGTTCAAATAGTTTCAAGTCAGATGACGTCAATTTAACTCAAGTTAGTAGATTAGGATGTCAATAGTTAGTTTTCAGTTCAAACAGCTCAATATAGTTCTTGCAGATTCAAGTCACTATACTGTTAGGGTTGGTGCTCCGAGTGCCAATCTGGATCGTATTTATGTCTGATTCAATTTTCCATAATATTACTGATTTAACGGTAGCACCGTTGTCTTTTGTACGCTTATTCGATCTAATTGCGATTAGATATCTGATTACGATTAGATCGAAACTGAATATGGTTCAGTGATAAGTGTATATTAGACAAAGACCCTATTATTTATAGTATAGTGCGCAGTTACAACATAGTTTATAATTGACATTGGGAAGCGCACTATTAGTTGTATATCCTTAAATAAAGTTTCTGGTCAAGATTTACTAACACGGGTCGGTTAGTTAAATCCCCTGAGACCAGTACATGTCGTATATCGTGACTTGGTCCAATGGTTTATCCCAGTGAACCATGAGTCTCGGGAGACTCGTATAGACATTTAGGTGTTTATTTGATAAGACACTGAACGACTCACTAATGGTTTCCTAATAGATGGTATACCAACGTCAGTAGGAACCTTCTCGAGTTGAGCGAGCATAGTGGTCCTTCGACTTGAGATACCACAGTGGGATATATGAGTTATCCTCCATACTTTGATGGCAGTCACGTCAACGATCTATTCATGATCAGACCTCCGCCTTTTCGTTGGGTGTGGAGTGATACTCATGATATCCAGTGTGTATCAAGATAAGATCCGTCAGTCCTGTGTACATGGCATATGCATCCAGCACGTGTTTACGATCTAGTAAATCCATGGCCGTGGAATAACTTCAGAAACCAGTTCCGAGTGTAATTTAGAGATCGTAAGTTGAAAGTCGACTATATTATACCGAACGGATTTGGCATTGTTATCTATATCCCAGGTATAATACGGATAGCCTGTGACGGAGAGATTATATGTTTACTATGACCTCGACTTGCATAGTTTAACGAGATAATCCGTGGTCGTCATAATTCATGTGTGGGTGAATTATGGACACGAAAATTGGATTTCGTGACGGATAAACCTAAACTTAGAAAGTCCCACAATATGAAGTGTACTCATTGAAAACTTGGGCAACTCGATATGAATAATACAAATTATTTATTATACTTCACCGGATTAAATGAGTTAATTCGGATCGTTTAATCGGTTAAACGATAACACATGCAATTAGAGGATTTTTTCCGATAATAATTATTGTGTATTTGTGTTTGATACATAATACGATTTGATACACATTAATTATTCGTCAAATAAGATTTTGACACATGCCATAAATATATGTATTTATTATTTATTGTAAATAAAATACATATATAATAATAATTATATTAATTAATTATTTAGATATTTAATTATTAAATATTTGAATAATTAATTGATTATGTGCTCAAATTTGATTTGGCCAACACAAAAGCTTATCTTTTTTTTCATTTTTATTTAATGTAATTAAAAATATAAAATGACAAAAATAAACCCCACAAATCCGGTCAACATATATATTAAAGGGAAAATTTGTTTTCTCTCTCTTGATCACTTTCCTTCACTTCCGAAAGCTTCAAAAAAAGGATGAAAATGGGTTTCATTGATGCTTGATGATTCAAGAACAAAAAATTGAAGAAAAATCAAGAAAGCTTAAGGAACTTTGGAGATTTAAGGTAAGTCTTCAAAGCCCAAAAGCTTGGAAATCTTGTTTCTTGTTTCTTGAAAATCTAGAAGGGTTCTAGGGTTCTTCAAATCTCAAAAATTTGGGGCTTTGTGGTTTGATGAATGGATTGGAAGCTATTATGCATGGGTGAAGTAGTTTTAGGCAATATTATTGTAATATTGTTTCAATTTATTGTTGGACAACATGGTTGACATTCTAGATTTTTTAAGCCACTCTAAGATAACCTAGAATTTTTCTAGAGTATTTCGTATGTGATGGGACTTCTTTGGTGATAGATTAATTTGATTAATCTTGGAAAAATTGGATTTAAAGCATAAAAATGGCCTTTTCAGTTCTCTGTATCAGTTCTTGTAAAATTGGAAATTATGTGATGATTTTGATGTCATATGAATGTAATAGATGTGTTTTGGGAGTTGGAACTATTTCCGGAAAGTGTTTCCGAGTCGAAATAAGCGAAAACGGCCAAAAACGATGTTACTGGGTGGATTTTGAGCCAACCGGGTGACGGCTACCCAAACAGTGAATCCGTTACTGTTCGAGCAGCCAATGAAATGCCTTGACACTATTGGGGCTGACCTGGGTAGTCCTCATAAGTTTCGGGCAGTCGGTTCAGTCGAAAACGCATTTTGCGTCATTTTACAGAAAAATGGTTTTCATAGAAGTTTCGCGAGTTTTCAACCTTATTTATGTTAATATTTGATATTGAATAAATATTTTTAGGTGAAATATGAATAAATTATTCATATTAGATATTGAATAATTTATTCGGTATTTTGAAAAAATTTTAAAATACGATTTCGCTCGAACCGCGCTTCCGCCGCACCCTATCATCGAAAACCCCAACAAAATTGGTATCAGAGCGGGTCTGATGCTTCATCCATTACATTATTCATGCTTGATATATGATATATAATCCAATTTTAATGTTCGTACATGCTAGGAATCTATATGTGTTTCTTTACATTTCGGTTCTTCGCTAAGGAAAATGTAATAGGAATTTAATTGTTAAATTAAGTTATATTTTCTATAGGTAGAATTGAATTGTTTAGAAAATAATTTAGATTAAAATTCTGCATTTGATATAGATTATAACTTCCTGAGGAAAATACCCGCTTTTTAATATGGCTGTAAAGTAACGTGTATTGGATACATGTTTCTTGGTCCGTCTTGTCAGTACAGTTTGTGGGTATCTTTCTATAACTGCATCCGAGATCGTGCCAAAGCTGTGAGGGTGTAGGTTATAGGATTATTATCCATACCGGTTGTATATTGATACTGGATAAATTCAAGTGAAAGTGGAAAATCGGAACGTGCCAAAGCTGTCAGGACTACATCGGTAGCTTGAGTTTCTCATTGACAAGTGAAGCCTTGATACGCCTCCTTGTGAACATGCCAAAGCTTTCATAATGAGAAATGGTCAGGACCAAAACCAGGAGTCACTGGTGAGTGATTGACAAGGAGTTGTCTACCTAATGAATATATGTAGGTGAGATCGTGCCAAAGCTGTGAGTCGAAATATATTCATGGGATCCTACTCTCACTATAGAATTCGATTTAATTATTGGATTCCCGTTGTCCTTTGGGAATTATGGTGTTACGTAAAGTAGTGGGAGACACTGCTGGGTTAAAAATCCATAACTCGAGCAGTGAGTAATTTTATGGAATTTACTGCTTTCGTTTACCTTTCATTCTATATTGTTTATAGATTTATACTTCTAATCCACTACATTGCTTATTACTTGAATAGGTTTTCTGACTTTACTTATGGTTGCATAGTTCTAGAATATGTTCTAGAAAGACAGTAGACTTAGATATTGTTAGATTAGTTGAAACCATCATGAAGTATTGTTCCGATTTTCTTGAAAATCAAGATGGTTTGTGACTTAGTTTCTAAGTCGCAATTAAGTAATCTAAATGGATATCTTGTTTATGATATTATTCTAGAAAGAATAGTTTCTTGTGCAGAAAGAATTGACACGAATCGGTTCATGTCTCGAGATTCTTGACTGGCATTAAGAAAACCCCTTTAGTATTTTTTGTCTTATAATGATGTTTCTTGGTTTTAGTGACTTTTAGAAGTCACGTGTCTGACACAGTTTGCTAATCGATTATTTGTAATTGTTGTGAATAATTGAACGTCAATTATAAAGCTTAAGAAAAGAGATTTGTATAGTTGTGTATAGAGAGAATCAATTCTCACAATACGATAACTGTAGGTATTGGATATCGGATCTCCCGTCTAGTTATTTAAAATAATGTTCAACAACTGTTTTGATATTTGATATCAGAACTTGTGACTATTGGATAGTTTCTTGTTCTGTATAAATAGTTTTTACATATTTTAAGATGACTAGTTGTGTCATTAATGAAAAGATAAGCATTAAGAAAATATTCAGTAATAAATGATTAGAACTGTGCATTATGAGATTTTATCATAAAAATATTGGATGCTTATTTCGTATGGTAAAGGATGGTCTGATATGAGATCACACCACATATCCTTATCCATTTAATGAATATTATATTCAGGTTGTGATTAAATCTCATTTAACCGATGATTGTCATTGGACCACCGATCTATTAAACTAATATATTGGATGTGTGTAGTTTAATGAATTAGAAATTGTCTTAGATAGTTTTCTTTGCTCTGTAACTTAGTTAATGAATTGTCATGACTTAGTTACGAGTTTCTAAAAGAAAATATATTGAACGTCTTGAATGGTTCGAGAACTTTCAATATGTTTTCTGATGAAACGTAGATAGAATATTTTGAATGGTTCAAAGATATTCTATTTGAAGTATTGAAAACTATAAAATTCATTGTGAGTCTTTTAATTGTTTGAAGATGTTTAATATAATCAAACACATGAATTTATGACAATTAGTTCTAAAGTTATTTAATGAATATGATTGTTACTCAATATTAAACTTCCACGATTCCATTTTGATGTAATTGGTTAGTGGGAGTAATCGAATCTTATATGATTTGATTCGTTGATATTGAGTGTTACCGAATTAGTTTTTTCAATGCTTGTGGGGTTATACTCCAGTAACACTAATTCATCTCTTTAATTTTGTTCCATTAGTTTCTACAATTACATATATGATATGTATAGATAGAAAATTTGAATCTTGAAAAGTTTGAGATTTGATTTTTTTTTTTATATAATGGTTATATAATTGAAAGTACTTTTACCTCGGAGGTACAAGTAAGGTTTATCATTTATTCTATTTAATATAATATTGTATTCTATTTGATATAATATATTTTCTATGATCCCGAGTAATAAAATTATTTTATTACTTGGTGTGTTAACATTTGATGTTAATGATTGCAGAAAAGATTTGACTTATTGAAGTCAAATGTGAGAGTGATAAACTGTAATGGAACTACATAATTAATAAGATGAAAATACCCTTTGACAACTTCCGTGTAAGTCCAATAGGATGCCAGAATCATTTTCAAAGTATCTGATACTTAATGATTCTGATGTTTTCTTATCGAAAAAAAATATCCTATAACTTATAGTGGGAGCGATATTTGATATCGTTTCCGGAACTTAGCATTGAACTATAGATCTAAGATTGTTCATCGCTTACGACGATCAATTTTTGAACTTGATTAAGCTTTCGTTATAAATAGTTCATAAGATGTGAAAATTGTTTGCGCGGTAAAAGCGAAGTGAGCTCGATAAAGGTTTGACCTTTATAGTATAACAGTGAGAAAGGTTACACTCAGTAGTCTATTGTGGATTCTGAGGAAGCTTGTCTCTTGTCGCACTGATTGAACAATTAAGGATCTGTTGGTTAATGTTGATATTAAATTGTATTTTGGCTAAAGAATGCAAAATGGCGTTCTTGAGTGATTTCTTCGAATGACAAATCCATCGTGATTCCTTTGTTTGAAGAGTTCATTCTAGAATGGCCCTAGAGTTTGTATTCTACTAAGATCACAGACTGATATACTAGCTTATGAAGCCTATTGTAGACTCAGATAAGCTTTCCGAAAATTCGTGTTATCTGATTTTGATATCAGTCAGATTGTCTGGTTTTATCAAATTTTAGAGAATACATATTTGTTAGTAGGGTCAGTGAGAGCGTACAAGTTTCTTTCTAGTATTACATATCCAGAATCTTCTTTTTTTCGTGGAAGCATTGGGAGTAGTCTCTGTTATATTTGATATAAAATTTTATATATGATATAAAACTAGAGACTTGTGATAAACTCTCATTAGTCGCGTATTAGATATGATCTAATAAATGACACAGTAACACTATATGTATGACAGTTAGTGTAACTGTTTGACAGTTAACGTGTCTTTTATGTATATAGTATTCATCTTTCGTAGAGGATGATTCCTTTGTCGAAAGATAGATTGATTGGAATGTCTAGTCAATCTTATGCATCATAGGATGTTAGCGTAATGAATACAATATTATATGCGATTAACGATATCAATTTAATCATAATTGTTATGAGTTATTTTGATATGGAGTAGACCATATGGTGGTTCTAGAAACAAGTTCTTTGTGATCTTTGAGATATTAAGAACGAGTTTCATATTCATGGAGAATTTAGTTAGCAACCATAATGTTAGATTAGTTTTGATTCTAATTATGACATTAGATGGTCTTTGTCATATAAAGTCAGAAAAGATGCAGTGAGAGTGTCACCATTGATTGTACTGAATCAGTGGAATCAGTTGCAACTTATGAAGTATTGACTTATGAAGTTGCATAGTGATCTCAAAGATTAGAAGTTTTCATATTAGTGTGGTGTTTGCGGTTGTCTCAAAGTATTTGGATTTGATTTCTAAATACATAGACAACTCAGTAGCTATAGCACAATACTGATATAGCATCTGAGTCATATTGATGTAGAATTTGGATTCTGTAAAATTATGAATGATGCTGGCTAAGGAAAACGGTTCAGTTTGTTGGACAAACTCGATTTGTTAAAGCAAGCTTACTTGTTGTTGCCAACCACTTGAGTGCTGGTGAGCTCTTGAGGACCATGAGTATGCGATACATATTAAGATGTGTATAGGATACCATGGATTGGCATTAGAGCAAGTAGGAGAAATTGTTAGGGTTGGTGCTCCGAGTGCCAATCCATATCATATTTATATCCAATTCATAAATACGAGCGATTCAATTTTCCATAATATTACTGATTTAACGGTAGCACCCTTGTCTTTTATACGCTTATTCGATCTAATTGTGATTAGATATTTGATTATGATGAAATCGAAACTGAATCTGGTTCAGTGATAAGTGTATATTAGACAAAGATCCTAGGATTTACAGTATAGTGCGCAGTTACAATGTAGTTTATAATTGACATTGGGAAGCACACTATTAGTTGTATATCCTTAAATAAAGTTCCTAGTCAAGATTTACTAACACGGGTCGGTTAGTTAAATCCGCTGAGACTAGTACATGTCGTATATCGTGACTTGGTCCGATGGTTTATCCCAGTGAACCATGAGTCTCAGGAGACTCATATAGACATGTAGGTGTTTATTTGATAAGACACTGAACGACTCACTGAAGTTTTCCTAATAGATGGTATACCAACGTCAATAGAAACCTTCTCGAGTTGAGCGAGCACTGTGGTCATTCGACTTGAGATACCACAGTGGGATATATGAGTTATCCTCCATACTTTGATGGCAGTCACGTCAACGATCTATTCATGATCAGACCTCCGCCTTTTCGTTGGGTGTGGAGTGATGCTCATGATATCCAGTGTGTATCAAGATAGGATCCGTCAGTCCTGTGTACATGGCATATGCATCCAGCACGTGTTTACGATCTAGTAAATCCATGGCCGTGGTATAACTTCGGAAACCAGTTCCGAGTGTTATTTAGAGATCGTAAATTGAAAGTCGATTGTATTATACTGAACGAATTTGATGTTGTTATCTATATCCCAGGTACAATATGGATAGCCTGTGATGGAGGGATTATACGTATGCTATGACCTCGACTTGCATAGTTTAGCGAATGTAGGCACTGCATTTTTGCATATAAGTCCCTATGATTAGTCTCATTTGGAGACACTACCTTTTAAGTCACGGAAGTCACGGGAAACGGACGTCGGAAGGGGAAATTCAGAATAAGTATGTTATCAGATTCATTTCACAAGTTCATTGTTTTCGTTCGTGCTGCGTTCGTGACCACGTTCGAACGTCAAGCAGATTGCGGGCATTCGTGTAGCATTTGAATCAGCGTTCGAACGGTGTCGGCATTTCTGGTTTTGCTGCTAGCCTTACATCCAAGCCCAATTAGCCCACCAAAGCCCATAAAACACATCCAAATTAATAAAATGCATATTTAACATATGGAGAATTAAATAAAATCTAATAATCATATACCAAAATTAAAATAATATCATGCTTAAACCAAACAAATTAAATATATTAACTTCCTAATTAACCAAATCTTGTCTCCAATCAATCTTTCGTTTTCCTTATATAACACCAAATCATATCCTCCTTTAATGCACCAAATCCCTTCATTGTCAAGCAAGGATTCACCCATCCCATTTGTCTATAAAAGAGACCCAAAACCAAGACACTCCCCATCTCTCATTCACGCCCAATACACAAAAACAACAAGAAACAATTTTCTTCTTCTCTCTCTAGCATTCACGCCTAACCCTGAGCAAAAAACAGTCCCCATTACCGAGAATATCAAGCCTAAAAACAGTCCCTACTACCCGCAAAAACCACTGAATACACAACCCTCCATAGCCCCTCTAAACACCGAAACAGCAGCCTCAAATCTGTCCCTATACCACCGAAAAACTACACTATTTCACAGCCCAAAACAGTCACGTTATTACCAAAAATCACACTCAAGAAACAGCAGCCCAAACACCTTAAAACAGCCCCTAAATCACCTAAAACAGTAACTAAAAAAACTACACTTTTAATCCCTAAAACAGTAACTAAATCTACACCTTAAACCTTAAGAAAAAAACATCCAAAATAGTAGCCTAAAACATCAAAAACAGTGACCAAAATACAGCAGCAAAATAGCAGTGGAACGGAGGGAAACAAGAGCTCGAACAACGAAGCAGCGAAGGAAAATGTTGAACCAGTGAACCGGAGGAGTTGCGGAGCATCTACCCTTTCGACGACCGCGTACGGTACTTCCGAGAGTCGACATAAAAGGTTAGACCTAAGGGCACTCTTCGTATTTATTTTGTATTCATCTTTTAATCGTTTTAGTTATTTATTTCGTATGAGAGTCGTTCATGGATGCATATTGTGGCTTTGAATAAAATGGAAAATGTGTCGCCTCTTGTGGTATATAGGATGGAAACCCAGATATAAATTCTGTAGCCAAATCCGAATGGACGGTAGTGTGGTCTGTACTTGGGATACAACTTCACATACCACTTGAGCAAACGACGCATATTTTGTTTTATGTTGTTTGATTCGTTTATTATCCGTTATTTAAATTATACATGTTATTTTTTTGTGTAATGATGAGATGAAGCGTATGGGCTTTGTAAGTTGGATTAAAGGTCCTCCGTTTTGAGGGGTTAAAATCCTTTATCACGATGGTTAGCCGCGCCGGATGACGTATATTCGGTTGAATGTAAGATGTGTTCAATCGGGTATACAAAGTCTGATATCGTTGTCTTTATTTTTATATGCATTATGTCATTAGCGCATGGGCTTAGTAAGTTGGATTAAAGGTCCTTCGTTTCGAGGGGTTAAAATCCTTTACCACGATGCTTCACCACGCCGGATGACGTATATTCGGTTGAATGTAAGATGTGTTCAATCGGGTATACAAAGTCCGATATCGTTGTCTTTATTTTTATATGCATTATGTTATTAGCGCATGGGCTTAGTAAGTTAGATTAAAGGTCCTCCGTTTCGAGGGGTTAAAATCCTTTACCACGATGCTTTGCCGCGCCTTGTAGCCCGTTATTATTTATTATGAGTCATCTATTCATCTGTTCACGTATGCGTCACGTTGTTTACTATTTTTTTTAGGTCACTGCTGTAACCCCGTTTGAACGCGTTTCAGAACACCGCACGAACGCATGTTTTCTATCTCAGTACGTTCGAACGCTACACGAACGCGAACCTTCTGTTTCCCGTTCGAACGCGTTTATAAACGCTTTTCGAACGCGCACGTATTTCCTTTATTTTATCATGCATCAGGTCTGGACCCGTTCAAACGCATTATCAAACGGTATATGAATGCAAACCTTCTGTTTACCGTTCGAATGCTTTTTCGAACGCTACACGAACGCGCACACACTGAACTGAGTTTTTTCATCACATGTCATGCATAATTGTTTCTTAGGTGATTTCTCTTGTATCATGTAATCAATCATACTATTTGTATTCCTGCATTTATTTATTTGATGTATTCATGAGATGGTATTCAAGCATGATTTAGCCCATTTAGTTGTTCATTTTCAAGCATGATTAGTCATTTATTTTGCGTTTGGAATTTGCATTATGTTTAGGTTGTTCTTTGTTTTCTGTATTATATGATCGAAGTATGTTCATGAGATTGTCGTGTACTATTGCATGTTCGCCGTTATTCCAATTTGCTTCCATACATGATTGTACAATTATTATCTACTGGCATGCCTATGATCGAATGTAATGTGCTTATGACATTATATGCTAGCCGTATTTATCTCTATGCATGCAAATTTGGACATAGATTATATGAAAATAGGTTGTATGCAAATTGGGACATAGATTAAATGTAAATAGGTTGTATGCAAATCCGGACATAGGTTATATGCAAACTTAGATATGAGCCTTGTATTTATGCATGCAAACTTAGGAGTAAATTATCCTTGGAAGTAAATGTTGCTTAGGCTTGGTTGAATTATTGCACAAATCATTTTATTACAAGTGGCATAAGTAAGGGACCATTCCGAACCCAATGGTTTGAGGTCTTCCCTTGCGATGGGTGAGTGCGGCCTTAAATCTTTGTCTCGGTTCACACCGGGTGGCGACTCCATCATTCTCTGATTTAGTCCCCCACGGGCTACTCCGTACTCCCAACTAGGCCGCGAGCCTAGAACAGCATGCGTCACCCAGTTTCTGTGTTCCCACAGTCTGGCGACTCCACTAGGGATAGAGAATCGGCCCCGAAATAATGTCTTGTAATATTATGATTTGTGCTTTAATTAACCGTGTCTACTGTGGGTTAAAAGGGGTTTAATCAAATGCATTTTTAAGGCTGGGTAATGGTTTGGTGTCTACCTTTATTCACTACCTTTCTATAAGGAAAAGCTGTGATGACACCTAGATAATCATTTACTCGTAGCCTATTGTGATGGACTAATTTGGAAGACTCGCTGTTTATTCTTGTCACCAAGCGATAAGAGCCTAAGAGGTTTGGGTACTTAAGAGAGCCTCGCTCCACCCTCCCTCTGGGGAATCTACAACGGGAAATCCATATGACAGTCAGTCACACACCATAACTCGTTGGCACGTACTGTAAGGTATAAAAAAGGTGCGCTCACTTGGTCACTCGAACCCTTGAGTGGGGAGACCTAGTTGTGGGAAATCCTTCGCTAGCGAGAGTCTTTGTCTACACTCCCGCAAACCCACACGTAGACCGGGGTTGTATGGCCTATGGCAACTATTTCCTTGTGCTTGTGGACCATCTTCATTTGGATGCAGTTGGACTTCTTGTCAGAAATGCGAACTTGTTGGGCCATTTAAACTGGGAGGAGTTCGCATCCTATGACAATTGGGCCAAAAGCTTCTGAAATGTTGATGGGCCACTCTGTAGAAATTATATCTGTATGCTTGTGTTTGGGAACATTGTCGTTTGGATCCATTCAGACCTTTTGTCATAAAGTATGGGCTTGTTGGGCCATTTAAACTGGGACAAGAACGTATCTTATGATGATTGGGCCAAAAGCTTCTAAAACGCCAATGGGCCATTATATTTTTGTGTTTAGGAGCATTATCATTTGGATACGGTTGGACTTCTTGCCATGAGATGTGAACTTGTTGGGCCATTTAAACTGGGACGAGTTCACTCCTATGACAGTTAGCCCAAAAGATCCTAAAATGATGATGGGCCGATTTGTGTGAAAATATTAATAAGTTGATGTATTCATTGTATCGCATGCATCTCATTCATCTCATGCATACATATAAAATGTTAACACCCTCTATGTCTATAAAAGACGTCATAGATTCCCGTTGGGTTGGGGAAGAGGGAAGACTCATTAAAAGACCGGTAACAGATATGAGTACATCCGATAACGAGGTATCCCGGATAGATCAGTTGGAAAATGGTCTCGCCAAAATTACTGAACAGTTGCAAGCCTTGACTACTACTGTGGCTGGTATGACTGTGCCCCGTGCTGGGGGAAATTATGAGAATGTGAGGCGTGAGGAGCCTCTGAGTGGGTTGGGGGATGATATCCCCGCTTTTGATGACAACATGGCAGAGTATGCAATAGGCAGAGTGATTGGGTCTCAGGCAGAATTTCAGAAGCTTCGGGATCAGGTTGAAATAGTTACCCACAAAATTTGGAGTAAACATGAAGAGTTGTTAGATTATGAGGCAATGACCTTCGAAGAACAGTTGCCAGCTCAGTTCAAGATGCCGGATATGGCTAAGTTCAACGGGAATGGGGATCCGAGGGTCCATCTCCGTCAGTATGTTTCAGTTATGAGTTCAGTGGGTTTATCCAAGCGTCAAGTACAGAAAATGTTTGGGATGTCACTTGAGGGAGCGCCGGTAGTTTGGTATCACATCCTTGAGAAGAAGATTAGGGAAGATTGGAGGGAACTGGCTGATGCTTTTCTGAAGCAATATGTTATAGATCTGGAAATTGATTTGTCACTCCGAGATTTAGAGAACACTAAGCAGAAGCCGGAGGAAAGCTTCAAAGAGTATGTAGACCGCTGGAGAAGCCAGCTCTTAAAGATGTAGACTCGGCCCTCAGAGAAGGATCAAATTAAGATGATTATCAAGGGCACCAAGCCCTCCATCTATGGGAAACTGAGGAGGATGACCTCCATGATCAATGACTTCCGACAGTTGAGGGAAACTGTCATGGATATTGAAGAAGAAGAAGCAGAGAACAAGAAGTTTTATGGCCTAAGTATGAGGCCTATTGGGGGAACATCAGGTACCAAACCTGTTTCTGCGGAGATTGCTGCCATCCGAAATCGGAGATTCTCCAACTTAGGGAGGCCCTTGTCTAAGGTGTTGGAGAAATTAAAAAGACAAGGACTTCTAAAATCCCTGGGGACCAAACCATTTCCCAACCCTCCACCACCACATCTCAACCTGAGCCAATACTGTCACTTCCACCAACAGAAAGGCCATGACACTGACAATTGTGCCCGCCTCGCCATGAAATCCAAGACCTTATAGACTCTAAAAAGATACCCGACCCTGAAACAGAACGCCCCAACACACACCAAAATCCCCTACCAAATTACCACTTTGTCGCCCCCACCAACCTATATGATAAACTCTAGCCTACCTGAAAGCCTTGTCCTCAAATCCTTTGACCACCAAGCCTATTGCCTTGGAATTTGGGATAGTAACAGTGAAGATGAGACAGAACGGGGGCAGAATTTCTGGGAAGACTTCTCCAGTAGTGATGAAGAAGAAGTGGGGGGGATGACACGCAGTGGGCGTTTCTACAATGATATGACTGAGAAGGGTAAAGAAGTGTTATCAGAGGGTAGGGAAGTGGCTGAGAATACAGAAAATGCCGAGGGAGATGTAGTGTTGCAACAGTTGAGGAAAACCCGAGCACAAGTGAGTATCTGGGATTTTTTGTGTGCATCTTAGGAGCACAGGCGGGCCATGGTTGAGCCTTAAGTAAGATAGTGGTGACGGAGGATGCCAACCCCGCAATGTTTGTTGGGTCAGTGCAAAATGAGGCTTTGCAAGCAATCACTTTTTCTGAGGAAGAACTCCCAGCTGATGGGAGAAATCATAATAGACCTTTGTTTATCAGAGCTGAAGTGAGGGGTAAAAGGACCTCTTGTGTGATGGTGGACGATGGCTCATCCATTAATATGTGCCCGTCGAAGATTTTGGCCAAGCTGGGTATAAAAACAACAGATCTGGATCCCTCTAGTATGACTATCAAGGCTTATGATGACAGTAAGCGAGGAGTTGAGGGTACATTTGTAGCAGCAGTCAAGGTTGGTCCTATTGAGGACGAAGTTGAGTTCACAGTGCTGGATATCCCAACCACTTTTACCTTGTTGTTGGGAAGGCCTTGGTTTCATAAGCTTGGGGGTGTGCCCTCCACTCTGCATCAGATGATTAAGTTCCCGTATGTGGGAGAGATTGTCACCATCCGAGCTGAGGTAGACAATGTTTTGGCTGCTTTGGAAATACAACCTTTCACGAGATTCCAAGTGTCGGTAACTTTTGAGGAATGGGTGGATCCTAAGGTAGCTATGATCATGGGAAAAATGAAGTTCGAGCCGGGTGAGGGTTCAAAACTGCCAGACTTTAGAGGACAACTACTCGGAGGGGTTTGGGGTACAAATCTGATGAGGAAAAGCCGAAGGTTAAAAAGAAAGGGCTGAAATTGATGGAATGCTTTGTGAAGGCTTCGGGGTATCAAGGTGAACCCAAACCAATAGAAGTTAATGGGATCGTTTTGCCTGGATTTGAGATCTTCCAGGAGATGTTGGGTGAGAAGCCACTGACCGAAGAAGTTGTGGAGGAAGAGAATTGGGAAGAAGAACTGATGAAGTTGGAGAGCCCGACTCTCGAAGAAGATAAGAAGTCTGAGAAGAACCTGGTTGCGGAGGATGAAGTGTCTGCCGATGATGAGGACATTTATCTTCTTGATTTATTTGAGTGTACTCCTGCATTTATTAGCAATAAAGACAATCATTTTGCTTATTTGCTCGAGTCTTTTTCCTCTAACTTGCATGGCTTGAGTATATTTGATATCAGCTCCACCAGAACGAATGCATTTAACTTAGGCACGCCTGAGAATCCTAAGGAAATTCTGATTGCAAGTGAAGTTACCGCTGTAGAGTAGGAGAAATTAGAAAAAGTATTGGTCAGATATGCCAAAGTGTTTTCTTGGTCCTGTGAGGACATGCCTGGGGTAGACAGAAGCATTGCCCAGCACACAATACCAAATTATCCGAATATGAAGCCAGTGAAACAGAAACTTCGACGGATGAGACCTGAGTGGGCCGAGAAGGTCAGAGAAGAGGTTAAGAAACATATAGATGTGGGGTTCCTGGAAGTGGTAAAGTATCTCGAATGGTTATTAAATGTTGTGCCAGTGCCGAAGAAAGACGGGAAAGTCAGAATGTGTGTGGATTACAGAGATCTCAACAAGGCTTGTCCGAAAGATGATTTTCCTCTACCTCATATTGATGTACTAGTTAATAGTGCAGCTTTATCTGCCATGTATTCATTTGCAGATGGGTTTTCAGGGTATAATCAGGTTCTTATGGCTGAGGAAGACAAGCACAAAACTGCCTTCGTCACAGAATGAGGTACTTATTGTTACAAGGTAATGCCGTTTGGGCTAAAAAATGCAGGAGCTACTTATCAGTGGATGGCCACTACATTGTTCCACGATCTGATGCAGAAAGAGATTGAGGTGTACGTGGATGACATGATGGTGAAATCAGAGACAAGAATTGGGCATATAGAATCACTGGAGAAGTTCCTTCAAAGGGTTGACAAATACAACTTGCGGTTGAATCCCAAGAAATGTGTGTTTGGGGTAACATCTGGAAAATTACTGGGACATACAGTGGGAATGGGAGGAATAGAAGTAGATTCTGAGAAAATCAAGGCAATTACTGAGATGCCGGCACCGAAGACAGAGAAAGAGGTTAGAGCATTCCTAGGAAAAATTCAGTATATCAGTCGGTTCATCGCCAAGTTGACGTCAGTATGTGAGCCTATCTTCAGACTATTGAGAAAGGACCAGCCAGTGAAATGGAATGAACAGTATAAGACAGCTTTCGACAAGATCAGAGAATACTTGGTAAAGCCTCATGTTTTGAAACCTCCGAGACCGGGCAGACCCTTGGTACTGTATTTAGCTATAGAATCAGAAGCATTGGGGGTAATGATGGTACAGACATATGAGACCGGGGTAGAGCATGCAATCTACTATCTCAGTAAGAAGATGCTCCCGTATGAGGCTCGTTATCAAGAGGTAGAGAAGATCTGTCTAGCAGTGGTGTAGGCTTCCAGAAAGTTGCGGCATTACTTCCAGTCCTACAAGATCCAGGTAGTGGCAAAAGAAAATCCCTTGAAATATCTGCATTCGGTGCCTTCGCTGGTAGGGAAGTTGGGCAGATGGTTAGTGTTGCTGACAGAGTTTGACATTGAGTACCTCACTTCTAAAGTGATCAAGGGACGAGCCGTAGCAGAGTTTCTGGCATTGCAACCCATTGACGGGGATCGGTATAAGTTTGAATTTCCAGATGAAAAGATCCAGGTAATAGAAATTCAGGGATGGAAAATGTATTTTGACGGAGCAATGAATTACAAAGGAGCCAGAATTGGGATCGTGATAGTGACCCCCGGAGGAGAGACTGTGCCTTTGTCCAAGAGGTTGACGTTCATAGTAACTAACAACATGGCCGAGTATGAAGCATGTGCTTTTGGTTTGACTGCACTGATAGCCTTGAAGGCTGAGAGTGTGGAGGTCTACAGAGATTCGATGCTGGTGATCCGACAGATGCAGGGAGAATGGGAATTGAAAGAAGAACGATTGAAACCTTATCTTTTTCACCTCAGAAAGTTAGCACAGGTTATCCCCGATTGTAAGTTTCAGCACTTGCCGCGGGAAGAGAATCAGATGGCTGATGCATTAGCTACACTTGCAGCAACTTGGGAAAATCCAGAGAAGTTGGTAATGAGACCGTTGGTACTGACAACAGCAAATAGACCCGTTCATGAGATAGAAAGAGTCATGGAAGTGGAGATCGACGATGGTAAACCTTGGTATCACGACATTCAAAGGTATCTGGAACAAGGGGAACTCCCGGAGGCAGCAGGCAGAAAAGACAGATTAGCCATTCAGAAATTAGCTTCCTAATATGTGATTTTGAAAGGGGAACTGTACAAGAGGCAAGCAAACGGTATTCAGTTGAAATGTTTGAGAAAAGAAGAGGCTCACCAGGTAATGGAAGAAATACACGCCGGGTTATGTGGTCCGCACATGAACGGGTTGAATCTGTCCCGTAAGATAGTGAGACAAGGTTTTTTCTGGTCAAGCATTGAGACCGACTGCGCGAAGATGGTAAAACACTGTCATAATTGTCAAGCACACGGTAATTTAAATCATTTGCCGCACACAGAGTTGCACGGGTTGTCAGAGTCGTGGCCTTTCTCAGCATGGGGAATTGATATGATTGGAGAGATTCGACCGAATGCTTCGAATGTGCATCGCTTCATAGAAGTGGCAGTATATTATTTCTCAAAGTGGGTGGAAGCCGAGTCATTCCACAATGTTACAGCGAAAGAGATGGCAAAGTTTATAGCTCAGAATCTCATTTGTCGGTATGGTATGCCGCACCATGTGGTTACAGATAATGGAGTTCAGTTCCAGGGGGAAACAAAAACAATGCTACAAAAATACAGGATAGGCCATCATAAGTCATCACCGTACAGGCCGTAGGCAAATGGGGCAGTTGAGGCAGCCAACAAGACAATAAAGACAATTTTGGCCAAGATGACAGAGAACTGCATGGATTGGGCCGACAAACTATCGTATGCTTTATGGGGGTACATAACATCAGTAAGAACAGCGACATGAGCCACACCTTACTCTTTGGTCTACGGGATGGAAGCAGTACTGCCAGTAAAGGTTGAGATACAGTCAATGAGGGTATTAGCAGAAACAGAGTTACCTGAACAAGAATGGGTCGCACAGAGGTTTGGTCAGTTAGCATTGCTGGATGAGAAGAGAATGAAGTCCTTGCATCACATGCAGATATATCAGAAGAGGTTGGTTTGGGCATTCAACAAGAAGGTACACCCTACTAAGATTAAAAAAGGTGATTTAGTACTTAAGCAGTCAAGGCCGTCGACGATAGGTCCGAGAGGAAAATTCAGACCTAACTGGGAAGGACCTTACATAGTGCAGAAAGTAATGGGAAATGGGGCAGTGAAACTGTCGGACTTGGAAGGTAACGAGTTCACTGAGCCGATCAGCGTGGACAGATTGAAGCAGTATTTTATCTGAGAAAGAGAAGACTTGGCAGAAGGCCTAACCCGACGGGATAAGGAAACTCATGCATGCATGCATACACGTAACACATTTTGGCATTCGTTTTGTGTTTGTTTTGTATTCACAGGTTTTGAAGAAGAAAAGAGAAGGCGGCAAAGACAAGCCGATTAGAAGCATCAACATACCAGCAACAATTTTGGGATGCATCCCAGGGGGCGAGGACCACATCAATACTAGCAGCAGTCTTGGGGATGCGTCCCGGGGTTGAGACCCACGTCAACACATATACCAGTTACAGTTATTGCGATGCGTTACAGGATCGAGGTCCATTGCATCATCAGTTTCGGGATGCGTCTCAGGGTCGAGGCCCATCTTTTGTCAGCGGTATTGGGATGCGTCCCAGGGTCGAGGCCCCCATTTTCGGTTGCAGCTATTGGGATGCATCCCAGGATCGAGGTCCGCTGCATCATCAGTTTCGGGATGCGTCCCAAGGTCGAGGCCCACCTTTTGTCAGCGGTATTAGGATGCATCCCAGGGTCGAGGCCCCCGTTTTCGGTTGGAGCTATTAGGCTGCGTTCCAAGATCAAGGTCCACTGCATCATCAGTTTCGGGATGCGTCCCAGGGTTGAGGCCCACCTTTTGTCAGCGGTATTGGGATGCGTCCTTGGGTCGAGGCCCCCGTTGTCGGTTGCAGTTATTGGGATGCGTCTCAAGATCGAGGTCCACTGCATCATCAACTCAGTTCGAGATAGCAGGCAAGTCTGGTGGCAGCTGGCGAGCCAGGTAAGTGAAAATGTATTGCATAACTTTGATAAGATTGTCACTGTTACACATTACACAAGTCCCATCAAAGTGGGGGCGACTGCAGGCACTGTATTTTTGCTTATAAGTCCCTATGATGAGTCTCATTTGGAGACACTACCTTTTAAGTCACGGAAGTCGCGGGAAACGGACGTCGAAATGGGAAATTCAGAATAAGTATGTGATCAGATTCATTTCACAAGTTCACTATTTTCGTTCGTGCTGCGTTCGTGACCACGTTCGAATGTCAAGCAGATTACGGGCGTTCGTATAGCGTTTGAATCGGCGTTCGAACGGTGTCGGCATTTCTGGTTTTGCTGCTAGCCTCACATCCAAGCCCAATTAGCCCACCAAAGCCTATAAAAAACATCCAAATTAATAAAATGCATATTTAACACATGGGGAATTAAATAAAATCTAATAATCATATACCAAAATTAAAATAATATCATGCCTAAACCAAACAAATTAAATATATTAACTTCATAATTAACCAAATCTTGTCTCCAATCAATCTTTGGT
Source organism: Zanthoxylum bungeanum (assembly GCA_019454045.1). Classification (NCBI taxonomy): domain Eukaryota; kingdom Viridiplantae; phylum Streptophyta; class Magnoliopsida; order Sapindales; family Rutaceae; genus Zanthoxylum; species Zanthoxylum bungeanum. Next base: position 102,413 of record SKCR01030243.1, read on the forward strand.
TTTCCTTACATAACACCAAATCATATCCTCATTTAATGTACCAAATCCCTTCATTGTCAAGCAAGGATTCACCCATCCCCTTTGTCTATAAAAGAGACCCAAAACCAAGACACTCCCCCCTCTCTCATTCACGCCCAATACACAAAAACAACAAGAAACTATTTTCTTCTCCTCTCTCTAGCATTCACGCCTAACCCTAAGCAAAAAACAGTCCCCACTACCGCACAAACCACCGAATACACAGCCCTCCACAGCCCCTCTAAACACCAAAACAGTAGCCCAAAATCTGTCCCTATACCACCGAAAAATTGTACTATTTCACAGCCCAAAACAGTCACGTTATTACCAAAAATCACACTCAAGAAACAGCAGCCCAAACACCTTAAAACAACCCCTAAATCACCTAAAACAGTAACTAAAAAAACTGCACTTTTAATCCCTAAAACAGTAACTAAAACTACACCTTAAACCTTCAAAAAAAAACATCCAAAACAGTAGCCTAAAACATCAAAAATAGTGAGTGAAATACAGCAGTAAAACAGCAGCAAAACAGCAGTGGAACGGAGGGAAAACAGTAGCCCGAATAGTGTAGCAGTGAAGGGAAATGTTGAACCAGTGAACCAGAGGAGTTTCAGAGCATCCACCCTTCCGACGACCACGTACGGTACATCCGAGAGTCGACATAAAAGGTTAGACCTGAGGGCACTCTTCGTATTTCTTTTTATTCATCTTTTAATCGTTTTAGTTATTTATTTCGTATGAGAGTCGTTCATGGATGCATGTTGTGGCTTTGAATAAAATGGAAAATGTGTCGCCTCTTGTGGTATATAGGATGGAAACCCATACATAAATTCCGTAGCCGAATCCGAATGGACGGTAGTGCGGTCTGTACTTGGGATACAACTCCACGTACCACTTGAGCAAATGACGCATATTTTATTTTATGTTGTTTGATTCGTTTATTATCCGTTATTTAAATTCTACATGTTATTTGTTTGTGTAATGATGAGATAAAGCGTATGGGCTTAGTAAGTCGGATTAAAGGTCCTCCGTTTCGAGGGGTTAAAATCCTTTACCACGATGCTTCGCATCGCTGGATGACGTATATTCGGTTGAATGTAAGATGTGTTCAATCGGGTATACAAAGTCCGATATCGTTGTCTTTATTTTTATATGCATTATGTCATTAGCGCATAGGCTTAGTAAGTTGGACTAAAGGTCCTCCGTTTCGAGGGGTTAAAATCCTTTACCATGATGCTTCGCCGCGCCGGATGACGTATATTCGGTTGAATGTAAGATGTGTTCAATCGGGTATACAAAGTTCGATATCGTTGTCTTTATTTTTATATGCATTATATTATTAGCGCATGGGCTTAGTAAGTTGGATTAAAAGTCCTCCATTTCGAGGGGTTAAAATCCTTTACCACGATGCTTTGCCGTACCTTGTAGCCCGTTATTATTTATTAGGTGTCATTTATTCATCCGTTCACGTATGCGTCACATTGTTTACTATTTGTTTGAGGTCACTGCTGTAACCCCGATCGAACGCATTTCAGAACGCCATACAAACGCATATTTTTTGTCTCAGTACATTTGAACGCGTTCTCGAACGCTACACGAATGTGAACCTTCTGTTTCTCGTTCGAACGTGTTTACAAACGCTATTCGAACACGCACGTATTTCCTTTGTTTTATCATGCATCAGGTCTGAGGTCTTCCCTTGTGTGAAAATCCGGACATAGGTTATATGCAAACTTAGATATGAGCCTTGTATTTATGCATGCGAACTTAGGAGTAAATTATCCTTGGAAATAAATCTTGCTTAGGCTTGGTTGAATTATTGTACAAATCATTTTATTATAAATGGCATAAGTAAGTGACCATTCTGAACCCAATGGTTTGAGGTCTTCCCTTGTGAAGGGTGAGTGCGGCCTTAAATCTTTGTCCCGGTTCACACCGGGTGGCGACTCCATCATTCTCTGGTTTACTCCCCCACGGGCTACTCTGTACTCCCAACTAGGCCGCGAGCCTATAACAACATGCGTCGCCCAGTTTCTGTGTTCCCATAGAGAGATTATCCGTGGTCGTCATAATTCATGAGTGGGTGAATTATGACACGAAATTGGATTTCATGACGGATAAACCTAAACTTAGAGAGTTCCACAATATAAAGTGTACTCATTGAGTACTTGGGTAACTCGATATGAATAATACAAATTATTTATTACACTTCACCGGATTAAATGAGTTAATTCGGATCGTTTAATCGGTTAAACGATAACACATGCAATTAGGGGATTTTGTCCGATAATAATTATTGTGTATTTGTATTTGATACATAATACGATTAGATACACATTAATTAATCATCAAATAAGATTTTGACACATGCCATAAATATATGCATTTATTATTTATTGTAAATAAAATACATATATAATAATTATTATATTAATTAATTATTTTGATATTTAATTGTTAAATATTTGAATAGTTAATTGATAAACCTTTTTTCATAATTGTTATGAAATGTGTTAAATGATTATTGGAACACATGGCATTATTTATTAAGCTTATGTGCTCAAATTTGATTTGGCCAACACAAAAGCTTATCTTTTATCATTTTTATTTAATGTAATTAAGAATATAAAATGAAAAAAATAAACCCCACAAATTCGGTCAACATATATATTAAAGGGAAAATTTGTTTTCTCTCTCTTGATCACTTTCCTTCACTGTCGAAAGCTTCAAACAAAAGGATGAAAATGGGTTTCATTGATGCTTGATGATTCAAGCACAAAAAATTGAAGAAAAATCAAGAAAGCTTAAGGAACTTTGGAGATTTAAGGTAAGTCTTCAAAACCCAAAAGCTTCGAAATCTTGTTTCTTGTTTCTTGAAAATCTATAAGGGTTCTAGGGTTCTTCAAATCTCAAACATTTGGGGCTTTGTGGTTTGATGGATGGATTAGAAGCTATAATGCATGTGTGAAGTAGTTTTAGGCAATATTATTGTAATATTATTTCAATTTATTGTTGGACAACATGGTTTCCATTCTAGAGTTTTTAAGCCACTCTAAGATAACTTAAAATTGTTCTAGAGTATTTCATATGTGGTGGGACTTCTTTGGTGATAGATTAATTTGATTAATCTTGGAAAAATTGGATTTAAAGCATAAAAATGGCCATTTCAGTTTTCTGGATCAGTTCTTGTAAAACTGGAAATTATGTGATGATTTTGATGTCTTATGAATGTAATGGATGTGTTTTGGGAGTTGGAATTATTTCCGGAAAGTATTTCCGAGTCGAAATAAGCGAAAATGGCCAAAAACGACGTTATCGGGTGGATTTTGAGCCAACCGGGTGACGGCTGCCCAAACAGTGAATCTGTCACTGTTCGGGCAGCCCATGAACTGTCCTGACACTATTGGAGCTGACATGGGTAGTCCCCATAAGTGTCGGGCGATCGGTTCAGTCGAAAACGTATTTTACGGAAAAACGGTTTTCGTAGAAGTTTCGCGAGTTTTCAACCTTATTTATGTTAATATTTGATATTGAATAAATATGTTTAGGTGAAATATGAATACATTATTCATATTAGATATTGAATAATTTATTCGGTATTTTGAAAAAGTTTTAAAATACGATTTCGCCCAAACCGCGTTTCCACCGCGCCCCATCGCCCAAAACCCCAACATATACAACATTTAAGCCATGACATAAAGCATATTATTTAGTCTTTGACAGCTCCAGGTCAGGTTTAGGGCAACGGCTCAGAATAGTAAAGTCAGGTTCAGTCATGTATCTAGTTATCACTTAGATTAAGTTTCAGATCTTTATGTCATGTATCCAGATTTGAATTACCACATTGGATTCTCAACCTATTATTTATGTTGTCGTAATTCACTACTTTAACACTCTCTTATACAATGTTTCAATTTAATCATGTATTTCAGTTCATATTATTTTATTGGCCCTCCAGTATTCACTCACCAGGTCTTTCAAAAGACCTGACCCACCCCACTTTCTAGTTGTTTTGCAGGCCACAGGTTCATGCATTGCTTGGGGGAGACAGAACCCAGCGGCAGTCATTACACACCTCGGGCGTCAGTTCAGAGTCAGGCCATGTCATCAGTGTTAGATGATGTCACGATAGGCTATAAGGCCATGTATATGTATCGATTATTATGTCAGTTATTTTATGTGTGTACAGTTTTATGATATGAAACATATGAGTTTTCAGTTTACGATGTATATATATATATATATATATATGATTGCGTGTTGTGAGTCAGTCATTTCAGTACAACTAGTAGTGTTTATCAGGTGTTCGGCTGATGGCTAAGCCATCTTCTGCCCATCACATGCTCGAAAATACCGAAATTTGACAATGTATTTGCTGAGGATCAAAGATGAAGCTATTGATAGCTTCATACACTATAAGAACGAAGTTGAAAATTAACTTGGCAAGAAAATCAAAAGAATCAAGAGTGATATAGGAGGGGTGAAATGTGTCACCATTTGGTGAATATTGTTCCAATCATAGAATTATTCACGAAACTACTGCTCCTTATTCACCTCAACAGAATGGGATTGCTGAGCGTAAAACCAAACGTTGAAGGAAATGATGAATGTCATGTTGACAAGCTCTGGTTTACCCCAGAACTTGTGGGGGAAGTCTTGCTTTCCGCTAACTACGTTCTGAACAAGCTACCTCACAGAAGATTGGACAAGACACCATATGAATTGTGGAAAGGTCATATACCTTCCTACAAATATCTGAAAGTTTGGGGGTGTCTCGCCAAAGTAATGGTTCCTAAACTAAGAATGTCAGAATATGACCCAAGACTGTTGATCGTATATTCATTGGATATGATCACAACAATAGTACGTATCGTTTCTTGGTACATAAGTCTGAAATTCCTGACATCAATCTAAATATGATAATTGAGTCAAGGAATGCGATATTTTTTTAAGAGACATTTCCTTGTAAGGAAAGACAAAGAACATAGTCTCTCAAAAGAACTATTGATACTGTTAAAGGCAGTGATCAAGTTGGCCAAGATTCGGATCAACATGAAAATATTGAGGAAATTGAACCTCGATGCAGTAAAAGAGCCAGAACGTCTAAGTCATTTGGACCTGATTTTGTGACATACCTGTTAGAAAATGAGACTCAAAGCTATAAATAAGTAATGTCTTCGACGGAGGCACCTTTATGGAAAAAGGCTATCAATAGTGAGATTGATTCCATCCTAAGAAACCATACTTGGGAGTTGGTTGATCTTCCTCTAGGTTGTAAGCCACTGGGCTACAAATGGATATTCAAACAGAAGTTGAAACCGGATGGATCAATAGATAAGTACAAGGCAAGACTTTTCATAAAAGGTTATAGATAAAAAGAAGGCCTTGATTACTTTGATTCATATTCACCAGTGATTCGTATCACGTCAATAAGAATGCTCATATCCATAGCGGTTATATTTGGTCTTGAAATACATCAAATGGATGTAAATACAACATTCTTAAATGGTGAACTAGATGAAGAGATTTACATGGAACAACCAGAAGGTTTCAATGTTCCTGGACAAGAACAGAAAGTGTGCTAACTTGTAAAATCGTTATACGGATTAAAACAAGCACCTAAACAATGGCATGAAAAATTTGACAAAGAGATATTGTCAAGTGGATTCAAAATCAATGAGTGTGATAAGTGTGTATACACCACATCAACTCAGAAAGGACATGTCATTGTGTGTCTCTACGTAGACAATATGCTAATAATTGGTAGTAATCATGAGATGATTCAGTCTACCAATAAAGTATTGACCAGCAAATTTGATATGAAAGATCTAGGAGTAGCTGATGTAATCTTAGGAATTAGGGTTGAGCACCGGTTCCGGTTCTACCTGATACCGGTTGGAATCAGTTTTTCAGGTTTGGAACCAAAACCGGTTGTAACCGATCCGATTCCGATTCCAAATTGAAGGAACTGATTTTTACCGGTCCGGTTCCATTCCAAAATGGTCGGAACCAGAACCGAATTTCGGAACCTGTTTTGGGAACCGAATTTCAGAACCGGAACCAGAACCTCTTTTGGGAACTGAATTTCAGAACGGGACCAAAACCTGTTTTAGGAACCGAATTTAGAACCAATTTCGGAACCAAATTAACACCCAATTAAAACCCAATTTCATAACCCAAATTAAACCTCAATTTAAACCCAATTTCATAACTAGTTTTAAAACCCAATTTCATAACCCAAATTAAAAACCAATTAAAACCTAATTTAATCCTAGGCACTTCCTATAATAATATTATGTATTGAGTCAAAAATATTATACAATATGCAGTTTTATTTATTGTTTTATTTTTGTATGGACAGTTGCCAATTATATTATGTAATATTCAAGTGTGAGAAATAATTATATTTTCAAAATTTGACAATAAAAAATAAATAGGGTAAATCAGAACCGGACCGGAACCAAATTGGAACCGATTAATAGGTTACCCTATTTAATTAGGTAGGTTTCGGTTCCATGCGGAATCGAATTGGAACCGAATTAGAACCAAGTAATAGGGTACCCTATGTAATTAGGTAGGTTTCGGTTCCACACGGAACCAAATTGGAATCGATTAATAGGGTACCCTATTTAATTGGGTAGGTTCCGGTTCCACTTAGTTAGGAATCGATTTTTTCCGGTTAGGTTCCGGTTCCATGCGAAAACGGAACTGAAACTGGTTTTGCTCACCCCTATTAGGAATTAAGATTTCCAGAACATCATATGGGTATATATTATCTCAGACTCACTATGTTGAGAAAATACTTGATAAATATAATAAAGGAGATCTAAATGCGGCTAGAACTCTTGTAGACATAACTCTTCATTTATCAAAGAATACTGGCTCAAGCGTATTGCAAATAGAGTATTCGAGAATCATTGGAAGTCTGATGTATCTCAAAATTGCACACGACCTGATATCGCTCAAGTTGTAAACAGGCTTAGCAGATATACGAGCAATCCATGACATAACCACTGGAAAGTCATAGTAAGAGTTTTGAGGTATCTGAGAGAAACTTCAAAATATGGTTTGTATTATACAAGATATCCTTTTGTTCTAGAGAGATACAGCGATGTTAACTGGATATATGATACAGTGGATTCCAAATCTACGAGTGGATTTATTTTCACACTTGGTGGTGCAGCCGTGTCATAGAAATCCTCAAGGCAAACATGTATTGCACGGTCTAATAAGGAATCAAAATTCATAGCATTAGACAAAACAGCGGAAGAAGCGAAATGGCTTCAAAACTTCCTAGAGGATATTCCAAATTGGCCCAAACTAGTGCCAACGATAAGCACACATTGTGATAGTCAATCGGCTATTGGGAGAGCCCAAAATAAAATGTATAATGGTAAGTCTCGACACTAACGTCGCAGAGATAATACCATACGAAAAATGCTCTCAAGTGACATAATTTCGATTGATTATGTCAAATCAAAGGAAAACCTAGCAGATCCACTTACTAAAGGTTTACCTAGAGAGCAAGTTGAGAATTCATCGAGGGGAATGGGCTTGAAGCCAATAAATTAAGAATTGTCACTGTGGAAACCCAACCTAGCTGACTGGAGATCCCAAGATCTAGGTTCATAAAGGACAACTGAAACTTTGTGCAATTCAAAATAAGCACTGTAGAGTTTTATACTATTTCCCATTCCTGTAATGACGCAGAGTGCTGTTTGTCAAGGCTAGGATAAGCTAAGGCTTTTAATGATCACTATATTAGGAAAAGAGTCCTAATGGGGGTAAAGGCAGATTACCTCTTTATAAAAATCACTTATTTCAAGTAATAAGTGAGGCCACTTCCATGGGAGTTTTAAAGACTGAATTCCCTAATATACTTGATGAATCCAGAACCTATATTCATGTTCGAAATGAACACAACCGTAAAATGGGAAATGGTCGAAGTAAAGCTGTGTGTTGGCAATTGTCTTGGTTTACACCAATGGCAGAACAGTTCAAGACTATGGGTCACTGGTTTTCCAAGTAAATCCAATTGTCATTCACTATGAATGGTTTAAGGCAAAAGCTACCTATTTCGATACAGGTTTAGTTCACGAAAAATCTCATACGTGTCTGCATTAATATTTAGAGAATTATGGGGGATTGTTGTAAATTCTCTAAATATATAGTTTTAAGTGTTGGAGAGACATGTCCCTTAAGTAGTACCTTATGGTAAAGGCACAATGATGAATGGACATGTCCTCTAAATTGGAAGGATGAGTCACTAGGCTTTAAAAAGCATAAAGGATGGGATATAACCCTTAGGAGGGTTACACCCCAAACCAAATGGTACCCTCAGATATACCATTTTCATGCCTATATAAAGAGGCATTGGGGGTTTATTCTAGGATATCTAGAAAAACAAATAAGCATTCCATATGTTTTAGAGAGTCTACTTCAAAGAGAGTTTCCTGCATTTCCTTTTTCAAGTTCTTGTTAAAGGAGTGCCCCTTCTTCAAGAAGCATCCAAGTAATCCTGGGAGAACGTTAGCCACAAAACCATCCGTAGACCACCGAGGCAGGGCTAATAAGTTCTTAAGGATAGAGGCAACTCGACTTGGATTCTTTTTCTATCATTTCTATATTTTCCAGGTTTTTCTAAGTCCTAATGTTTATTTTCAATTTGGCATGTTAAGAACGAATTGAGTCCATTGTTGTGATTTAGATAAATGTGCATGTTAAATTTCGTTTGATGACACTTATATGACAACAATATTCGTGCAATCATTTTTATGATTTGGCTATTAAGGTTTTTTTTTAACCGTTATTGATGATTTTGGCATTATGCTATTTTTGGTGTATGTGAAATCTGTTGATTGTTTTTTATTCTGGTAAATTTTTGGTTTAATCATCTCAAACCTTTAAACTAACAACAATGTAGTCCGAGATGGCTTGGGGTTAGTCAAGACAAGCAGCTGTGTTCCTAAAATTTAGCTTAAAATTAAGGTCCCAAATTTAATAAAACTTCAAATTTTAAGTGTGTAATATGACTATTATATTAATTTTTTTTATTGTAGCCCCTTTTTTGAAACCGGCATAGAACCTCTTAAAATTTAAGATAACTCAAGACAACCCTGAAGGTAGTATTCGATAAAAATATTCCAGAGAGCCAATAAAACACCGTCATCAAATTCTCTTTCAACACCTAATAAATTTTCTAGCTGGTGATTAGTGAACTATTGACTCATAGATTGATGGTTGTTAAAGAACATGCATTCAACATTCAATTTGTCTCTTAGTGTAATATCTCCGATACGGGAATGTTACCGGCAGGCAACAGATTCCACTGTTGCCTAAGCCACTGACTTATGAAAAAGAAAACTCACTTTTAACATGATGCTATGCAGTTTCATAAATAGCCACACATATAATTTTATAACTAACTCAAATGCATAACATAAAGACATGTACATAGCTGAAAACACTCATAATATACACATCATCATCATATATGTTTGTTATACAAAAAAATGAAATCACAGAAAACTATATTCTATATGAATGTAGATCTAAAATGATGGACCCCATAAGTAGTGACTGCAACATGACTCGTGTCCCCGAATTAAGTCTCCAAGAGTTGCGTGTGGCTCACCAAAAGATGGATCCTGCAAAAGAACTAGAGAGTGAGGGGGTGAGTCCTATGGAACTCAGTGAGTGGAACTACAAAATCAAAGAAACTGTATCAGTATGATTGAGTAAAATCATCTTAATTTTAAATCACTTCTGAAATTCTTTGTTTGAAAACTACTTTTTTTTCAAACTTTTAGAAAATTGTTTCTAAAAATTTTTCTATATAAAATCTCTGGAACTGTAGAAAACCTGACGCTTGGGGGCGTTATATATCTTCGTCCCCCCATACGCCTAACTAATGGTCTTGGGGAGTTACGTATCGTCGTTTCTTAAGCCACTGAACTAGAGCCAGTAGTGTTGATCCATGCAACTACCTAATCCTGAAACTATGGTCTATGGACATTTCGTATCACCGTCCCCCTAGCCTGAACTAGGATCTAGAGGCATCAATCATCCCTAGTCCTAAACTACGTGTACACACGTTCTATGTCCGTCAATTCCATAAGTCAAAGCTGAGGTCAGTTTTTCCCCTATGCCTCCAAAATCATAAGTACTCATACTTTTAAATCTTAAAATTTCTCAAAACTTTCTTACTTATGAAATAACTGAAAATCAATTTGGCTAACGCCCTAAAGCATTTAAAAGTAAGTCTTGATCAATAACAATTAAATACAAATCAACTTTGAAAGAAAAGCGTCCACTTACATATTTTTGAAGTTTGGTTAACTCCGCTTCACATCGCTGAGGGAGATCGCGGCTCCTGTCGAATATCTATATTGGATAAACTTAATTAATATATGAGTTGTAAGATATGATTCAAAATTAAACTAGGTTTTTAATTCGGTTAAAATATCATCTCTATATGCCAAGCATGAGTGTCTCTATGTTGGTATGAGTCCCCTAGGGTGTCCTCTAACCTCTTGAATAAAGTGGGGAGTATTAATTAATTTTTTAAAAAATGGTCACTCGTCGCGACACCAAGGTATGTGCGTCGCGACGTCCACCTGGGAGGAACGCGTCGCGACTCTCATGCGCATCGCGACTCTGGGAGGCACCCATCGCGACGCCCACAAAACATAACCAAACAGAGGCTCTGGTTTGATACACGTCGTGACGCTGGCCTAGTCGCATGGCAATGCTCAACCATCCTGTCTGAAATAGAGGCCTTGTCTCATTACGCATTGCGATGCTAGCCCCAAGGTGTCGCGATGCGCGGCTATTTCCAGGGCCGATTCTTCACTTCTTTGTGAGCAAGCTCACTACTTCATTCTAAAATTACCACAAGCAAATTCAAACACTTAATTTATCATCATACCATTTTTCTAACATCACCAAATCTTGTTATCCTCACTTAATGCTACAACTAAAGTGATATACCTAGAATTGCCCAAACATGATCTTCTCAATACAACAACCAACAATAAACACACTACTTTCAATCCAAAGCTCATTACCAACATCAATTCCTTAATACTCAAAATTTCAAGATTCGGGTCAAGTATTCTCACCTTATTTCAAATGTCTTTCCTCACTAATGGGGTCTCTAAACTTCTTTCTCCTTCTTTTAAGGCTTGCTTGGGATGAACTATCCTAGGTTATCTTGGAATTTTTTGAAAGAGGAATTGAAATTCTTTTTCTTTGTTCTTCTCTATCTCACGTCCAATGGGAAAGAAAATTGTCAAATTTTTGTTACCTTTTTCCTTTCAAATTTCAAGAAATGGGGAGACCTTTCTAGAGATTGTTGGAATAAAAATTGGGCCTAAATTTGGGCTAAACATATTTAAATCTTGATTAGGCCTACATACTTTAAATATACTAATGGGTCTTGGTGTAGGCTAAGCTTAGTTTATTGATGAAAATGGCCACTCCATTAGCATACACTTAGGCCCATTAGTTATCAATAAGTCCACTAGGCCCGAATTGAGTAAGGTCCGCTTGTTTCTAAGTCATCTAAAAAATATTTCCCGCTAACGTTCCAATACAACACTAGTTGAACTTATGAAAAATTTCGGGTCGTTACACTTAGTTCTGACATATTCACAATTTCACATGTTCATTATCTGTAAAATTTGAAATTACAATTTTGCCTTTATATGTATTGTTTCCATTTTTAACACTGAAATTGAAATGAACCAAACTGCACTGGTTCCATCATATAAATATAAATGAGCCCAAAATTGTAGGGTCTGCCAGTTTGAAAGGCTTAGCTTCAAGTTTCGGCCCATAGATGGCCCAATGGATTGCCTATTGAATCTTTATTGCGTGTTTTTCATAAATCATAACCCATATGGTTTGTTTTGTTTTTGTTTTTTGTTTTAATTTTGCATTCATCTCTCACTACTACAAAACTTATTTTTAATGACGTGAAATTTATGACAGTTTTAATAAAAACCGTTATTAAAAATAAAAACACTAATTAACAAATCTTTGTTTTTTTGTTATCAAGTGTGTGTATATATATATTGCATTTGATAACAATAAACATATCATAACCTAATGATAACTATGCTACGTCTTCAACCTTGAGGTCAAGAATTCAAGACATACCAATTGCATGGTGTAAAAAAATATTAAATTTGTAGGATTCGAGGCATTGGCCTTTTTTACCCAAATGTAATTTCATCACTCGACATATATATGTTTCATGTTATTTTTTTCTTGTATGATTATGACTCAGGCCCACGTATCAAACTTGCATAAAAACATTACCAATGACCTTCATGTGGCCTGAAATGACATTATGGGCTGCCACTGAGGCTCAAAACCACATGAATCTAGTCATAAAAGATGAGTCTGCACATGACTCACATGTAAAGCGCATGAGCCTGTATGCCCACAAGGGTAAGAGGCACATGCGACTTTAAATGCCTCTAAGAACCACAAACCATGTTATGCGGTGTCTCAGTAGACATTGCTGGCATTAATCCTTTTCCAACAAGGAAACTAAGTATTTGGATCAATCCAAAACAAATGGGATTACACCTAATCCCAGGACATCTAGGTACTCCTAATTCAATCCAAACTCCACTACTCTCTCCTAAAAGGATTGGAATTCAACTATTCCAATGAAATCATAACCCGAATAATAAGCTACTTTATAGCCTATAGAAAGAGAGAAGGTCCAAGGGATTGAGGGCATTAACCGATGACTGATTACTCATGATTCGGAACTCAATATTTATTATTCAACCTTAGGCCTTCACACTCGAGTTGTCTTATTTCTTCTGTATTTTTGCTCATCTCCATCACTGTGTTGAGCGTCGGAGTGCCTACAGTGTCCACCGCATCGGTAGGTAGCCACTCTACTCTCTGTTTAACTTTATTTTGTAGGATCTTTGGAGCCCTCATCATACGAATTCTCGATTGTAGGCCGAATGTGAAATTCAACATCTACAATTTGGGGCCCATCGTGGAGCCCCGACGATCCATAGCAAGCAAAGATCTCCTAGTCTACGATCCCCACAACACACATGGATTTCGACAATGAAAAACCCCAGATTATGTGTCTGCCCTTCAAGAACGCTTATGAATGTTAGAGAAGGAAAATCTCGTAATGTGAGATTCCAACACCAGCCTCCAAAAGCAATTGGAGTAGATGGCTTCGACTTCTCAACGGCGAGGTGCGCAAGATCACCTCAGCAGACCTGCCTTTCCAATCGACCTCATAGGGGTATTTGACGATGTGGCTGGCGACAAACAACCACCGGTAGATCACACTCAGAGCTGCCTAACGACCAATGACACCCCTCCCGCAGACTCAGTGCCACAAGTCATCTCCATTATGCGCAAGGAGATAGAGGAGTTTAAAGAGGCGATTCTCTCCGGTCTACCTGGGTTGAGGCTACTGGTGAGGAAGAGTCGGGTCGGGATAATTTCCGACACTTCTTTCTTGGAGGCCATCACTTTCGTAAAGCTTTCACGAAATTTTAGCCCCCAGACATGAGGCTATACGATGGATCAACGTGTAGGAAGCGCTTTCCCTCGCGTAGCGGAAGCGGCTTAGGACACTGTGATTACATTGAAATTTTTTCTCCCCTCTCCCTCTTTATTACTGAATTTGATCAGCCTTATAGTTACTATTTTGTGCTATTTTTATGATTCTAATAACACCGAACAGTCCCTCCGAACAGAAGCGAATTTCAACTATTCACAACGTCGAAAAAATGTTCACTGGTCATTGAAAAATCTGATATGTTTTGTAGTTTTTTAACAGCTATTCTGGATATTGTTATCACACCGAAACAGCCCTATAACTTCACTAAATCAGCCTTTTGCGTTCCCAAAATTTACCGTCATAAATCAGACCCAGAATAGCCCCAATTTTCTTCACGCACACAGCTACATTATTTGTTGGCTTGCTGTGACCTTTGAGCTTCTAAAACGTTAATGCATGAATAAGCCACATGCGCACTTATATAGTTTATTGATTTCATATATTGTTGATTAAAGCAATTGTCCATTAGCAATTTGCATGTTACAGTTTTATTCACGTGGGCTTACATGATATGGCTTCCATCAAAGTCCAATTGCAATTACTTCTTTGATTCAGCTTTGTTCATGCAAGCAGCTTGCGCCATTTGATCAATTATTATTTGCCTTATTTTTCCGTGAGTTGATGTGTGTCTTTGTAGCTGATTCATCAAACGTGCCCTTCATGATCATCAAATCAAAAACTTCTGCCTTGAATTTTTGTGATGGATCAGGTTTGCCACTCGATTTTCCGTACTATGACTCACCATCAGGAGTATCTCATAATTAGAGACGGGTCATAATATCCGTCATATTCCTCTAATTATTTTGTGCCATAAGTACCACTGATTCTCTAATGAACGATTTATTCATAACTATTATGAATATTAATCTTTCTATTCGTAATAGAAAGACTTGAGCACTCTAACTGTTCAAGTACCGAATCAACCATTAAGGAAGATACTCACCTACTTCTCGCAAGAAGGAGTGGATTCCATATCGATGTAAAACTTCCCCATCTACACACCAAACCATGTCCCCAAAATACGTAGCTATTGGTCGAGATTTCTTCACCAACCTCACCTTTGTAAATCAAAGGACATAGCCTACCATGCAGGAGTTCGTAGTACACTCAAGATTAGATCAATCAATATATGATCATCTATTAGACTGATATGAATTTCTTTTTTTAACGGATATTAAAAGAATTCATTTTTGTCTTACTCTAGTCTTATATGATCGCATCATATAAGGTGCATCCATTCCCATGTCACCACATGAACGAAACCGGATCAAAGTCATCATATAATATGGAATGGACCGCAGCTGTAGATAAATCACAAATAAATTACCTGTCTTTATTTGCTCTCCACAGACTATTTAAGATTACTAATTTCATATTTAAATCCTCTTGTGTATAGCACTTATACACTTAACCTGAAAGTACATTTAGTATCCAAGAGCGTGCATGAAAAATTATAATATGCAACTTTAAATCAATATTTTAATAAATGAATAACTGTATCGTTTATTAATTAAAATAAAATCTCGTTTACATATTATATTATGCTCTTGGGTATATATCCCAACAATCTCCTAATTAAACTAGTACAAATGAGATATATCGCATAATCCTAGACCCTCTAGGTGACCTTTAAAGACTTTAGCCGTCAATATCTTTGTAAACGAATCAGCCAGAATCTCTGCAAAACGCTATCTGCAACATCTCCCTAAAGAGATGATATTTCCTCACTATATGCTTCTCTCTCTTGTGGCTTCTTGGTTCTTTGGAATTTTACCGCTGCACCACTATTATCATAATAAAGTGCGAGTGGTATATTCATATCCGAAACAACTTCCGGATCTCCCAAGAATTTATAGAGACATACTGCTTCCTTAGCTGCTTCACAAGCTGCTACATACTCAGCCTTCATGGTGGAGTTCACAATGCCAAATTGCATTATACTCCTCCATACAATGGCTTCACCAACTAGGGTGAATACTGATTCAAATGTTGATTTCTCATAATCTACATCCATATGAAAATCAGAATATGTATATCCTCTAAGGATCATATCCTCTCCAGAATATACAAACATATAGTCTCTTATTCTCTTAAGATACTTAAGAATATGTTTTACAGTCACCCACTGATCTAATCCTGGGTTAGACTGAAAACTACTGACTACTCCAACCACATAACAGATGTCTGTTCTTGTGCATAGCAAAACATAGCATACATGAGACTCCCAACAGCATAGGCATGTGGGATATGTCTTATCTCCTCAACTGCTTGAGGTGTCTTAGGAAACTGTTGACCGGTGCGTAATCACACGCGTATAACGCAAGCGCACGTATCATTCAAGTAGTATAAAAATTATCGATCCCACGAGGACTTAATACCTAATCTATTAATTTTATGAGGTCAAATGATTACTAGTATCTAACAAGTTGATTGATTGATTTGAAATGGTGATGATTTTAAATTTAAAAACAAGTAAATAAAATTACACGAAAGTAGGTTTAAGAAAATTTAATATTAGGAAACTATTTAGGGTTGTGAATCTTTCTAATATCTTTTAAAAGATGAAGTGGTTATTTCATGTTTGTGTAATAAATCAGTTTACTAACCTGGAACACTAAATTATGCGAAAGCCTCTGTCGATGGACAGACGCAAATACCCAGTATAACCCAATTAAACCATATGTCTATGTCAACCAAATTACCTGGATTCATTAAGTTTAAGTTCCAATTATGGCTACCCCCGCCCGACAGGTATATGTCTATCTTGTAAGGAAATCTATTAAAGGGTTATCTATCCTCAAGGAAGATCGTGGCTATTAAGTCTAAGGCTGAAACCTAAAATTCTTTTGTCAAGTTTATTTTAGATTTACCATATCAATCTTATTAATGGCCAGTTAACAAGACGCATTAAGCTTAGGACTTAATAAGTAAACCTTTAAATTACCCAAACTATAAAATAACCCCTTATAAACCGGTGATATTAGAATTCATCACAACCCCAGATAACTGACTTAGTTACAACACATAACTAGGGCTAGTAAAAACTTAAAAATAAAAGAAATAAAGTAAAAATGCTAAAAAGTAATTGCGGTAAAGTAAAAGCTGAAAAGTAAATTACAATAAAATAAAATGCTAAGGTAAAAGAATCAACTTTTACTATTTACTATTTAGATATCTCCTTTAATATAATATATTAACTTGTGATGATTTTACCAACCAGCCATATAGGCGGTAACCTGATTAAGTCAAATTAAGTCCAACCAGCCATAAAAACGGGACCAAAATAAACCTACCATATAGGCGGTAAGAAAATTTAATTACCAACCGACTAATCTGTCGATACCTTGCTTAGTCAGGTTTATACCAGATTAAAATGAATTACCAACCGACCAATATAGCGGTATCCTTTTTAAGTCAAATTTTAAATAGTGAATATATTATATTTAAGGGAGATTAATCTAAATAGCAATAGTAAAATAATTACCTTTCACCCTAGCAATGGGAAGTTACCTCCTCATGTTGAATAGTAAAAACTGTAAAAGTAAAAAAAGTAAATTACTATTATTACAGAATGTAATTAAATTAATTACAAAACTAAAATTTAAAAGAAACTAGATAGAAAACTCCCTATTTACATCAGAGAATTCAGAGAAGAAGGTACATCTGAAACTGAAATTTCGAGCTCCATTTATAGGCCCCAATAAGCTCCCCGCGTCGCGACGCCAAGTTTGTTCTTGCGTCGCGACGCGATGACGTGTCAATGCGTGATTGGGCGGTTCAGATTCTTATCTGCTGACGTGGCGATTACGGATAATTTGATTCAATAATTGTGCTAACGTGGCACTGACATGGCGAAAGGGATTCTCGGCACCGTAGGATTGTGACATGTGGCACGCTGTGATTGGTTGATGATGACGTGGCGATGACATGGCACTTTGACTCGGTTAACCGGTGATGTGGATGATGACATGGTAGACACGTGGAGTGACACGTGGTGATGGCGATTGTCGGCACCGTAGGATGATGACACGTGGCACGCGCATGTTAGCAGATTGGCTGTGATGGTGACACGTGGCACGGCGCACGTTAGCAAAGTCAAACTTCTCAGATTCTTACACGTGGACCCGTCGCACGTTAGCATGGATCGGCGCACGTTAGGCGTCGCGACACGCGAAATGATGAAAATGTCCTTTTGTCCATTTTTCAGTATTTTGGCCCCAAATCACCTCCAGAGAGTCCTAAAACTTTATTTATCTACAAAATAACACAAAACACATCAAATATTCACAAAACTCAAGAAGCTATACAAAATATTAGGTCAAATGAGTGGGAAATAGTGATATAATTACCAGTCATCACACCCCAAACCTATCATTTTGCTAGTTCTCGAGCAAAACATAGAATAAAATAACATAAACATCTTTAAAATAAAATTAACTAAGCCACTTTCGTAGGGATCACTGTTGCATTTAGCGTATGCAACAAGCCTTTAAACCTCTAGGTGTCCCTAGTGGACGAGTTGTAGTCTCGTGAGGGTTTACAGCAATGATACCCACAAATATTTCACAAAAGTAAAAATGTAGTGAAACTAATGCACACAAAAGCAAAAAGACAAGCGAAAAGAGAATAAAGAAGTTAGTGACTAATCAGGTGAAACTTCTACTCCAAGTTACTAGTTGTTTTCTTTTTTCGAAATTACCGAATAAGTAAATTCTCCGATTATATTTACCATTCTCCATATACACAGCAACAAAATATTGATCAACTCATTTTTGCCCACAACAGTCATAAGTGCAGTTGAGAAGAGAGTAATATTTTTGTCCTAAAGTTTTATCAGAATTCACACCTTTTTATAGCAATGGAATGATTTTTCTGATTTTTTTTCTTTGATTTTTGATTTTTTTTTATTATATACAATATCTTTTATCTATGTAGCGAGTGTTGGGTCGGTGGCTCCCAAACCAGTTGGCTTTAGGGCACCAGGTGTTAAGACACCCCTACGGACTTAATTACTCAGACTTCAGATATATATATATAGTTGTAACATCCTTGATCAATATAGCGAGCTTTGTGCCAGTGACTCCCAAACCAGTTGGCTTAAGGGCACTATGTGTTAAAACACCCTTACAAACTTAATAACTCGGATTTTTTTTTTTTACTCCATCACTTTTTGAAATGCTTCCTCCAATTAAACTAGAGCACTGAATAATACAAACTTTTCAATTATAGCTCATGTCTGTATGTTACCATGCATGTTGATAATACCTGCCAACTGAGCATATAAAGATTCATTTTAGTCAGTATTATGGAGAATTCACAAATTAAATAATTTAAAATGAAATAAACAAAAATTAACTTGTTCCGAAATAGGTTTGAGATACGTCTCAGGAGTGGAAATTTCTTACACAGCTGTCTCTTACCAATTTCACATTTTTAGTCAAAATAAAAATAAAAACGCAAAATATTTTTGTAATTTTTGAAAAATTTTCAATTTTTTTGTATTTTTCGAAAAATTTTGGACTAAAAATAAAAATAATACACAACTAAAAACAAGATACTAATCAACTAATTCCCTCCCCCAAACCTAAATGAGACATTGTCCCCAATGTCTTAAACAGTAGAAGAAGAGTTTAGAAGATAGTACCTGATTAGCTGAAATTCTACACGAAAAGTTAAAGGTTAAGATCCAGATTAATCCGATGCCTCTTACCACGATCGTCCTCGGACCAATTTATCTTTGAAAGGATAGGGTCAATTTGTGGTTCATAGGCTAAGATTTGGTCAATTAGATCCGGAGCAGTTCTGGCAGTAAGGAGGAGTTCTTTCATAGGTTTTGACACGAACCCATTTCTCCGGGCATCATCAAGAAACACACAAAGAAAATCATAAAATCCTTCAATGTTATACAGTCCAAGCGGTTTCTGGTGTATGTTCAGGTTTTCCCAAGATAACACTGTAAAAATTTCCTCCAATATACCCAAGCCAAATGGCAAAGCAATAAAAGCATCAACACGATTAATCATTTCTACCAGTCGTTCAGACATACCTGCCACGATTAAATCTTCTCTATTTGATGGTCTAATAAGATTTGCCTCTGATGAGCGGAAAATATATTAATATTTATCGCCCCTTTTACTTAATATTTTGTTTAGTTTCTCGGGTTTGATGAACGTTTTGATGTGTTTTAGTTTATTTTGCAGATAAAATAATATTGGGACACAATGCAATCATTTAGGATGAAATGTGGGTCAAATAAGGGCAAAAATTGGACTTGACATATTAATTTTGGAGATTGGAAACTTGAAAGGGCGTTTTAACGAAGTGTAGTTTTGGAAATTCCAATTTTGCGCATCTGTCGTATTTTGGGCATAACGTTTTACTCCGATATCGGATTGAGATGATTCAAGTTCCAGATTAAAGAAGACTCAAATATATACAGCGTTGAAAGACAAAATAATTTCGAATTCTGAAGAGTGCATGCCCGAAATTGATGAACCATCCAGAAGTGTGTTGTGTGTAATTATTAAAGTCACTTTCAATCATTTTCAAAGAAAAAAAAATAAATTAATAAATAAATAATAAAAATTATCAAATCATCACCAAACATGATAAGAGATTAGTGGAGTAATTAATAATGGATTTGGAGCAATTAATAATTGATTTGGTGGATGATTTGATGGAAGGCAAAATTTTGCCTATAAATACCAAGCCATTTCATTTGTAAAATTCATACTTTCTTCTAAGGAATTCCTTAAGAATACTAAGAAGATTGTATCTTGTTTGTTTATTTACAGCTTTCAGTAATTAATTTCCGCTTTCGCACTTTCTTTTCTTTACTTTTCAGTTTTTACTTTCCGCAATTTACTTTTACGCACAATACTTTTCTTCCTTTAATTTTCAGTTTTTACTTTTCAGTAATGAGGAGGTAACTCCCCTTTGCTGGGGTAAAAGGTAAAACTTTTATTACTAATATTTAGATTAATCTCCCTTAATTATAATATATAAACTAGTTAAAACCTGACTTAACGAGGATACCGCCATATTGGTCGGTTGGTAATTATTTAAATTGGTTTTAACTGATAAAACTGGATACCGCCTGATTGGTCGGTTGGTAATTAATTATTAATTTGACTTAATCTGGATACCGCCTATATGGCTGGTGGTTGGTAATATCATGCAAAGTTAATATATTATATTAAGGAGATATCTAAAAAAAAGTAATAAAAGTGGATCATTTTACCTCATCATTTTCTTTTATTGTACTTTTACTTTATTTACTTTTCAGCAATTTACTTTTAGCATTTACTTTTAGCATTTACTTTTCAGCAATTTACTTTCAGCATTTACTTTTCAGCAATTTACTTTCAGCAATTTACTTTCAGCATTTAATTTTCAGCAATTTACTTTCAGCATTTACTTTTCAGCATTTAATTTTCAGTATTTAATTTCAGCATTTACTTTCCGTCATTTACTTTTCAGCATTTTACTTTATGTCGTTTATTTTATTTAAGTTTTTACTAGCCCTAGTTATGTGTTAGTTATCTGGGGTTGTGATGAATTCTAATATCACCGATTTATAAGGGGTTATTTTATAGTTTGGGTAATTTAAATGTTTACTTATTAAGTCTTAAGCTTAATGCTTCTTGTTGTCTGATCACCAATAAGATTGATGTGGTAAATCTAAAATGAACTAGACATAGAGATTTTAGGTTTCAGCCTTAGACTTAATAGCCCACGATCTTCCTTGAGGATAGATAACCCTTTAATAGATTTCCTTACAAGATAGACATATACCTATCGGGCGGGGGTAGCCATAATTGGAACTTAAACTTAATGAATCCAGATAATTGGTTGACATATATATATGGTTCAATTGGGTTAAACTGGGTATTTGCGTCTGACCATCGACATAGGCTTTTGCATAATTTCGTGTTCCAAGTTAGTAAACTGATTTATTACACAAACATAAAATAATCACTTCATCTTTTAAAAGATATTAGAATGATTCACAACCCTAGATCTTTGAGTCTTTTTTTATTTTCCTTAGTATTTTCTTTTGTTTATTTTATTTATTTTAACTAAGGAAAACCACATTCAACCAATCAAACAATCATTCTCTTCTCCATATAATTAAATACCTGTAAATAAATAATATCAGTAATTAATAACAACAGTAGGAATTAAGTCCTCGTGGGATCGATATTTTTATACTACTTGAACGATACGTTCGCTTGCGTTATACGTGTGTGTTTACGCCGGTCAGCCTCCGCCAAGGGTTTTGGGATGATTCCCAAGACTTGACTGCCTCTTTCCTGTACAACCTTTGAAACGATCCCCATTAGTCCAAGATTGCCTACGCCATATACTAAGTACATATTCCTTGCGGCTAAAACTCGACCCAATTCCTGTGCTGCTTCTACGTATTGTGGTTTAACACCAACACTAGTACCGTAAAACACACAGATGTTCTCAACTCGTCTTCTTGAAGTGGCTTCCATGTTTTACTCTGGATGTCTTCAAAAGTGCAATGATGAGTTGAATTTATAATACCTGAAAAGGGTGAGTAAAATAATAGCACTAGTACCTGCCAAATGAAAATTATTAGTTGACAGTAAAATAAATCGTGATAGTCAAAAAGGTCTCGATCCTGTCGCAGAAAATAAAAGAAAACAACAAAACAAATCACAATTATCAGGAAAAGGCAAAGAGATATAATATGTACAAGAACTGTAGCGGCTTGATTGACATCTATCCGTCAGGGACAAGCTTCCCATCCAATTTTCTTATAAATTGGCAAACAAGGTCTTTTTTAGTCAGATTCCCAAGACTTAACTGTTGTCTTTCTTTTTGAAATTGTGTATGTAATTTGCGAAAGGCTATGTGAACATATCCACTGGGATGCGTCTCAAGAGTCGAAGATATATTATCTAAAGACTCCTTACTCAAGCCATCCCTAATGAATTTAATTTTATCTTCGCGGTTATCAGACACCATTCCTAAAGAACGACAACGAGTATCACAAAACATACAAGCACATTTATAACAAACACACATTCTTTTGGCTCTTCTCTTTTTAGCATAGGTGATCATTCCTAAACCAGGCAGATGTGAAATAAAAGAGTCAGAAGACTCACCTGCCAATCGGACTCGTGCTTCAATAATCCAACGAATGTCAGTAGGAATACCTTTGATCATCAGTAACCTCATCCGTTCCAAGCAAGCTTTGTAGACTTTCATCAGAGATTTTTGAGGGAGAGAAGGAAATTGCTTGCGAAGATTTGCGAGAACTTCTTCCATCGTGAAATGAATTTACCTGCAAAAATTAAACACAAAAAAATAAAACACACCAGATCACAATATATACACAAATTGCATGGGTTGCCTCCCTGCGAGCGCTAAGTTTAACGTCGTCAGCTAGACGTGACTTCTCGAACGTTAAGCTGGATCTGAAAGTGTGACACTTTCTTTTTTTCGCTCAAATGATTCTCCACAGTAGTGCTTGACACGTTTTTTTTTAACCTTGAATGTTTTGTTGGATTTAGGATCACGTATCTCAACGGCTCTATCTGGGAAAACCTTGGTGATCACAAATGGACCTGACCACCGTGATTTTGGCTTCCATGGGAAGAATTTCACCCTTGATTTATTTAACATTACCTTCTGCCCTGGTTCCAGTTGTATGCGTACTAACTTCTCATCGTGTATTTTCCTTGCCTTTTCTTTGTACAATTTGGCATCCTCAAAAGGCTGATTGTGAAATTCCTCCAATTCGTTGAGCTGGTGGAAATTTTCTCTTTGATGCTTGTAGTGCAAGAATTGGCTTTTTCAGTGCAAAAAACACTTTATCTTCAGGCTCCACAGGCAATTGACATGTTTTAAGTTTTTCAATAGAACTTTGCATTGCATTGGAGTTCTGAATGGTACTGTGTATCACATCAAGCCTAAAACATTCCTCATTCTTTTCATCATCTGGGAAATTCATGGCCTTGAAAACATTGAATGTTACTTCTTGGTCCTGTACCCTCATGGTTAATTCACCTTTTTGTACATCAATAATGGTTCGACCTGTAGCCAAGAATGGTCTCCCGAGGATGATTGGCACGTCTGCATCTTCCTCCATATCAAGGACAATAAAATCTGCTGGGAAAATGAATTTGTCAACCTTGACCAGCACATCCTCAACTACGCCTCTTGGAAATACGAGCGTTCTATCAGCAAGTTGTAGAGAGACTGAAGTGGGCATTGTTTCTCCAATCTGTAGTTTCCTGAAAATAGAAAAAGGCATCAAGTTAACACTTGCACCTAAATCAAATAAAGCCTTACCAAAGTTATGTTCTCCTATGATGCATGGAATGGTAAAACTGCCAGGATCTTTCAACTTTGGGGGAAGCTTCCTTTGAATGATAGCACTGCATTCTTCTGTCAATGCTACTGTATCGTAATCTCCCAATCTCTATTTTCGTGAAAGAATGTATTTCATAAATTTTACATAGCTGGGCATTTGTTCCAAGGCTTCTGCAAATGGAAAGTTGATGTGAAGCTTTTTGAACACCTCCAGGAATCGAGCAAACTGCTTGTCCAATTTGTTTTTCTGAAGACGCTGAGGAAAATGTGGAGGTGTAGTGATCTGTTCTTTTTCCTTTGCTTCTTTTTTCTCCATCTGTTACTTTGTTTCTTTTGGAACTTCCTCAGCAGTTGTTTTGGCTCCAACATCTTTATTGATTTCAGTACCACTTTTTAACATGATGGCATGACACTGCTCCTTCCCTATGTTCCTTGGATTTGGTTCTATGTTACTGGGAAGATTCCCTGGCTGTCTGTAACTCTGAGCATTGGCCAGTTGTCCGATTTGATTCTCCAGTGCTTTGATGGAAGCAGATTGGTTCTGAAACATAGCATCATACTTTTTTAACTGAGTCAGCACTTCTGTTATTCCTAGTTCATT
This sequence comes from Zanthoxylum bungeanum, assembly GCA_019454045.1. Lineage (NCBI taxonomy): Eukaryota > Viridiplantae > Streptophyta > Magnoliopsida > Sapindales > Rutaceae > Zanthoxylum > Zanthoxylum bungeanum. The sequence continues at coordinate 126,985 of SKCR01030243.1, forward strand.
TGCCTGCTCATGGCCTTTGTTTTGTTGCTGGAATCCAGGTGGTGGATAGTTTTGCTGTTGGAATCCATGTGGTGGATTGTTCTTTTGCCCTGAATTGTTGCTCCATGAAAAATTGGGATGATTCCTCCACCCTGGGTTGTAGGTGTTGGAATATGGATTGTTCCCCTGTCTGTTGAAATTGTTGAAAAAATTCAATGTCTCTTCAAGTTGGTTCGGCCCTGGTGCTCCTCCATATGGTGAACTTGTGGATCCAGTGGTAAGAGTCTCCATGAATTTGCATATCTGATCCAGCTTGGCGTTGACTGCTGTATTGGCTCCACTTTCATAAATTCGTGCAATTCTTTGGATCATGCTCCTTTCTGTTGGCCACAGGGAATTGTTGTTAGCCATTTCTTCGATTAGGTCCCAGGCTTGATCTTCTCATTTTACCATTAAAGCTCCTCCAGCAGCAGCATCGATTGTGGTTCTCATCAGTCTAGAAAGTCCATTATAGAAAGTTTGGATTTGAAGCCATTTTGGAATCTCATGGTGATGACATTTCCGGAGAAAATCTTTGTACCTTTCCCAAGCTTCGTAGAGAGTTTCCGAGTCTTGTTGTACAAAAGATGTGATGTCATTCCTCAGTTTTCCAGTTCTGGCTGGTGGAAATTACTTTGCAAGAAATTTGGTGGCTAAAGTGTTTCAAGTTGTGATAGAACCTTCTGGTAGTGAATGTAGCCAAGCTTTAGCTATGTCTTTAAAGGAGTATGGAAAAAAAAACGCAGTCTCATTGCTTCTTCAGCTTCTCGATTGTAATTGAAAGTGCCGCAAACTTCCAGGAAGTTGCTGATGTGGGTATTAGGATCTTCAGTTGCTTTCCCCCCAAACTGCACTGACTGTTGAATCATCTGAATTCATAATTTGATGTCACCCGCATTTGCTGGTAAGGGAGGAAGTACAATACAAGAAATGAGTATGTCAACCGTCGAAATGGTTCTGTCTCGAATGGGAATTGGTGGTGCAACTTCCAAAGGTTCAGGTTCCATGTTGACTAAATCTTCTTGGCCTTCTCGCTTTTCCCTTCTCAACTGTCTGATGGTTCTTTCAATTTCTGGGTCAAGCGGTCGGAGTTCAAAGCTTCTGGTTCGTCTCATGAAGTTTCTGAGAACCTGAAACACAAGAAAACAACAACAACAAGTAAAAATAAATTAGATACAAGTAAGGGTATCTAACCTCAAAACTAATAGTGAAAGATAAATAAGTCACCGGCAACGTCGCTAAAAACTTGACCGGTGCGTAATCACACGCGTATAACGCAAGCGCACGTATCGTTCAAGTAGTATAAAAATTATCGATCCCACGAGGACTTAATATCTAATCTATTAATTTTATGAGGTCAAATGATTACTAGTATCTAACAAGTTGATTGATTGATTTGAAATGGTGATGATTTTAAATTTAAAAACAAGTAAATAAAATTGCACGAAAGTAGGTTTAAGAAAATTCAATATTAGGAAACTATCTAGGGTTGTGAATCTTTCTAATATCTTTTAAAAGATGAAGTGGTTATTTCATATTTGTGTAATAAATCAGTTTACTAACCTGGAACACTAAATTATGCGAAAGCCTCTGTCGATGGACAGACGCAAATACCCAGTATAACCCAATTGAACCATATGTCTATGTCAACCAAATTACCTGGATTTATTAAGTTTAAGTTCCAATTATGGCTACCCCCGCCCGACAGGTATATGTCTATCCTGTAAGGAAATATATTAAAGGGTTATCTCTCCTCAAGGAAGATTGTGGGCTATTAAGTCTAAGGCTGAAACCTAAAATTCCTTTGTCAAGTTTATTTTAGATTTACCAGATCAATTTTATTAATGGCCAGTTAACAAGACGCATTAAGCTTAAGACTTAATAAGTAAACCTTTAAATTACCTAAACTATAAAATAACCCCTTATAAACCGGTGATATTAGAATTCATCACAACCCTAGATAACTGACTTAGTTACAACACATAACTAGGGCTAGTAAAATCTTAAAAATAAAAGACATAAAGTAAAAATGCTGAAAAGTAATTGCGGTAATGTAAAAGCGGAAAAGTAAATTACAATAAAATAAAATGCTAAGGTAAAATGATCAACTTTTACTATTTACTATTTAGATATCTCTCTTAATATAATATATTAACTTGTGATGATTTTACCAACCAACCATATAGGCGGTAACCTGATTAAGTCAAATTAAGTCCAACCAGCCATAAAGGCAGAACCAAAATAAACCTGCCATATAGGCGGTAAGAAAATTTAATTACCAACCGACCAATCTGGCGGTATCCTTGCTTAGTCAGGTTTATACCAGATTAAAATGAATTACCAACCAACCAATATAGCGGTATCCTTTTTAAGTCAAATTTTAAATAGTGAATATATTATATTTAAGGGAGATTAATCTAAATAGCAATAGTAAAAGAATTACCTTTCACCCTAGCAAGGGGAAGTTACCTCCTCATGTTGAATAGTAAAAATTGTAAAAATAAAAAAAGTAAATTACTATTATTACAGAACGTAATTAAAATTAATTACAAAACTAAAATTTAAAAGAAACTAGATAGAAAACTCCCTATTTACATCAGAGAATTCAGAGAGGAAGGTACATCTGAAACTGAAATTTCGAGCTCTATTTATAGGCCCCAATAAGCTCCCCACGTCGCGACGCCAAGTTTATTCTTGCGTCGCGACGCGATGATGTGTCAACGCGTGATTGGCCGGTTCAGATTCTTATATGCTGACGTGGTGATTGCGGATAATTTGATTCAATAATTACGCTGACGTGGCGACACGTGGCGAAAAGGATTGTCGGCACCGTAGGATTGTGACACATGGTACGCTGTGATTGGTCGATGATGACGTGGCGATGATGTGGCACTTTGACTCGGGAATCGGTGATGTGGACGATGACGTGGCAGACACGTGGTGTGGCGGTTGTCGGCACCGTAGGATGATGACACGTGGCACGGTGTATGTTAGCAGATCGGCTGTGATGGTGACACATGGCACGGTGCACATTAGCAATGTCAAACTTCTCAGATTCTTACACGTGGACCCGGCGCACGTTAGCATGGATTGGCGCACGTTAGGCGTCGCGACGCGCGAAATGATGAAAATGCCCTTTTGTCCATTTTTCACTATTTTGGCCCCAAATCACCTCGAGAGAGTCCTGAAACTTTATTTATCTACAAAATAACACAAAACACATCAAAATATTCACAAAACTCAAGAAACTATACAAAATATTTGGTCAAATGAGTGAGAAATAGTGATATAATTACCACTCATCAACTGTTCATTCGACAAGTGAATTCCATGTCGTAGAGGTAAAGTACCTTTCTTGGAATTCAACACCAAAAATCATACAACAATCTTGTCGATATATGATGCTAGAGACATAGCTGACAATCATCTCTTATGATCCCGAATGATTTGGATTTCAAGTGCACAACTCACCTTTTCCAAATCATTCATTTGGAATTAGTTAGCTAGTCAAGATTTTACTTCTGATAATACTTTTACATCATTCTCAATAAGTAAAATATCATCGACGTATAATACGAGAAAAATCACCTAACCTCTAATGAGACACTTGTATATACAAGGCTCATCGGTGTTCTGCTCAAAATCATAAGACTTGATCATCACATCAAATCTTATTTTCCAAAGATCAAGATGCTTACTTCAGTCCATAAATAGACCTTTGCAGCTTGCAAACCTTTTTCTCTTAACCTTAGGCAACAAAAATATCACTGGTTGTACCATATAGATGCTCTCATCAAGACTAGCACTAAAGAATATTGTCTTGACATTCATATGCCATATCTCATATTCATAACATGTGGCAATGTATAGAACAGTGTGAATAGATTTAAACATGGCTACTGGTGAGAAAATCTCCTCAAAGTCGACTTCCTTTTTCTAGGCATAACCCTTGGCCACTAACCTAACTTTGAAGGCCTGTATCTTCCCATCTACTCATCTATTCTTCTTTTAGATCCACTTGCAACCTATAGGTTTTACCCCATTAGGTTGACCTACAAGATCCTAAACTAAGTTGGAGTACGCATACTCCATCTCGAGATTCATGGCTTTGAGCCATTTCTTTTTATCTTGATCATCAATTGGACTACAATAGCTCAATGGATCATCTCCATCATTACCAGAGGTGATAATTTTGGCCTCTCCAATCCCTAGATAGCGATCAGGTTATCGTACAACCCTCCCACTGCGTCTAGGTGGTAGACTTTCATGATATTAATGCATCTGACGCTCAGATGTCAAAGGTGTTATTGTAATTGTCAACAAATGTTATTGATGATGCATTGGTCTAACCAGAAAGTAACCCCTCGAGTACCAATTTACTGCGAGATATGAATTCTCTCATATAGTCCTCCTCAATAAATACAAATACTTTGATCTCTTTTTAGACTATAAAAGAATTCACAGATAATCTCTTTAGGATAGCCTACAAATAGGCACACCTTACTCGATTCCAACTTTGTATTCTTTTTCTTCAGCATATGCGTTGGACACCTCCCTATGTGAAAATATTACAAACTATCTTTGCGATCGCTCTACAACTCTAAAGGTTTCTAAGCAATAGACTTAGATGGAATTACGTTAAGGATAAACATTATTGTATGTGATGTATACCCTTAAAAAGAACTAGGTAATGAACTGTCAATAAACATTGATCTCATCATATCTAGTAGGGTTTGATTTTTCTTTTCTATAACACCATTCTGCTGTGGTGTTCCAGGTGCTATGAGTTGGGATTCTATCTCATGCTCAACTAAGAACTCCTCGAATTCATTGTTGAGGTATTCTCCTTCACGATATGATCGTATAATTTTCATGTCTTTACCTAATCGGTTCTCAACCTTAGCACAATATTCTTTGAACTTTTCAAAGGTATCTGATTCATGCTGCATTAGGTAAACATGCACATATATAGAATAATCATCAATAAATGTGGCAAAATATTCATAACCAATTAGTGATTAATTGGCTCTTAGCCCTATTCTAATAAAAGGTCACTTGGTCATATTACATTCTAGAATAGACTCATAGACTGGTAATGTGCGGTTCTTTAACTGACATAAAGATCCACATTTTATTAATTTACTTATCATGTGAAGGTTAATATGGCCAAGTCTGAGATGTCAGAGATATGTGTCATCACGAGAAATCCTTTGCCGTTTAGTTTTGGGTTTTTCAACCTTAAACGTCTCAATATTGAGCAGTGAGTTATATGTTAACAGACTTAACACATACAAGTTATTTCCTAGTTTCTTATGCATATTAGTAATCCATTTTTGAAATAATAACTATTATTATTAAATTAAATGGAAAACCATCATGCAATAGTTTTGAAATGGAAATCAAACTTCTGCAACAAAATAGGAATAAACAGCACTTTGTTTAAATTCAAATAACCTTTATTTGAAAATTAAAAACTGGTAACTCCCACTGTTTTTACTTAAACATCATCACATGTCCTGAATCTCGTGGTAAAGTTACCTTTATCAAGGTTTTTCCATGTATCAATGAGTTGTACCCTTTGTCTTCCTAGTGTTTCTTTCTCTTCTTTGCAGTTTTGAAAGACTCGGCAACACTTGCCTCTCCACTAGGCTTATGAGGATCCATCATTATGGACTCCAAAGAGGTGAGTATCATATACAACTTGGCTCTGAAGCACATTCTGTTGGGGTTTTAAAAGGAATTATAGGGTTAGCGCAGCGGAACGTGGAAAAATGATTTTTCCGATTTCAAAATGGTTTTCTTGGAACAATTAAATAAAATTATTTAATTAATTAACCAATACTTAAATTATGAAATTATAACCCAAGAAATCGTATTTCTTTTAATTACAAAATTACCCCAAACTTTTACAAATTCATTACTTTAGTTTTAAATATGCCAATTACATATTTAATTGATTCCAAATCAATCCCAAAATAATTTTTACAATTTTGCAACAAAAGCAGAAACTTTTTCAGAATTGCGCAAACTGCCCAGAATTTCTGTAAATTACCAAAACTGCCCAAAAGTTTAATTAATTATAATTTGGCCCAATTTGTTCAAAACACATCAAGATCAAATCCAATTAATCCCAAATTTGATACACATCAAATATACATCAAATTATAACATATAAATGAAAAGCCCCAAAATTGGAGTTGCTTAAGAACTCTAATTTCACAAATCACTCAAATTGGGTAATTTACATTAAATTAATAAAATTCAATACTTTAATCTTCAAATTACCACACCAATTAAATCTCACCATCATGAAATTAATCAAGAATAATTTTAGGCTAATTATGAATGGTTAATTAACTCTAGAATGGCAACTTTAATTTTCTAATTAATTTATTAAGCTTAATTACATTAATAAGCTAATAAATTAATTATACATGCATAAACACATCCAACAAGCATCCAACAAATCTAATTACAAACTAAAAGAGTAGAGACATGATCTTAACAACACAATTGAAGCTAAGGAAAAATAGAAACAATTTCTATCTTGAAGGAAATTAAGAAATACTTACAAATTTTCCAAAACTTAAGCTTTTGCTTTTTTTTTTTTTCCTTCAAAAGCTCTCAACTCTCTTTGTAATATTTTTTTTGAAGTTGTGTAAATGTTGGAATGAATCAAAATAATTTTTGATATACCAAAACCCTTTGCCGATTATTCACCAAAAAAATAAAGCAACAATTATTTTATTTTTGTAATAATTCAATTGGCCCACATTTTTGCTTTAATAAATTAACACTTTAACTTTAATAAAGTGATAAAATGTGTTCCAACCAAATCATGCCATTTCCAACTTCATAAAGTTGAAATCATTACTTAAAGATATTTAATTTATAAATTAATTTAATTATTTAACAATTAAATAATTAATTAATAAATTTAAATATCTTAAATATATGTATTATATTTACAATAAATATCTCAAATACATATATGAATGATATATGTCAAATATCACAATTTGATATTTTATTAATGTGTATTTAATAAAATCAAATATTAAATAAAACACACATTAATTTTATAAATAACCGTTGGGTCCCGATTGCATGTATTTTTCGTTTAACCGTTAAACGAGTTATAAATAATCAGTATTATTCATAACAGTTGTCCTAGTGCTCTACGAGTATATTTCATTAGTGAGACTCTCTAGATTCAGGCATATCCATCACGAAATCAAATTTCGTGTCCATAATTCACCCACCCTTAAATTATGACGTCACGGATAAACTCACTGAAACATACAGGTCGAGGTCACTGCATACGTATAATCCCTCCGTCACAGGTATCCGGATTAATCCAGAGATATAGATACAAACGTCAAATCTCTATAAATATAATCACGTCGGCGTTTCTATTAGCAATCCCTCAAATAACACTTGGAACTAATTTCTACAGTGTACCACGGGCCCATTGATTTAACAGATTGCTAATTCCATATTGAATACATATGCTCTGTACACAGAGCTGACAGATCTTATCTTGATACACACAAAATATCATGAGCATCAGTCCACACCCAACGAACAGACGGAGGTCTGATCTAAATAGATCAGTGACGTGACTGCCATCTAAGTGTGGAGGATAACTCAGATATCCACAGTGGTATCTCAAGTAAAAGAATCATTATGCTCACTTAACCCGAGAAGATTCTTATTGATGTTGGTGTACTATCCATTAAGAATCTTCGGTGAGTCGTTCAGTGTTTATCTACTATAAACACCTACACGTCTATACGAGTCTCCAAGACTCATGGTTCATTGAGAAACCATCGGAATCCAAGATTCTAATATACGACATGTACCGGTCTCAATGGATTTACTTTACTGACCAAGTAGTGTAAACCTTGACCGGAAACATTCTAAGAATGACAACGTCATGATACAACTCAATGTCAGTCGCGATGCTTTTGCAACAGTATGTTAACTAATCATTTTAAGTTCGGTTACGTCTTTACCATAATAAAGAAGAATATATATAAAAGAAACTGTTCATTTTATTCATAATAAAATGTTACATTAGTATTTACAAGGAAATACATATTAAATTTGGCGCTCAGAGCACCAACCCTAACAAAATCTCTCACTTGCTCTAGTGCCAATATCGATTGTATCTAATACCCATCGACTCCACATGTTTATCAAATAACTTTAGAGGTATGGCCTTCGTAAGCGGGTCTGCTACATTATCTTCACTAGGTACCTTGCACTCGACAATGTCCCATCGCGACATAATCTCTCGAATGATGTGGTACTTTCATTCCACATGCTTCAACTTCTGATGCGCCCTTGGTTCTTTTGCTTGCGTAATGGCTCCAGTATTATCACAGTATAACGGAATCAGATTCTCGATACTTGGGACTACTCCCAATTCTGTGATAAAGTTCCTAACCCATACAGCTTTCTTTGCAGCTTTAGAAGCTGCAATATATTCCGCCTCTGTGGTGGAATCAACTGTCGACCCCTGTTTGGAACTCTTCCAACAAATTGCACCACCGTTAAGGGTAAACATGAATCCTGATGTAGACTTTCTATCATCAAGATCCGATTGGAAATTGGAATTCGTATACCCAGTAACTTACAGTTCGTTTCCTCCATAAATTATAAACTTATCCTTAGTATCTTTAAGATACTTTAGGATATGTTTAATGGCCATCCAATGGTCATTTCCTGGATTGGACTGATATCTGCTCGTCACACTAACTGCGAAGCTGATATCAGGCCTAGTACATAACATGACATACATGATGCTGCCCAAACACTAAACATAAGGTTGATTAGACATTATAATCTTCTCATCTTCTGTTTGCGGACACATCTTCTTCGAAAGATGTAAGCCATGTCTGAATGGTATGTTTGCTGTCTTACAGTTACCAAAATTATACCGTTCTAAGATCTTATCTATGTACGTTGATTGAGATAACCCAATAAGCTTCTTTTCTCTATCTCTATAGAGTTTTATGCCTAAGACATAAGAAACTTCACCCAGGTCCTTCATGGAGAAATTCTTACAGAGGTAAGCTTTGACGCCTTGCATCATCCCAATATTATTCCCAATGATAAGGATGTCGTCAACATAGAGAATTAAAATACCCCCATACTCCCACTGGCCTTCTGATACACACAAGATTCTTCCAAATTCTTGAGAAAACCAGGCAATTTGATTATCTCGTCGAATCAAAGATTCCAACTTCGTGAAGCCTGTTTAAGTCCATAAATGGACTTCTTCAGCTTGCATACCATGCCCGAGTTCTCACTGGATGCAAAACCCTCCGGCTATTCCATATAGATTTCTTCATCAAGAAATCCATTTAGAAAAGTCGTTTTGACATCCATTTTCCAAATCTCGTAATCATGATATGCGGCAATTGACAATAAAATCCTGATGGACTTTAGCATAGCAACTGGAGAAAAGTTTCATCGTAGTCGACAACAGGTCACTGCGAGTAACCTTTAGCTACCTGTCGGGCCTTAAAGGTTTCAACCTTTCCATCGGGCCCTCGCTTCCTCTTGTAAATCCATTTACAACCGATAGGAACAATTCCTTCGGGAAGCGGAACCAAGTTCCAAACTTGATTCTCATGTATAAAGTCCATCTCGAATTTCATGGCGTCTTGCCACTTCACGGAGTCGATGTCTAATATCGATTCTCTATACGTAAAAGGGTTAGTCTCTTCAACTAAGAGAACATCGAGACTCTTTTCTTATATCAAATACAAGCGTTCTGGAGGTCTAGATACCCTTTGTGACCTACAGAGTGTGTGTGTTGAAGGTTCTCCATCTTCTTGAACTACAGGTTCCTCCATTAGTTCGTTGGTTCCAAGTTGTACTTCATCAAGTTCAACCTGTCTATGATCACCACCCTCTGCCAAAAATTCTATTTCTAGAAATTTTACGAAGCGAGCTACGAACACATTTCGATGCTCGGTATCATAGAACAAATATCCTTTCGTATTTGAAGGATATCCAACAAACCTAAACTTCTGCCCTCGAGGCAAAAGCTTATCTTGCTGAGCCATCATGACATAAGCAGGACACCCCCAAATCTTGATATAACTGAGATTTGGTTTCCTACTGGTCCATATCTGATACGGAGTCGTATGAACAGCCTTGGAAGGAATCTTGTTCAAAAGATGTGCGGTAGTTAAAAGAGCATAACCCCATAAGTAATGGGGTAAATCTGTATAACTCAACATCGATCGGACCATAACTAATAAAGTCTGATTTCTCATCTCTGACACTCCATTATGTTGCGGAGTACCGGGAGGAGTATATTAAGCGAGAATCTCATTCTCCTTTAAATAATCAGTGAACTCTCCACTCATATATTCACCGCCTCGATCAGATCGAAGGCATTTAATATATTGACCAGTTTGTTTTTCAACTTCATTTCGGAATTCTTTGAACTTTTCAAAGGTTTCTGATTTATGTCTCATCAAATAGACATAACCGTACTGTGATAGATCATCATTAAAGGTGACGAAGTAGGAAAAATCAATGTGAGCAGTTTGACTTAAGGGACCACATACATCAGAATGTACGAGTTCCAATAAGTTATTGGCTCGGTGTCCAACACCCGAAAATGAGGCTTTGGTCATTTTACCCCGAATACAAGATTCGCAAGTTGGATAAGGTTCAATGTGAGATCATGTATCAAACCATTCTTAACAAATTGGGTTAGGCGTTTCACACTTATATGACCTAACCGCATATGCCAAAGTTCAGTATTATTTATATCAGATTGTTTATGTTTATTCATTCCAGTATTAAAGATATCTTGTGAGGTGCGCAATATGTAATGACCGTGCTCTTTTGGACAACAAATGATCTGAATATTACAACTATCATATAAATACAAAGAACGATTCTTAATATTTACATTATATCCTTCAGTATCTAATACAAAAATGGAAAAAATATTCACCACACATCCTGGCACAAAATAGCAGTCATTTAACAAAAGTCTCCCACTGGGTAAGGGAATCTCACATATGCCCATTGCAACTGCATCCAGAGAGTCTCCACTTCCGAATCACAACTGCATCTCCCCAGATTTCAACCGTCTACTTTCCATCAGCACTTGCAACGTATTGCAAATGTGAATAGGACAAGCAGAATCCAAAATCCAATTAGATGTCATAGCTTCACAAGCCAATGAGATATCGATAATAGGAAAAATAAAAATATCTGATGTGGATGCTTTTTCCTTCTTTAGTTGTGCAAGATAGTCCGGGCATTTGCGTTTCCACTGCCCGAATTTCTGGCAGTGGTGGCACTTGTCTTCAGAAGCTCTTTTAGGCTTCGTCGTCTTACCCTGCGAAGGAAAATTGAAACCCTTCTTTTTCTTTTCTTTTATCTTCTTCCACTTCACCTTGGATTGGGAAAAGCGGAAAGTGAAGTGGGTTTCGGAAGGCGATTCGGAACTCCCTTCCTTAAATCTTCCTCTACGGTGAGAAGCATCATATGCAAGTCATGGTAAGAACAGTGAATCCCATTCATGTTGAAGTACATGACGAACTGGCGATATGAAGCCGGGAGTGAACCGAGAATGACACTACGACCAAGAGTTTCATTGAGAGGGAAATCATGTCGCCTCAACTACTCGATCAAATCGATCAAGTGAAGCACATGCGGGCTCACAGCCTGCCCCTCATCAAGTTTAGAATGGAACAATTCCATCGAAACTATATGAACCATGACTTGCTCTTGGTTCATGAACGATTCACAAAGTTGTGTCATCATGCTATAAGCATAATGCATCTCAAAATAAGTCTTTTTAAGCTGAGAAGAAAGAGAACTCAGATGAATGATTTAACCATTAAATCATCATCTTTCCATTGCTGGAAAGTCTCATGTTCTTCTTGAGATGCATCTGGTGATATAGCAAGCGGTAATGGACCTTCCAAAATGTACCCCAGCTTCTCGGAATTGAGGACAATCCTAAAGTCTATATCCCAATCGGCAAAGTTTTCTGCGCCTTTTAGCTTGTTCGTATCATGCATACGAGCAAAAGGATTAGTTGGAGGTGCGGCCATCGCAAATCTATCAAATAGACAGTGAATCAACGGTAAACATATAAACAGATAAAAGATTATAATAGTTTCATAATATATCATAAAGCATTAACTAGATCATGGATTTTTAATCTAAAAATCCCCCTCCCACTATTTCATGCAATACTGTAATCCCCAAACAGAATACAAAACATGCGATAATCAAATCATAACATAATAGTGAAAGGTGGAACCCATGAATATATTTCAGCTCACAGCTTTGGCACGTTCTCGCCTACGTATATTCATTTAGGTAGACAACACATTGTCGATCACTCAATAGTGACTCATGGGTTTTCGGTCCTGGTCTTTTCTCGTTGTGACAGCTTTGACACGTTCACAAGGAGGCGTACCAAGGTCAAACTTGTCAATGATGAATTCAAGATACTCACGTAACCCTGACAGCTTTGGCACGTTCAGGATTGCGCTTTCGCTTGAATTCACCTAATATCAAATATACCCGGTACATATAAATTTCTACTGGCCATATCCTCACAGCTTTGGCACGTTCTTGGATATAGTCGTAGAAAATTTATCGATAAGCGGTATTGACAAGACGGACCGATTAATATTCATCAAATACAAATTAAATTAAAATCTTATTTTAAATAGGGATTTTCCGCTTAAGATGTTTTTAATTTATTTAATCAAATTAAATAAACACATGCATGCATTAAAGTCAAGATTAAAGTTAATATTGAATTTTAAAGGCATACACATATATCGGGGGTTCTAGAATCAGACTCGCTCTGATACCATTTTTGTTGGGGTTTTAAAATGAATTACAGGGTTAGCGCAGCGGAACGCGGAAAAACGATTTTTCCGATTTCAAAATTTTGTTCTTGGAACAATTAAATAAACTTATTTAATTAATTAACCAATACTTAAATTATGAAATTATAACCCAAGAAATCATATTTCTTTTAATTACAAAATTACCCAAAACTTTTACAAATTCATTACTTTTGTTTTAAATATGTCAATTACATATTTAATTGATTCCAAATCAATCCCAAAATAATTTTTATAATTTTGCAACAAAACCAGAAAATTTTCCAGAATTGAGCAAACTGCCCAGAATTTCTGTAAATTACCAAAACTGCCCAAAAGTTTAATTAATTACAATTTGGCCAATTTGTTCAAAACACATCAAGATCAAATCCAATTAATCCAAAATTTGACACACATCAAATATAAATCAAATTATAACATATATATGAAAAGCCCCAAAATTTGAGTGGCTTAAGAACCCTAATTTCACAAATCACTCAAATTGGGCAATTTACATTAAATTAATAAAATTCAATACTTTAATCTTCAAATTACAACACCAATTAAATCTCACCATCATGAAATTAATCAAGAAAAATTTTAGGCTAATTATGAATGGCTAATTAACTCTAGAAAGGCAACTTCAATTTTCTAATTAATTTATTAAGCTTAATTACATTAATAAGCTAATAAATTAATTATACATGCATAAACACATCCAACAAGCATCCAACAAATCTAATTACAAACTAAAAGAGTAGAGACATGATCTTAACAATACAATTGAAGCTAAGAAAAATAGAAACAATTTCTATCTTGAAGGAAATTAAGAAATATTTACAAATTTTCCAAAAACTTAAGCTTTTCCTTTTTGTTTTTCCTTCAAAACTCTCAACTCTCTTTGTAATATTTTTGTTGAAGTTGTGTAAGTATTGGAATGAATCAAAATAATTGTTGATATACCAAAACCCTTTAGCCGATTATTCACCAAAAAAATAAAGCGATAATTATTTTATTTTTCTAATAATTCAATTGGCACACATTTTTGCTTTAATAAATTAACACTTTAACTTTAATAAAGTGATAAAATGTGTTCCAACCAAATCATGCCATTTCCAACTTCATAAAGTTGAAATCATTACTTAAAGATATTTAATTTATAAATTAATTTAATTATTTAACAATTAAATAATTAATTAATAAATTTAAATATATTAAATATATGTATTATATTTACAATAAATATCTCAAATACATATATGAATGATATAAGTCAAATATCATAATTTGATATTTTATTAATGTGTATTTAATAAAATCAAATATTAAATAAAACACACATTAATTTTAGAAATGACCGTTGGGTCCCGATTGCATGTATTTTTCGTTTAACCGTTAAATCAGTTATAAATAATCAGTATTATTCATAACAGTTGTCCTAATGCTCTACGAGTATATTTCATTAGTGAGACTCTCTATATTCAGACATATCTGTCACGAAATCAAATTTTGTGTCCATAATTCACCCACCCGTAAATTATTACAAACACGGATAAACTCACTGAATCATACAGGTCGAGGTCACTGCATACATATAATCCCTCCGTCACAGGTATCCGGATTAATCCAGAGATATAGATACAAACGTCAAATCTCTATAGATATAATCACGTCGACGTTTCTATTATTAATCTCTCAAATAACACTTAGAACTAATTTCTACAGTGTACCACGGGCCCATGGATTTAACAGATTGCTAATTCCATATTAAATATCTATGCTCTGTACACAGAGCTGACGGATCCTATCTTGATACACACATGATATCCTGAGCATCAGTCCACACCCAACGAACAGGCGGAGGTCTGATCTAAATAGATCGGTGACATGACTGCCATCTAAGTGTGGAGGATAACTCAGATATCCATAGTGGTATCTCAAGTCAAAGAATCACTATGCTCACTCAACCCGAGAAGATTCTTATTGACATTGGTGTACCATCCCTTAAGAATCTTCGGTGAGTCGTTCAGTGTTTATCCCCTATAAACACCTACACGTCTATACGAGTCTCCAAGACTCATGGTTCATTGAGAAACCATCAGAATCTAAGATTCTAATATACGACATGTACCAGTCTCAACGGGTTTACTTTACTAACCAATTAGTGTAAACCTTGATCGGGAACATTCTAAGAATGACAACGTCATGATACAACTCAATGTCAGTCGCGATGCTTTTGCAGCAGTATCATAACTAATCATTCTAAGGTCGGTTACGTCTTTACCATAATAAAGAAGAAGTTATATAAAAGAAACTGTTCATTTTATTCATAATAAAATGTTATATTAGTATTTACAAGGAAATAAATAATAAAATTGGCACTCAGAGCACCAACCCTAACACATTCCTCCTTCTAGAAAAATTTAAGGTCTTCAAAAGACCATGACAGATTTCATATTACTTTTACATAACTTTCTCTCGTATATTTGTCATTAGCAATTAAAAATTTCATTCATCGCATATTAAAATTATCACAATCATTTTGGCATAAAATTAAACATGATGCATAGACAATGTAAAATGAATCAGAAACCTAAAACAATTATTATGCCATGGAAATCTATCATCCCACAAATAAGTGTCACCATAGGGTATGTCAAATATTTGCATGATAGATTGAGACAATCTCAATTGATTAATATATGCAGGAATAACTCTTATTCTTATATTTACCAACCACTGTTTGATTTGATCAAGGAATTTCGATTAATATTTAATCATTCCTTTGTGAGCGTAATCGTTATTTCGGAACCCTTAGACTTAACTAGTGAAATGCCACCGTAAGGTTGGTCAATTCACCAGATACATCTATAGTTCCTATCCTCTCGGAATCAAAATTTGATATTGACCCAAAATGGACAGCATTTGTAGGGGACGAAAACAAAGTTGTCTCGAGGCGCCTTTTGAATTTCACGTTTTCAGACTAACAATGGAGATCGTAGGATATATTGTCATATATCTCTCTCACACTCACTATTTTATAGTTTAATGTTTCTATTACACTAACATTTATTTTGTTTAGATTATGCACGGTTAAAAACATATCCTAATTAATACTAGTTGATGATTAACGATATCTCCAAATTTTAACACTTAAAATTTCGTTCACTAATTTTATTAGTCCATACTAATGCATAACTTAATTAAATAATTTAATTAAATGTTCTTTTTAGTGAGCTATTTCTATTTTAACTCTTGAAAAATTTTAGTTCACAATTTTAAGTTTAAAATAAAATTCGGATTTAGGCAATTATTTAATTAAACTATTTAATTAGCTATAAATGACTTATGTTATTTTTATTTTGTACTTGGAGTTGTATCCCGAGTGCAGACCATACCACCGTCCATTCATAATCGGCTATGGAATTTATATCCGGGTTTCCATCTTATATACTAAAATAAATAACTATTCTCCTATCAATCATCATTTTCCGAACTAAAAAATTGTAAATTTATTTAAATTTAACCATTTCATTTTTCTGCATGTATTAATCTAAATTTTAAATATTTATAATTGGCATAACTTTTAAGCTTAGATTAAATCAACATACATTTAATGTCATGACATGTTATAATATATGAGTGGGCATCTTATGCTATGTGACATGTTATTCAAACCATTTGAATTGTAAACGTATATACAACAAAACTAATATATTGACCGGACTTTTTGGTATTCTATATTAATCTAATTAATACACAAAATACCCAAGACATTCCTTGGTCTTCAACTCTTGACTCCATGGATTATCCTGCGGAAATTTTGCTCCTCGAGTAGTAACATTCACAATATACGGATATAATATTTCAAGTAGTTGTGTGCTCACTACGGACCACATTAGCACTTTGGCTCGTAAGACATGCTTTCGCGTGGTAATCACCTCCACATGTCACCGTCGAACTCACCATGCCTATGCTTACCGTAGCTTCCCACAACCACGATCCACATTTACCAAACATTTCTCAATTACTACATTAATGTCCTCATTGGCAATGACATCATAAGTTACATAGTAAAATTAAATACAATATTTTTAATTAATTTCTAAAATGGCCTTATAGCCTTACATTCCCAAAAACACTAATAAAACCAAAAGACCGGAACAATTTACGACCAATGCATTTAAAATAAATAAACATCATCACATGAATTTATTTTATCTCATAAAATTATTTATTTTTATGCTCACTCTTATGACAAATAAAATTTTATTTTTCATGCATCTCATATATTAAAAATAAACTAACCATAATTACCATATAATTAAAATAAAATAGAAGAGTTAGAATACTTTTCAACCTCGTTCTAATACCAATTGTAGGAAACGCTTTCCCTCGCGCAGCGGAAGCAGCTTAGGGAACTGTGATCGATCTAAAATTTTTTCTGTCATCTCCCTCTTTATTACTGAATCTGATCAGCCCTTATAGTTACAGTTTTGTGCTATTTTTATGTTTCTAACAACACTAAACAGCCTTCCTGAACAAAATAAAATTTCAGCAGTTCACAACGTCAAAAAGCTGCTCACTGGACATTGAAAAATCTGATCTGTTTTGCAGTTTTTTAGCAGCTATTCTGGATATTGTTACTGTTGGGGCAGTTGTGGGACCCCTAGGGTCGGATCACTGCCCCGCGCAGCGAAAATGGGTCTAACTCGTGGATATCAAGCATGGGTGTAATTTGAAATAATTTAATGAAATATTATATTCCATTATGAGTGTATAGGAAAAAAAACCGGGGCTGAATCGGAGTCTGGAAACTCCAGAATGGATGGAAACAAGTTTTACGCGTGTACTGTAGCGTTATGCGTATAGTTGTGTTTTTTTTCATTTGGTTCTCTAATCAAATGTCCTTCAACTCTCTGAAAATAGAGAGCTGAAGGAAATAAGGTTTTCAACCCTAAATCCTTCCAATCTTCCCTAAACACTTCCCAAAATACCCCAAATTAATTTTAATTTCAAAATCAACATCAATACATATTATAGAACAAAAATCAAGTTTTTCAAAATATCAAATATTTTTACAAGAACATAAATTTATTCTAAATACGCACTTGTGTAAATTTTGAATGCAACACAAACCAAATTAGAATCCCACAATAAAGTGACTCGTGACCAATTCTAAGTCACCCAAAGATGGTCAAGTGATTCTAGAATGGTAGCATTAACTCTAAGCTATTATCTAGAGTTCCAAACTCTAATTTTATGTCTATGTCTAACATAAATATTTTGACCCAATTACAAGCATATTGTGTTTATACTTCCAAAGCATCCTAACACAATTAATAAACCTAATTTGAATATTATGTATCTAATACATAATTCAACACTATATGTCTCACTAATGAAAAATATAGTTTTTGGAGAAGATCGAACTTACCTAGCAAGGTTGATACAAAGATCCAATCTAATTCACATTGTTGAAATATTTGGAGAACTTCCAAGGATTAACAAACTTGACTCCAAGATCCAATCTTGATTCCAATGCTAACAAGCTTCACCCCAAGATCCAATTTTTATTTCTCATAGATAAAATTTTGTAGAGACCTCACAAAGATTCTCTAAACACTTCTCTAACTTAGGCTAATTTCTCTAATTCTTGCTTGTATTTAGCTTTCTCAAGCTTTTTCTTTGCTTAACTAAAACCTTCCTAAAGCTTGCTATTTATAGCAAAAACTTAGGTAATTTTTAATTAATAAAAGGTGTAATCGACTTTTATGTGTGCTTAATCTAATTTGTCCAAATATGTATAATTAGGTGTGACTAATCTCCATTGTCTACCACTTTGATTTAATCTAATTAAATCAAGACAATGATTAGGAAATAGATTAGTTCAATGTTTGTCACTTTGATTTAATCCAATTAAATCAAGCCAAAATCACATATTATTTCATACTTACAATTATCATAATATCCTCAAATGGTATAGATAATTATGATGTTATAATTAAGCCATTGTGTAATTATTGAATTAATTCAATTAATCCAATTAGGTCAAAGTAAATTATCAATGTTATCCAATAACACTTGATTATCTTAATTGATAATTATAATATCGAATATTATCTTTTATCAAAATTAATCGGCTACCCAAGTGATCAACGAGTACACTTCATATTGGGACTCCCTAAGTTCAGACACGTTCGTCATATAAGCATAGCTAATATGTATGCAATTCGGCCACCTCCGAATACGTGAAGAACATAAAAGACCTTTATGAACTATACAAGTCGAGGTCATCATATATGTTTAACAATCCCTCCGTCGTAGGCTATCCGAGTTGTGCTTAGGAAACATAGAATACACCGTTAAGTTTCCGAGGCGCACATCTCATGTCGACATTTCCATGATTCTTTACAACTGATGTGATCCACCCTAGGTGATCGTCTTTGGCCAAAGTCTTAAGAATCGTGACTTATTCACATGGATACCAAAAACCCTTTATAGTACACATACGGGCCAACGAATCCTATCTTTCTTTGCAGTTGATTACTGAGTGTATCGGTCAACACCCAACGAACATCTATAGGCTAAACCATGAAAGGTTTCTGACATACATGATATCAAAGTGTGGAGGATCTCACACAAAATCAATGATATCCTATAGTCAAAGGATTACATATGCTACTCGACTCGAGGAGATTCCTATTGACGGTGGTGTGTACTTCCAACTATTAGGAATCACCTGTGAGTCAATCAGTATTTGGTCCAACCAATACCCACATGTCTATACGAGTTTCCGAAACTCATGGTACATCGGGTTAAATCATTGGAACTCCAATTCCAATATACGACATGTGCCAGTCTTCTAGGTTATAGGAATTCGACCGTATTCCAAAACCAACGAGTATGAATATATATACTTTAAGAATAATTTACAACAGTAATACTTATCCCAATGTCGGACCACCTAGTGTCCAGTATTACTACAAGACTATTCTAAGATCGATGTCATTCTTAACATATATATACATCAATCTAATACTCATAATGACAATACCATTAATAAGGTTTGAAATGAAAATTTAGTTATTTTATTAATAAATAATAAAATATAATGTACTATACATTATCCGGATTGGCGCTCCAAACACAAACTCCAACAGTTATCACACCGAAACACCCCTATAACTTCACCAAATCAGCCCTTTGCAATCCCAACATTTACCCCCAAAAGTTAGACCCAAAATAGCCTCAATTTTCTTCACGCACACAGCTACATTACTTGTTGGCTTGCTGTGACCTTTAAGCTTCAAAATATAGCTGATTGATTTCATAAATTGCTGTTTAAAGCAATTATCCATTAGCAATTTGCATGTTGCACTTTTATTCACGTGGGCTTACATGATATGGCTTCCATCAAAGTCCAATTGCAATTGCTTATTTGATTCAGCTTTGTTCATGCAAGCAGCTCGCGCCATTTGATCAATTATTATTTGCCTTATTTTCCCATGAGTTGATGTGTGTCTTCGTTGCTGATTCATCAAACGTGCACTTCATGATTGGATCAGGTTTACCACTCGATCTTCCGTGCTTTGACTCACCATAAAAAATCCGTGTTTGAAAGAATTTGTCCTCCATGTTTTCTCTTCTTTTCTCTGTTTTCAGTCTCATTGTAAAATGAGAAAGGAGGCTAGGGTTTTTCTTGTGAAGAGAAAACCTTTATATTTATATCTAGGGCTTAGGCTAAAAATGTACATGTACAAAATTAACCCTAACTCTAGTATAAATTTTAATATTTGGCTAAGGGCCTTTTTATCACTTTAAAATTATTAATTTCAAAAATTAAATATGATATCAAATATCATTTAATTTGAAATTAAAATTTAACATGTAACTTATATCATGATATAAATTACATATTTGATTTTGAATTAAATCAAATTTAATTTAAAAATCAAATCCTATATTAAATCATTATCTAATAATCATTAATATAAAAACTATATATTAAATATAATTACAAGTGTGACATTATATAATTATTAATCAAATTAATAATTATGTCAATAAATAATTCTAAATTATTTAATATTTTTCAAGTGAGTTCATAATTCGACTATCTAATTCTTCCATGGATTTTTATAGTGTAACGAGCTAACACATGGACCAAATGTACCTACATTTCCGAGCTCCAATAATCTCGAAATATTAATTAAAACTCTTTAATTAAATATTCCAAATTATTAACATTAGGCTATTCCACTAAAAACCTAAACCTGCATTCTCGTTACTGAAGATATATTTTATACCGAAAGTCATCGGCGTCCACCGATATAATCACTTCATACAGATTGACCCTCCATAAGTATTGTAGGAACCACTTTCCTAGCGCAACGGAAATACATTAGGCACCCGAGATCGGACTTGAAAATTTTTTCTTCCTTTCTCTCTGAATAGCCAAATGTTACCAACACCAAGACTGAATTTTTGCTTCTGTTTGGGATAAAATTTCAGCCCCCGAACATTGGTACAAAACTGGACCGTTTTGGACCCGAAATGCGCCCAACTCACTACCCAAATCAGCCCTTGATTGAATCATTTTTTGCTATATTTCAGGTCTGATTTTTCAGCCAAAAAATGCCTCAACACAGCCCCAAAACACCCTTTAAAGTTCCCTAAAAATTTTGGATCAAAAGCAAAACAAATCGAGCCCCGAATCACCAACACTATGTGCGGCAGTGAGCAAAAACAATGCTCACTGCCATGGGTCAAGGAAGAAGGGAGAAAATTGAGAGTTTTGTTCGACACCAATAAGTATTTCGTGCTATGTCTCGCAACCAACGAAAACTAATGTGGGCTAAACTCACAAAAATAATCCCTAAACACTTTAGAGATTAAAGTCACATAAGGTTTTCTTTTTGTTTTTCTTCTTGTTCTTGTTTTACTTTTACAGAGAATTGTTGGAACAAGAACAAGGTATCTAGGGTTTGGAATGAGAAACATAGGCAAAAGAAAATCAAATTTTCTTTGTATAATTAGGGTTATTAATTTCCAAAATTAACAAAACATTTCCCCTCTCTTTTTACAATTTTCAGCCAAGGCACATGTCAAAATAAAAAATTTGTAACATCAATATTTATTTCCATAATGGAAAAGATGTTACAAAAAATAAAAGGTTAACACCTTTTAAAAGGTGTAACTTCCAAATTAAATCCAAAGCTTTCCAAAACCCAAATTTGGAAATTACAAACTTAACATTTATTTAATTATATCATATATAATTAAATAACATGTAATTAACTATCATATAATTATAAAAACTATATATTAAATTTAACATATAGTTTAAAGTGTGACAGAATAATATTATTAATCATATTAATAAAATTTACATATGTGAGTATATAATTGGATTATCCAATTATATTTAATCTGCTATAATATATCGAACTAGCATGAGGACCAAATGGACCTACGGTTTCAAGCTCCAATAATCTTGAAATATTAATTAAGCTCTTAATTAAATATTCTGAATTATTAACTCCAGGTTATTATACTAAAAATCTGAAGTTGCACTCTCATTGTTGCAGATAGATAAATTAAGCCGAACCACTTCGGTGTCCATCGATAGTGTCATTACATACGGATTGGCCCCTTCACGAGTTTCTCGTACTTAAAACCGGGTCATAATGTCTCTTAGACCCCTCTAATTATTTTTACCTAAGTACCATTGATTCTCTAATGAACGATTTATTATAACCATTATGAATGTTAATCTTTGTATTCGTAATAGAAAGGCTTGAGCACTCTAACTGTTCAAGTAACAAATCAACCTTTAAGGAAGATACTCCTCTACTTCTCACAAGAAGGAGTGAACTCCATATCTATGTAAAACGTCTTCAGCTACACACCAAACCATGTCCCAAAGTACGTAGTTATTGGTCGGGATTGCTACACCAACTTCACCTTTGTAAATCAAATGACATAGCCTGCCATGCAGGAGTTCGTAGTACACTCAGGATTAAGATCAATCCATATATGACCATCTAGTAGATCGAAATGAATTTCTTTGTTTAACGGATATATAAGAAACTCATTTCTATCTGTGTCCATTCCTATATGATCACATCATACAAGTTGCCTTCATTATCATGTCTCCACATGGATGATCCCGGATCAAGGTGGCCATTGTTGGATAATTATGACCCATAACATCAATATTTGTAAAAGACATGGTGTTTTTGTACAAATTAACTATGTGACAAAGGAAATTACTATTTTATAATTTTATAATTGGATTACTTGGATATATAAATGATAAAAGTCTGTATGGTTAAATCGGATTAATAAGATATGAGACAGTATTAATCCACAAACGGTTTAATCATTAAATATCCATAGTCATAGTATTATCGAAATTGGACATCGATAATGCAGAATAAACTAATATTACACTTGTGCGCGTTATGAAAGCTTAACGGTATAGTTCTCATATATTTAAGTATTGGATACTTATACAAGTGTGATAAGAGGTTCTGTTAGTCGTTGGACCGGGACAGCTTCGCTCTAAATAGACCCCCTCGGAATCCCATTGGTAGTATGACTATGTGTCTATGGGAATCCGAATCAGGATAGGTGTATGTGATCTTTAACCTGAGACTTGCATCGCTAATACTTGGGAGAATCAGTATACTTTGGTTTTGTTCGTCCGGAGCTTTAACAGGTTCTGTGTACGCCTCTGTTGGGTTTACTGAAAATCGTAGTGTATTGGATGTGATGTCAAGATGAGAGTATCACTTCAGTCATATGGAGATGATGATCACACATGATACAAAACTAGTACTCTTAAATGTTGCAGCTATCGGGATAGTATGACTAGGTCATGATTATCCAATTACAGAGAATAGTTGCTAGTGATCTGATATATGCTTCGTACGAGGCAGACACAATTCCAGCCCTAGGCCTAGCATGTAACATTCGATACTGGATCGTATTACGCAATACTTTGTATACTACGCCTGATACAGATTATATATTCTTCGTTGAATATTTCTGGAGAATTGGGTAGGTACAGTGCTTTGCTAGAAGCCAACCATGTCTTGTAAATCGGTGAGAACGTGGTACGGGGTACGCACGTGTCAGATAGACCGACACCCGTATTTACTACCAACATATCCAATGACTTCTTGGGTCGCTTCCCAAAGATTCACCGATGATATTTGACTCGAATAGAATTAATCTGGGATTAATTATGACAGAGAAAATTAATCTGGGATTAATTGCAACAAGAATTTATCTAGGATTAAATTCGTCTAGAAGAGAGAAAGCGATTAGTTTGGAATTAATCGATTAAAAATATATTGGATATATTAATTGAAATTGGATTTCAATGCAGAATTAAAATTGGATTTTAATTCGGGCGAACGGATTAATTTGGAATTAATTCGTAAGCGACTTTCTTAATAATTTTGCTAGGCATTATTATTTAATTAAATTGGATTTAATTACGTCGCGACGGAAAATTCGTTTAATCGGATTAAACGAATCTGGGCCCAAAGTGTGTTGTGTAAGCCAACTTGAATTTGGAATTCAAAATTGGGTGGGACCCATATCACTTACATCAGCTTGTCAGTATTTGTGATGAAAGTGGTTGAGCTTATTAATTAGATTAATTACACCACACAACTACCAACTTAAGTCAACTTTGGAAGTGAACTATTCATTTATCTCTCCGTTTCTCCTTATGGCCGAATCCATCTCCCTCTATTCTTGAATTTTTGTTGCAAAAATTCACCATTTCTAGCACATTGAGAGTTGAATAAAGGTGATAGGGAAACTCACCCAAGAGTTTAGAACTCAACAAAGCTTGGAGCTTCATCATCCGTTCAAAGAATTTTTGAAATTCTCAACCGATCAATGTAAGTTTTTCCCGCAAACTTTACTTGTTAATTCACACATAAATCATTGTTTAGAGACATTGGGCATATGTAGGACACTAACAGCCATATAGTAATAGAAAGGACCACAGCCATAGATAAACCACAAACGAAGTACCCGCTTTATTTTATCTCTATGGACTATTTTAGATTGCTAACTTTAGATTTAAATCCTCTTATGTATGACACTTATACACTAAGTGTGAAGGCACATGAGTAATATAGGGTAAACAAGATAATTTACAATATGTAATATTAAAATAAACACTTTGATAAATGAATAGTGCATCATTTTATTTCATAAAATATAATATCGTTTACATTACATGAAGCTCTAGGGCATATATCCCAACAATCTCCCACTTGCACTAGATCAAATGGGACATGTCACGTAATATTATACCATCTAGGTGACCTTCAAAAACTTTAGCCGACAAAGTCTTTGTAAATGGATCAGCCAAGTTCTCCGCAGATGCAATCTTTATGGCAAAAACTTCTCATCTTTACCCCATCTCCCTGATGAGATTATATTTCCTCTCTATATGTTTTCCCTTATTGTGGCTTCTTGGTTCCTTTGAATTTGCCACTGCACCACTATTATCGCAATAAAGTGTGAGTGGTTTATCCATATCTGGAATGACTTCCAGATCTCCCAAGAACTTACGGAGCCAAACTGCTTCCTTAGCTGTTTCGCCAGCTGCTACATATTCAGCCTCCATGGTGGAGTCTATAATACAAGATTGATTTATAATCCGCCATAATATAACCCCATCACCTAGGGTAAATACCGATCCTGGTGTTGATTTCCTAGAATCGACATCCGTCTGAAAATTAGAGTCTGTATATCCCTTTAGGATCATATCCTCACCATAATATACAAGCATATAATCTCTCGTTCTCTTAAGATACTTGAGAATGTGTTTCACAGCCACCCAATGATCTAATCCAGGGTTAGATTGAAACCTACTAACTACTCTCACTACAAAATAGATGTCATGTCTCATGCATAACATAACTACATGAGACTACCAACTGCTGAGGAATATGAGATATGTCTCATTTCCTCAACTCCTTGAGGTGTCTTATGAGACTATTCATTTGAAAAATGAATTCCATGTCAATAAGGCAAATTAACTTTCTTGGAATTTTGCATCCCAAATCGCACAAGGATCTTATCGATGTAGGATGCTTGAGACATAGCTAACAATCGTTTCTTGCAATCCCGAAGTATCTGGATCCCAAGAACATAACTGACTTCTTCCAAATATTTCATTTGGAATTGGTTGGCTAGCCAGATTTTCATTACCGATAATATCTTTACATCATTCCCAATGAGCAAAATATCATCGACGTATAAAACAAGAAAAATCACCTTCCTGTCAATGACACGCTTGTATATAAAAGCTCATCATCATTTTGTTGGACAATTATGACCCATAGCATCACTATTTGTAAAAGACATGGTGTTTTTGTACAAATTAACTATATGACAAAAGAAATTGCTCTTTTATCATTTTGTAATTGGATTACTTGGATATATAAATGATAAAAGTCCATATGGTTAAATCAGATTAATAAGATATGAGACATTATTGATCTACGAAATTATTAATCATTAAATATCCCTAGTCGTAGTATTATCGAGACTGGACATCGATAATGCGGAATAGGCTTGTATTACACTTGTGCGCGTTATGGAAGCTTAACGATATAGTTCTTATACATTTAAGTATTGGATACTTATGCAAGTGTGATAGGAGGTTCTGTTAGCCGTTGGACCAGGAACAACTTCGTTCTGGATAGACTCCTTAGAATTTCATTGGTATTATGACTATGTGTCTATGGGAATCCGAATTATGGTAGGTGTATGTGGTCTTAACCTGAGACTTGCATCGCTAATACTTGCGACAATCAGTACGCTTTGGTTTTGGTCGTCCGGAGCTTTAATAGGTTTTATGTACGCCTCTTCTGGGTTTCCTGAGAATCATAGTGTATTGGGTGTGATGTCAAGATGGAAGTATCACTTCAGTCATATAGAGATGATGATCACACATGATACAAAACTAGTACTCTTAAAAGCTACAGCTATCGGAATAGTATGACTAGGTCATGATTATCCGATTACAGAGACTAGTTACTAGTGATCCGATATATACTTCGTACGGGGCAGACACAATTCCAGCCCTAGGCCTAGCATGTGATATTCGATACTGGATCATATTACGCAATACATTGTATACTACGCCTGATACATATTATATATTCCTCGTTGAATTTTTCTGGAGAATTGGGTAGGCACGGTGCTTTGCTAAAAGCCAACCATGTCTTGTAAATCGGTAAGAATGTGGTACGGGGTATGCATGTGTTCGGATAGTCTGATGACCGTATTTACTGCCAATATATCCAGGGATCTCTTGGGTCACTTCCCAAATATTCACCAATGACATTTGACTCGAACAGAATTAATCTGGGATTAATTATGAGAGAGAAAATTAATCTATGATTAATTGCGATAAGAATTTATCTGTGATTAAATTTGTCTAGAAGAGAGAACGCAATTAATTTGGAATTAATCGGTAAAATAAATTTAATAGTTAAATTGGATTTTTCTATTTAATTTATTTATTTGCACTAAAATAATATATTGGATATATTAATTGAAATTAGATTTCAATGCGGAATTAAAATTAGATTTTAATTCGGGCAAACAAATTAATTTGGAATTAATTCGTAGCGACTTTCGTAATAATTTTGCTAGGCATTATTATTTAATTAAATTGGATTTAATTATGTCGCGACGAAAAATTCGTTTAATCGGATTAAACGAACCCGGGCCCAAAGTGTGTTGTATAAGCCAACTAAATTTGTAATTTAAAGTGGTGGGACCCACTTTAACTTACATCAACTTGTCAAAAGATGATGGAAGTGGTTGGTAATATTTATTAAACTTTGGAAGTCAAAACACATACACTTTTTACAGGTTTGGAACTATTCACTCTCTTCCCCATTTTCTCTCATTGTCGAATTTCTTACTTCTTAGAGGAGAAATTTTGCTTCAATTTTTTATCAAAGCTAGCACTTTGGGAGTCAAGTGAGGTGTTATGGAAACTCACCCAAGAGTTTGGAAATCAACTAAAGGCTTGGAGCTTCTACATCCATCAAAGAAAGTTTTGAATTTTTCCAACCAATCAATGTAAGTATTCCGCAACTTATCTTGATTTATTCACACATAAATATTTTCTAGGGACCTTGGGCATGTGTAGGACACTAACAATGGTATCAAGAGCCAATCTAAACTTGATTTGAATTCTAGGGTTTATGGACTTTAATTTGGGGATTTTGCTTTGAGCATGTATTTTTCCAAATTAGTTGTTTGGTTGTATTTAGATGATGATAAATTGGATTTGTACATGATTGGATTTGTGAAATTGATTGGATCAAAAATTTGCCTAAAATCTTCACTTGGCCGAACACATGAACCTAGGATTAACTCATGGTAATTTTTGATTTTGACAATTGGATGTGTTAAAAGCATGAAATGAATATTGATTGTTGATTTAATTGGATTGAAATCAAAATTGGGTGTTATTTCATGTGATTGCCGTGAGTGTGAAGCATGTTGGATGACTTGATTTTGCTTCAATTTGTGTTGGACATGAATTGAAATGTTTAGCATGATTAATTAGATTAATTAGTGTTTTGGAAATATTAGATTAATTGATTAATTGTGTTAATTGTACTTTAAATAGATTAATATGTAATTTGGAATAATATATTAATTTAATTTGTTGTATTTGGGCTAATGGGCTTGGTTGGGCCAAGTATGGTTTTGGTCAATTGGGTTGGATCCAATTGGGCCTAAAACCATTTCCATAAAGTCCAAATATGACTTTTGTGCCTTAATAATTTAATTGGGCCTAAATTGATTTTGTGGCATATGGTGATTCCTAAATTGGGCCTTGGCATCTTGGGTTGGATCCATAATGGCCAAAGTCCATGCCTAAAGAATTAATTAAAAGCCCATTTGACTTTAATTGAATTGGCATTGGATGCTAATTAGGCATTTGAGACCCAATTGGATTGGATTTGGAATCCAAGTCTAAAAGGAAGTATTAAAAGTGTAATTGTTTAATTTTGAATTAAACACGAATTAGTATTGGATACAATTTGAATTGGATTTAAAATTGTAGTTCGATATAATTCAAGAATACGTACTTTGAGTATTTATTCTTAAACGAGTTGGACTTTCACAAATCAAATCGTTGTATGAAAATTGGAAGGTTATTAATCAAAGATTAATTAATTGGATTAGATTGATTGACAACATGCTTTGTGTGAATACTTGGATTTATTTATATGAATAATTTATATCGGATGGATATTAGTTGGGTGGGGGCAATTTTGGAAATTGTTGTAAATTTGAAATTTATTTAAATTGGACCTGAGTGTCCCGCCTTTCACCTCCTTATCTCTTTGTATTTATCTTCTCACCAATTTCCCTCAATGTAAATAAGGTTTCTTTAAGTATTATGTAATTGGGTAGAAGAATGTAAAGTGCTAGCGGGAGAGAGGAAAGAGAGAGTGATTTATTCTGGGAACAAATTGTATTATACATCCATCTGTATATCATTATTAATTTATCACGCCTTATTATGCTTTTAGAATGCATGTTTAAGGGTGCATGATGAGACCTAATTAAAGATAATAAATTGGTTGCCAATTTATGAAAAAACCCTCACTTTAATATTAAACGTTTTCCTTCAATTGAGTGATTCTCTCTCAAGATCCAAGATTGACTTTGATTTGTTGGCCAAAGTCAAGATCATTTTCCATCGCGGATGTGTTTGAACTATGAAAGCTTTGTTATATATCGCATGTCTTGGGCAGTTGTGACTTGTTGGCCAAAGTCAAGGTCACTTCTGTACATCGACGTGGATTACGAAGCTTTCCCACTGTCAATAGGTCGCGCTTAACTGGAATCATTAAGCTTGTTGAGCCAAAGCCAAGGCTTGGTTGATTCAGAGGAAAAGGTTAGGATATATATTGGATATATGTTTTGGACTTGGAGGTCCACCTACCGGATCTAGGAATTGGATGGGATCCAATTGATTTTATAGATCTACCTAGTTAAGTTTCATACAGCTTGTTGGCCAAAGTCAAGGTTGTGTGTTATTTAACAGGATCCTAACCCATTAGGAAACTAGGTTTCCCGAGTACTCCACAGAGGGTTAGAGGCTTGCCGAAAAATAGTGGGAGGCTAGTATTAAATTTGCAATTTCGTTTAATACTCGCTGATACGCGCTCTTTTAATTATTATATCACGTTATATATATATTAGTTGGACTAATATTGTTTTATTGCTTTCTTTGAATAGTTAGATTGTACAAGACACTACTCCACTTGTAGTTGGTTATATAGTTGGACTATAGTAACCATTACATTTTGAGTGTACCCGAAATCTTTGATTGAATAGTTGGACTATTGCAATCGAGATAGCTGGAAAGATTAACGTTAGAGACATAATCATGGGCGAGAATGTCTTTAATGGTGCCAATTTTCCAGATTGGGAGATGAATCTCAGGATAGTCCTGGGAGCTGAGAAGTTGCTCTACGTTATAGAAAGACCTCTCGGGCCTGAGCCCAAACATGAGCGGGCAGTTGATCATGAGCTTTGGAAGACTCATCGAGATGATAACTTTATCGTTCAATCCGTCATGTTTGCCGCAATGACCCCTCAATTTCGTCGTCAGAACAAATGATTGGATCCTTATAACATGATGTTGAAATTAAAGGACCTTCACAGATCTAATTTTAAATTTCAGAAGTACGAATTGCAAAAGAAGCTATTTCGCTCGCGTATGTCAGAGGGTACATCTGTCGAGCACTATGTGTCGCAGATGATTGCTGACATCGAACAGCTAGGTCAGCTGGGCATAACCTTCGAGGCCGAGACTTCTATAGTTTTGATCTTACAGTCTCTGCCCGACTGCTGGGGCGGGTTCATCATGTTGGACAATTATGACCCATAGCATCACTATTTTGTACAGAACATGGTGTTGTTGTACAAATAAACTATGTGACAAAGGAAATTACTCTTTTATCATGTGTAATTAGATTACCAAGATATATAAATGATAAAAGTCCATATGATTAGTACCGAATTAATAAGATATGAGACAATATTAATCCACTAAGGTTTAATCATTAAATATCCCTAGTCGTAGTATTATCGAGACTGGACATAGATAATGCGGAATAGACTAGTATTACACGTGTGCGTGTTATAGAAGCGTAACGACATAGTTCTCATATATTTGGGTATTGGATACTCATCCAAGTGTAATAGGAGGTTATGTTTACCAATGGTACGGAAACAGCTTCGCTCTGGATAGATCCCTCGGAATCCCATTGGTAGTATGACTATGTGTCTATGGGAATCTGAATCAGGGTAGGTGTATTTGGTGTTAACCTGAGACTTGCATTGCTAATATTTACGACAATCATTATACTTTGGTTTTGGTCGTCTGGGGGTTTAACAGGTTTTGTGTACGCCTCTTCTAGGTATACTGAGAATCGTAGTGTATTGGGTGTGATGTCAAGATGGAAGTATCACTTCAGTCATATGGAGATGATGATCACGTAGGATACGGAACTAGCACTCTTAAGTACTGCAGTCATCGGGATAATATGACTAGGTCATGATTATCCGATTATAGAGACTAGTTACCAGAGATCCGATATATGCTTCGTACGGGGTAGACATAATTCCAGCCCTAGGCCTAGTATCTGATATCGATACTGGATCGTAATACGTAATACTACGTATACTTCCCCTGACAAAGATTATATATTCCTTAAAAGAATATTTCTGGAGAATTAGGTATGTTGGACAAAATGACCCATAGCGTCACTATTTGCACAGATCATTGTGTTGTTGTAGCAAATTAACTATGTGACAAGGAAATTGCACTCTCATCATTTGTGATTAGATCACCATAGATATATAAATGAAGAGAGGTCCCTATGATTAGTTCCTGGACTGAGAATGATATGAGACAGTATCGGTCCCCGAAGGATTAATCATTAAATATCCCTAGCCGGAGTATTATCGAGACTGGACATCGATAATGCGGAATAGACTAGTATTGCACTTGTGTGCGTTGTGAGGGTACAACGGTATAATTCTCATATATATAAGTATTGGATACTTATGCAAGTGCGATAGGAGGTCGTGTTTCACCGATGGTACGGGAAACAGCTTCGCTCTGGATAGACCCCTCGGAATCCCATTGGTATTATGACTATGTGTCTATGGGAGGCCGAAATCAAGGTAGGTGTGTATAGTCTTAACCTGAGACTTGCATCGCTAATACTTGCGATAATCGGTAGACTTTGGTCTTGGTGGTACAAGGCTTTAACCGGTTCTGCGTACACCACTTCTGGGTTTATCAGAGAGTCGTAGTGTTTTGGGTGTGATGTCAAGACAGAAGTATCACTTCAGTCATAGTGGAGATGATGTCACGCAGGATACGGTACTAGTGCTCTTGAGTGTTGCGCAACCAATTGAGATATTGTGACCAGGTCATGAATATCCGATTATAGAGACTATGTTACCAGACATCCGATATGTGTTTCGGACGGGGCAGACACTTATCCAGACCCAGCCCTAGCACGTGACTATCCGATACTGGGCCGATATGCACAATACATTAGTATACTACGCTTGATACAGATCTAATATTCTTAAATGGATATGTCCGGAGAATTGGGTAGACTTGGTGCTTTGCTAGGAGTCGACCTTGTCTCGTAAATCGGTAGAACGTAGTACTTGGTACGTACGTGATTCGGATACTCCGACGACCGTATTTACTGCCAACTTATCCGGGGATCTCATGGGTCGCTTCCCCCGATAATCCACCGATGACGCACAACTCGCACTCTTGAATAATCTGGGATTATATAGAAGAGAGAGAAAATTAATCTAGGATTAATTACGGAGATATTTTATCTAGGATAAAATATCGTCTAGAGAGAGATAACGATTAATTTGGAATTAATCGGTAAATTAATATATTCGATATATTAAACGAAATTAGATTTCGACGCGGAATTAAAGTTAGATTTTAATTCGGGCGAACGAATTAATTTAGAATTAATTCGTTAGCGACGTGAATAGTGAATTCGCTAGGCGTAATCATTTAATTACGACGCGACGGAAAAATCGTTAATTTGGAATTAGCGAACCCGAGCCCGAGTGTGATTGCGAGCGCATTCGTATTTCGAATTCAAGTGCGGCATCGCAAGTCGCATCAAGCG
The DNA here is from genome assembly GCA_019454045.1 of Zanthoxylum bungeanum. Lineage (NCBI taxonomy): Eukaryota > Viridiplantae > Streptophyta > Magnoliopsida > Sapindales > Rutaceae > Zanthoxylum > Zanthoxylum bungeanum. Next base: position 160,136 of record SKCR01030243.1, read on the forward strand.
TCAAATCATCGTCACATCAAGCGTCAAATCAAAAGTCACTTTGAGTGATTGATTGATTGATTGATTGATTGATGATTGATGGATTGACTTGCATCACATCACTTTATTAAAGTGACATGTGAATAGTTGATGTAAGTTGGTGTAATAGTGTTTGGAGGGAAAATCATTTGCTTTTGGTTTTAATTTAAATCAATTAAGTAATTGGTTTTATTATTTTTTCTTGGAAAATATATAAAGCCTTTTTGGAAAAGCTTTACCAACACATTACACACAACTTTCATCTCTCTCAATTTCTCTCTTCTCCTCACGCCAAAACAGTGAGTTTCTTCACTGGTTTGAACCAGTTTGGCGTGACAAATAGGGGAGCAAGAGTGGTTTTTCATGGTGAGAAATCAAGTGCTAGCACACTTACGAGTCTTGCGAAGGTGGTAGGGAGGTTCGCCCATGAGCCGGGATCCGTCGGACGAGGCTTGGAGCTCCGTTTCTCAGCTCAAAAATAGAAGACAGTGGGCAGTGGACTGCTGCAGTTCACGCATGAAGCAGTGAGCATTTTGGGCTTCATTCGTCTCCAAATCGACTCAACCGATCGATGTGAGTATTCCGCTACCTCCGTTGATGTGTTCACACATTGTTTTCATTGCTTGTTTGATCTTGGGACCTAGATAATAACCAACAATGGCATCAAGAGCTTAGGTTCAAGCATGAAAAATGTAGGGCTTAAAATTGGGTATTTTGGATTTGAGCATGATTTTATGAAATTGGATGATTGAGCATGTTTAAATGTTGTTGTATTGAAGATTGATTTGATCAATTTCAACAAAATGTGATTGGATCAATTTTGCCCAAATTTTATGAGTTGGCCGAATGTGATAGTCATTTTGGAAATTTGGAATTTTTTCATTTTGGTTCATTGGATGAGTTGTAATGATATTGGATGATGTTAATTTGAAGTCAATTAGATTGAATTTTGAATTGAACAAAAATCCCCAATTTGCCTCACTTGGCCGAATGGTATAATGCCCTAATGTCTTGGATTTTTGATTTTATGAACATTGGATGTGTATGAAATCATTTAGGATGTTGATTTAATGTCGATTGTGGGTTTGATTGGATTGAAACCAAATCGGATGTGAAATCCTTCCTTGGCCGAGACTAAAGAAGGATGTAAATGGGTTTGATTTTTCATTTATGTGTTGGACATATGATAATGATAATGAGCATGATTAATTGGACTAATATGGTGTTTTGGAAATGTTGATTTAGTTGATTAATCATATAATGCACTTTAGGTAATTAAATTGCGGAATTGGATTCATGAAATTTAATTATTTAGGCTTAAATTGGATTTGGGCTTCTAATGTTGTATTTGGGCCTATTGGGCTTGAGTTTACCAAGTTGGGTTTAGGCCAAATGGATTGGATCCAATTGGGCCCAAAACCTTAACCATAAAGCCCAAATGCGACTAATGAACCTTTAAAGTTCAATTGGGCCTAATGGGCCAAGATTGATTTATGGGCTTATGGGGTAAATCCCGGATTGGACTTTGGTTATCGGTTTGACCCGAGTTGACCAAAAGTCAACGCCTTAAGAAATCAATTAAAAGCCCATTGGACTTTAATTGAATTGACGTTGGACGTTAATCGGTCTTTGAGACGCGTTACGATTAAATTTGGAATTTAAATCGTAAAAGGTTTATTAAATAAAGTGTAATGTTTAATTTGGAATTGAATAGTGAATTAGTATTAAGTACATGTTAAATTTGATTTAATGATGTAGTTTAATTTAATTCAAGAATTCGTACTTTAAGTACTTATTCGTAAAAATGAGTTTGACTCGAACAAAATCAAATCGTTGTTTGAACATTGGATGATCACTTAATTATCTGGGATAAAATTCAATTGAAGAGAGAGAGAACGATTAATTTGGAATTAATCGATTAAATAATATATTAGATATATTAAATGAAATTAGATTTCAAAGCGGGAATTAAAATTGGATTTTAATTCGGGCGAGCGACTTAATTTAGAATTAATTCGCGAGCGACTTTCGTAATAATTTTGCTAGGCATTATTATTTAATTAAATTTGATTTAATTAAGTCGCAACAGAAAATTCGTTAATTCGGAATTAACGAACCCGAGCCCGGAATGTGTTTGCGGGCCCACTCGGATTTTGAATTAAAGTGGGGCCCACACACAAGTCACATCACTACGGTCAGACCATGGTGGAGAATACTTGAGCAATGAGTTTCTCGATTACTTGAAAGAATATGGTATTCTTTCACAGTGGACTCCTCCCGGAACACCTCAATTAAACGGTGTGTCCGAACGTAGAAACCGAACTTTGTTGGACATGGTAAGGTCAATGATGAGTCACACTGAGCTACCAATTTTCTTTTGGGGATACGCATTGAACAGTGCAAATACTTATTTTGAATAAGGTTCCGTCAAAGTCTGTTGGACAGACTCCTTATGAAATATGGACAGGAAAGAAATCAGGTTTCACATTCCTGGAGATTTGGGGATGCTAGGCATATGTTAAACGTTTGGATGGTACCAAACTAGAACCCAAATCGGATAAGTGCCTATTTGTAGGTTATCCTAGGGAAACCAAAGGATATTACTTCTACAACTGCAGGCACTGCATTTTTGCATATAAGTCCTGATGATGAGTCTCGTACGGAGGCACTACTCTTTAGGTTGCGGAAGTCGCGGGAAACGAATGTCGGAAGGGGAAATTCAGAATAAGTATGTCATCAGATTCAATTCACATGTTCACTACTTTCACGTTCGTGCTGCGTTCGTGAGCACGTTCGAACGTCAAGCAGATTGCGGGCGGTCGTGTAGCGTTTGAATCGGCATTCGAACGGTGTCGGTACTTCTGGTTTTGCTGCTAGCCTCACGCCCAAGTCCAATTAGCCCACCAAAACCCATCCAAAAATAATTAAAATATTTAAAATACATGTCACAAATTAAACTAAATTAATTAAATCAAATCACTTCCTAATCTAATCAAATCCCTTCCATAATCAAACACCAATTAAGATATTCACTCCATAAATTAAACCCATCTTTTCCTTTCATAAACCAATCAAAACACTTCCTTTTTTTTTTTAGGATTCCCTTCCTTACCTAGAAACCCTAGCAAACCATTATAAAAAGACACCTAAACCAACCTCTCACACCCTAGCTCATTCTCACAAAAACCCAAAAGAAAATAACCTAGCATTCACGCCCAAGGCAAAAAGCAAGAAGCAAAAAAATAATTCTCCCTTTTCTCCTCCTCCCTAGCAACTGAAACCATAACCCGTAAACACCCTCATCACCGAAACCCCTCCTAAACAACAAACATCATCACCGAAATAGTCACTAAATTACCCACTGTAAACATCGAAAATCACAGCCCAAAACAGTCCCTATAACCACCAAAAATCACCTCTGAAACTGCACTGCAGTGACCGAGAAAACCTTCCACAAACTGCCCCATAAACTGCCGCATATACCCTCCATAAACTGCACTGAGAAAAATCCAGAAAATGCCCAAATTACCGCACAGAACAGCAACTCCAATCCCTCTTAAAAACACAAAAATAGTCTTTTATTTACCGTGAAATAGTGACCAGAAAATATAGCGAAAACAGCAGCAAAACGGAGTAAAGACAGCAGCCCAAACAACGAAAGGAAATGTTGAACCAGTGAATCAGAGGAATTGAGGAGCATCAACCCTTCCGACAATCGCATACCGGACTTCCAATAGACGACTAAAGAGGTTAGACCTGAGGGCACCTTCTTTATTTATTATCCTTTATTTTCATTTATTTTAGTACTTTATTTCATATGAGTATTTTGGATTGATGCATGATGTGATTTATGGATGAACGTAATATGTGTTCTCTCTTATGGTATATCGGATGGAAACCCGGACGTAAATTTCGTAGCCGAATCTGAATGGACGGTATTGCGGTTTGTACTCGGGATACACTGCCACGTACCACTTGAGAGATTCACATGTTTCGTTTCATCCAACTTTGTTTTTTAAGCATGATTTAGTCGTTAGTATGTTATTACTTTATGCATGTTACTTATTTATGCATGGTAATGTAATGCGCATGGGCTAGCTAGGGTGGATTAAAGGTCCTCCGTTTTGAGGGATGAAAAGCCAAAGGGCTACCTTTGCCACGATGTTTTTCCGCACCGAACGAAGTATGTTTGATTGAATGTGAGATATGTTTAATCGGATATACGGAGTTCCATATTATTGTCTCATTATTTTGTATGCATGGTAATATAATGCGCATGGGCTAACTAGGGTGGATTAAAGGTCATCTATTCGGAGAAAATGCCTGAAGGCTACCTTTACCACGATGTTTTGATGCGCCTTTTATTATGTCATTTACCATTTGCATATCATTGCATTATTTACACATGCATTGCATTCTAGTGCGCATGGGCTAACTAGGGTGGATTAAAGGTCCTCTATTCGAGGGAAATGCCTAAAGGCTACCTTTACCACGATGTTTTGCCACGCCGGACGAGGTACACTCGATTGAACGTGAAATGTGTTCAATCGGGCACATGAGGTCCTACATTGTGTATTTGTTCACCCATACATGTGTTTGTGTCATTTCAGATGCCATTTTGGCAATCTCGTTCGAACGCGTTTCCAAACGCTACACGAACGTAAATATCATGCCTCATTCCGTTCGAACGCGTTTACGAACACTACATGAACATATACATTCTGTCTTATTTCCGTTCGAATGCGTCTCAGAATGCTACACAAACGCGCATGCATTTTATTGTATCATACATCAGGTCTCATCCCGTTCGAACGCGTTATCAAACGCTATATGAACGCAGACATTCTGTTTATCGTTCGAACGCGTTATCAAATGCTACTCGAACGCTTGCATTCTTTTTACCATTCGAATGCGTTTACGAACGCTACACGAACGCGCACACACTGGACAGATTCCTTCATCATGTTTCATGCATGTTTGTTCCCTTAGTCATTCTCTTCCCCGTCATATGCTTAGTTAGCTCTCTTTAATATTTAGGCCTTTACCGTTATTATTTATTTATATTTTCCGCATTTATTTATTCGATATGCTCATGAGATTGTATGCTCGATTTTATTATTAATACCTTTATAGTTGTTATTAGTTACATTATTGCACTTTATTGTTTAATACATTCATGAATTATGTATTTTGCCTTCATTTCTTCCATTTACGATTATGGGTGTGCAAACTTGCATGTTGCTTAAATTATCTGGTACGTGTTGCATGAGATTTGGTTGTACTATTGCATAAATCCTTTTATTACAAGTGGCATAAGTAATGGACCAATCTGAACCCAACGGTTTGAGGTCTTCCCTTACGAGGGGTGAGTACGGCCTTAATTCATTTTCCCATTTCACACCGGGTGGCGACTCCATTTTTAGTTCTCCAGTTTAGTTCCCCCGTGGGCTATTACGTACTCCCAACCGGGCCGCGAGCCCGGGACAGCGTCGTCGATTTATGTGTCCTACAACAACCCACAAGAGAACAAGGTATTTGTTGATCTTCATGCAGGTTTCCTCGAAAAGGAATTCATAGATGCAGTGATAAGTGGGAGGAAAGTATAACTTGGTGAAAATCGGAGTGATACTGTTCCTGGCACCGACCCCCTCATGGAACACCAACAGTTCATAAGGGATGAGACTATTCCATAATTTTCTAGTACACAAGAACCACGTAGGTCGGAGAGAGTCAGAAAACAACCTGAGAGGTATGGGTTTCTTATCTCACCTAATGTAAATATCAATCTTATTGAGGAAGACGAACCGACTACGTATGAGGAAGCAATACAAGGTATCGACTCTACTCTATGGCAAGATGCCATGAAGTCCGAGATGGATTCCATGTATACCAACCAAGTTTGGACACTGGTTGATGTACCAGAAGGCATTGTGCCTATTGGTAGTAAATGGGTTTTCAAATGAAGAAAGACATGGATGGCAACATACAAACGTATAAATCTAGGCTTGTAGCGAAAGGGTATCGTCAACGACATGGTGTCGATTACGATGAAACTTTTTCACCAGTTGCCATGGTTAAATCCATTCTGATAATGCTTGCTATTGCTGCATATTTCGATTATGAAATATGGCAGATGGATGTCAAAATCACTTTCCTTAACGGAAACCTTTTGGAGGATGTTTATATGCAACAGCCTGATGGTTTTGTCGTGCCAAAACATGCAAACAAGGTTTGCAATTTAAATCGATTTATTTATGGATTGCAAGCATCACGTTCTTGGAACCAACGATTTGATGAGATCATAAAGGAATATGGTTTCATTCAAAACAAAGATGATTCTTGTGTATATAAGAAGGTTAGCGGGAGCACACTGACATTGATTGTCCTATACATTGATAATGTATTGCTTCTTAGCAATGACATTCCCATTCTAAAATCGGTGAAAGCTTGGCTTTCATTAAAATTCTCCATGAAAAACTTGGGAGAGGCAACCTTTATTCTGGGAATAAGAATCTACTTGGATAGATCTAAAAAGTTGTTGGCACTCTCCCAGAGCTCGTACATTGACAAACATATACGCGACCTGGTGTCTCATATGCTTTGAGCATCTGCAGTCACTATCAAGCCGATCCAAGTGATGGTCACTAGATTGATGTAAATAACATCCTTGAGTATCTTAGACGAACTAAAAATACATTCTTAGTCTATGGAGAAGGAGATCTTGAGGTGACTGGGTTCACCGTTGCAAGTTTCCAAACCGATAAAGATGACTGTAAGTCGCAATTAGGGTACATATTTTGTTTGAATAACGGAACAGTGAGTTGGAAATCTTACTGTTACCTATTCAACAACAAAAGCAGAATACATTGTTGCAGCTGAGGCATCAAAAGAGGCATTTTGGATCTATAAATTCCTATTTTGATTAGGAGTAGTTCTGTTAGCAGCTGAGCTAGGCTACAGCACAGGCTAAAGAACCACTGCCTCTTCAATGATCCAAGTATGTACTGAGATGGTTTCATATGATCCGTGAGATCATACATCGTAGCGATGTCAAGATCGAAAAGATCGCATCAGATGATAACCTTGCAGATCCGCTGATGAAATCTATATCTCAGCAAATGCTTGAGCAACCCGTACATAGTGCATGTGTTGGACACTTGAGTGATTGGCTATAGGCCAAGTGGGAGATTGTTGGACAATTATGACCCATAGCATCACTATTTGTAAAAGACATGGTGTTTTTGTACAAATTAACTATGTGACAAAGGAAATTGCTCTTTTATCATTTTGTAATTGGATTACTTGGATATATAAATGAAAAAAGTCCATATGGTTAAATCAGATTAATAAGATATGAGACAATATTGATCCACGAAAGGTTTAATCACTAAATATCCCTAGTCGTAGTATTATCGAGACTGGATGATCGGCGTAAACACACACGTATAACGCAAGCGCACGTATCGTTCAAGTAGTATAAAAATATCGATCCCACGAGGACTTAATTCCTACTGTTGTTATTAATTGTTGATACTATTTATTTACCAATATCTAATTGAGGAAGAAGGGAATAGATTGCTTGAATGATTTGATTTGTAGATTTACTAAATAAATAAAAAGACAAAAGATAAAAGAAAATACTAAGGAAAATAAAAGATTCAAAGATCTAGGGTTGTGAATCTTTCTAATATCATTAAAAAGATGAAGTGATTATTTTATGTTTGTGTAATAAATCAATTTACTAACCTGGAACACGAACATATGTGAAAGCATCTGTCGATGGTCAGACACAAATACCCAGTTTAATCTAATTGAATCATATGTCTATGTCAATTAAATTACCTGGATTCATTAAGTTTAAGTTCCAATTATGGCTACCCCCGCCCGACAGGTATATGTCTATCCTGTAAGGAAATCTATTAAAGGGTTATTTATCCTCAAAGAAGATCGTGGGCTATTAAGTCAAAGGTTGAAACCTAAAATCCCTATGTCTAGTTCATTTTAGATTTACCACATCAATCTTGTTGGTGATGAAACAATAAGAAGCATTAAGCTTAAGACTTAATAAGTAAACCTTTAAATTATCCAAACTATAAAATGACCCCTTAAAAACCGGTGATATTAGATATTATCACAACCCTAGAAAACTAACTTAGTTACAACACATAGTTATGACAAGTAAAAAAAACATAAAAATTACTAAAAAGTAAATGCAGAAAAATAAATAAAATGCTAAGGTAAAAGGAATTAACTTCTACTATTTACTATTTAGATATCTCCCATAATATAATATATATTCTTGTGATAATTTTGCCAACCAGCCATATAGGCGGTAACCTGATTAAGTCAAATTAAGATCAACCAGCCATTAAGGTGGTAATATTTGTTAATAGACCAGCCATAAAGGCGGAACAATAAATAAACCAACCGACCAGTATGGCGGTATCCTCATTAAGTCAGGTTTTAAATAGTTTATATATTATATTTTAGGGAGATTAATCTAAATAGCAATAGTAAAAGAATTACCTTTTTACCTTGGCATGGAGAAGTTACCCTCGTATAGTAAAATGGTAAAAAGTAAAAATTAAATTACTATTCAAAAAAATAGAATTACTATTATTACTTCAGAACTTAATTAAAACTAACTACAAAACTGAAATTAAAAGAAACTAAGACGAAAACTCCCTATTTACATCAGAGGACTTCAAGAAAAAGGTACATTTGAAACTGAAAATTCGAGCCGAATTTATAGGCCTGAGTAAGGGGAGCGCGTCGGACCGCGCAAGCTTTGCGCGTCGCGACGCGCTGACGTGGCAGCCCCTGATTGGTTGCTTCAAATCTTATCTGACACGTGGCAGGGCGGCTGAAGCGATAAGGTGACACGTGGCAAGGCGGCTGGCTGAAGTCAGCTTGTTGAATTTTTGACACGTGGCATGCGGCGCACGTTAGCAGATCGCTTGTGATGATGACACGTGGCACGGCGCACGTTAGCAAAGTCAAAATTTGTCAAACTTTGAATTGTTGACCTGGTGCATGTTAGCAGCCTCCAGCACATTTTAGGCGTCGCGATGCCAAGGGCTTGGGCGTCGCAACGCGCCAATAATTACGAAAATGCCCTTTTTGCCAATTTTCACAGTTTTGCTCCAAATCACCTACAGAATGTCCTGAACTTTATTTATTTACAAAATAACACAAAACACATCAAAATATTCACAAAACTCAAGAAACTATACAAAATATTAAGTTAAATGAGTGGGAAATAGTGATTCATTTACCACTCATCACACCCCCAAACCTAACATTTTGCTAGTCCTCGAGCAAAATAAAATAACCTAATAAAATTTAAGTAGGCCACTTTCGTAGGGATCACGGTTTCATTTAGCGTATGCAACAAGCCTTTAAACCCCTAGGTGTCCCTAGTGGACGAGTTGTAGTCTCGTGAGGGTTTACAGCAATGATACCCACAAACATTTTATAAAAGTAAAAAGAAAGTAAAACGAATGCACACAAAAGCAAAAAGACAAGAGAAAAGATAATAAAGAAGATAGTGACTAATTAGGTGAAACTTCTACTTCATGTTACTAGTTGTTTTGTTTCATTCTAAATTACTGAATAAGTAAATTCTCCGATTATATTTACCATTCTCCATATACCAGCCAACAAAATATTAATCAACTCATTTTTGCCCACAATAGTCATAAGTATAGTTGATAAGAGAGTAATATTTTTGTCCTAAAGTTTTATCAGATTTCACATCTTTTGTAGTAATGGAATAAATTTTCTGATTTTTCTTAATTTTTCTTTGATTTTTTTTTCTATTTTTTATTTATATACAATATCTTCCATCTATGTAGCGAGTGTTGGGTCGGTGACTCCCAAACCAGTTGGTTTTAGGGCATCAGGTGTTAAAATACCCCTACGGACTTAATTACTCAGACTTCAGATATATATATATTTTTGCAGCATCTTTGATCCATGTATCGAGCTTTGGGCCAGTGACTCCCAAACCAGTTGGTTTTAGGGCACTAGGTGTTAAAACACCCTTACAGACTTAATAACTCGGATCTCAGATTTTTTTTTATTCCATCACTTTTTGAGATGCTTCCTCCAAATGAACTAGAGCACTAAATAGTACAAACTTTTCAATTTTAGCTCATGTCCGTATGTTACCATGTATGTTGATAGTATCTGCCAACTGAGTATATGAGGATCCATTTTAGTCAATTTTATGGAGAATTCACAAATTAAATAATTCAAAAGGATATAAACAAAAATTAACTTGTTTCAAAAATATGGTTTTAAGATACGTCTCAGGAGTGAAAACTCCTTACTCGGCCATCTCTTACCAAATTCACCTATTTAGTCAAAATAAAAACACAAAATTTTTTTGTAATTTTTTTTTTTTGAAAATTTTTCATTTTTTTTGTATTTTTCGAAAAATTTTGGACTAAAAATAAAAATAACACACAAACTAAAAACAAGGTAGATTTCCCGTTGTAGATTCCCCAGAGGGAGGGTGGAGCGAGGCTCTCTTAAGTACCCAAGCCTCTTAGGCTCTTATCGCTTGGTGTCATGAATAAACAACGAGTCCTCCAAATTAGTCTATCACAATGAGGTACGGGTGAATGATTATCTAGGTGCCTTCACAGCTTTTCCTTATAGAAAGGTAGTGAGTGAAGGAAGACACCAAATCATCACCTACTCCCTAAACAGTAGAAGAAGAGTTTAGAAGATAATACCTGGTTAGCTGAAATTCTACAAGAAATTAAAGGTTAAGATCCAGATTAACACGACGCCTCTTACCACGATCGTCCTCAGACCAATTTATCTTTGAAATGATATGGTCAACTTGTGGTTCATAGGCTAAAAGTTGGTCAAGTAGATCCGGAGCAGTTCTGGCTGTAAAGAGTAGTTCTTTTAAAGGTTTTGACACTAACCCATTTCTTCCATCATCATCAAGAAACACACAAAGAAAATCATAAAATCCATCAACGTTAAACAGCCCAATTGGTTTCTGGTGTATGTTCAGGTTTGCCCAAGATAGAACTATAAAAATTTCCTCCAATGTGCCCAAGCCACCTGGCAAAGCAATAAAAGCATCAGCACAGTTAATCATTTCTACCAGTCGTTCAGACATACCTGGAACGATTAGTTCCTCTCCGTTTGATGATTCAATAAGATTTGCCTCTGCTAAGGGTTTTGGGATGATTCCCAAAACGTGACTGCCTCCTTCCTGTACAGCCTTTGAAACGATCCTCATTAGTCCAAGATTGCCTCCACCATATATTAAGTGCATATTCCTTGCAGCGAAGACTCGACCCAATGCATGTGCTGCTTCTACGTATTGAGGCTTAGTACCAATACTACTACCGCAAAACACACAGATGTTTTCAACTCGTCTTCTTGAAGTCGCTTCCATTTTTTATGTATTTCTTTCTCAACTCTGGATGCCTTCAAAAGTGTAATGACGGGCTGAATTTATAGTACCTGAAAAGGGTGAGTAATAATAGCATTAATATTTTCCAAAGGAAACTTGTTTGCTAAACAACAAAAGAAATCGTGAAAGGTCAAAAAGTCTGGATTCTGTCTACGAAAATAAAGATAATTACAACAAAAAAGCAAATCAAAGCAATAATTAAGACAACGGAATTGTGTACGCAATACGCCACTCGTTTGGTATATAAATTCATTAGGATGCGTCTCAAAAATTAATTCTTTACTCAACCATCGCTAATGTATTGTCTTTCTTCTTTGCCAAACACCATTCCTTCTGTCTTAAAATGCTCCGTTTGTGCTTTTCCCTAAAAAACAACACTCAAAATTAAAAACTCTACAACATGTATACACAAAATATGAAAACAAAAATCACAACAAATTGCATGGGTTGCCTCCCTGCTAGCGCTAAATTTTTTGTCTTCAGCCAAACGTGACTGAAATCTGGTATGTCAAGGAGGTTTCAATGTTGTTTTGGATGTCCGATTAAAGACACTCCCATGAGCGTTGCTTTTGAATGGTCTCTTCTAAAGGTAAAGGGGCAAAAAGAGTTTTGTCTCATTCAGTGTTTGTGCCACCTTTTTAACTTTTGTTGCTCCAGTGATTCCTGTAAAGAAAGAAAGAAAATCAGGAGGTCTTATATGATGCTTGACTTGGAATGGAAGTTCCATTCTGTCAAGCTTTTGGGTGATGTCTTTGATTTGTACTCCCCGATACAGCGATGTTTCTCCTGAATGCTCTGGAACTTCAATAAGTTCAGACATTTGCTCCTCCATTTGCTCTGCTTCTTGCTCCATATTTTCTTCACAGATGTATTTGAAAATTTCCATATTCAGCTCTTCATCTGTCATCTGTGAAATACATGCATCAAAATTGGCAACCTGAGGATGTAAAGAAATGTCAGATTTTAGGTCTTCATCCTCTGATCTGGGTGAAATGATTGGCTCATGTAGATCTTCTTCAAACATTTGTGCAATGGAATCTCCAAGATCTGTATTCTGAGGATGGAAAGTTTCATCCTTCCTTGTTAGTGCAGTTGGTACAAACAGCTCAGCTTCTTTGTCCTCGTCAGAGTTAGAATAATAAAAATCAAATTGAGACTTTGTTGGTGCAGGCTCCTGAACTGATACCTCTGATTCTTGATATTGCTCAGCCTCGTCCTCTATTATGATGTCATGATGAATCTCAGGATATTGAAAGGCTTCTTCAGTAGTATTTGAATTTGCTCCGTGAGATATGTGATTCAGGTTATCTGTTAATTGTCTAACTTGATCTGTCATTCTCTGTATAGACGCCGCTTGACTCTGAATTTGTGCATCAAATTGAGCTTCCCGTTCCTCGAACAAATCTTTGAGCATGTCATTCAACTGAGCTTCCTCTGATGGTTCTGGTTTCTGATGAAGATCGTAGGTAGATGGTGGATAAGATGGAAAATGTGATGATTCTTCGTACCTTGAATGATTCCAATAATTCTGCCACTCTGAAAGGTATATACATTGACCGCTCGGGTGGTTGCCATCACAAATTACACATCTCCCCATTTTATTATGATGAGAAAATGTAGTATTGCTTGGTTCTGGCATCCAGTGATAGTTGCTAGGCTGGACAACAGGCCTCAGAAAACCGGACTGTTGCTCCCGGATTTGGGGTGTCTCTTCTTCTAGTAAAGCTCGTAATCTTTCAAAATGTTCCATTTTTTAATCACCTGAAAACAAAAGAAAGAAATAAAAATTACAGATAAAAATAGAGAAAATTATATACAAGTAAATTGGATAGCTTCAAAATTAACAACTCAAGAAAAATAAGTCCCCGGCAACGGCGCCAAAAACTTGACCGGCGTAAACACACACGTATAACGCAAGCCCACGTATCATTCAAGTAGTATAAAAATATCGATCCCACGAGGACTTAATTCCTACTGTTGTTATTAATTGTTGATACTATTTATTTACAAATATCTAATTGAGGGAGAAGGGAATAGATTGCTTGAATGATTTGATTTGTAGATTTACTAAATAAATAAAAAGACAAAAGATAAATGAAAATACTAAGGAAAATAAAAGACTCAAAGATCTAGGGTTGTGAATCTTTCTAATATCATTAAAAAGATGAAGTGATTATTTTATGTTTGTGTAATAAATCAATTTACTAACCTGGAACACGAACTTATGTGAAAGCATCTGTCGATGATCAGACACAAATACCCAGTTTAATCTAATTGAATCATATGTCTATGTCAATTAAATTACCTGGATTAATTAAGTTTAAGTTCCAATTATGGCTACCCCCGCCCGACAGGTATATGTCTATCCTGTAAGGAAATCTATTAAAGGGTTATCTATCCTCAAAGAAGATCGTGGGCTATTAAGTCAAATGTTGAAACCTAAAATCCCTATGTCTAGTTCATTTTAGATTTACCACATCAATCTTATTGGTGATCAAACAATAAGAAGCATTAAGCTTAAGACTTAATAAGTAAACCTTTAAATTATCCAAACTATAAAATAACCCCTTATAAACCGGTGATATTAGATATTATCACAACCCTAGAAAACTAACTTAGTTACAACACATAGTTATGACAAGTAAAAAAGACATAAAAATTACTAAAAAATAAATGCAGAAAAATAAATAAAATGCTAAGGTAAAAGGAATTAACTTCTACTATTTACTATTTAGATATCTCCCATAATATAATATATATTCTTGTGATAATTTTGCCAACCAGCCATATAGGCGGTAACCTGATTAAGTCAAATTAAGATCAACTAGCCATTAAGGCGGTAATATTTGTTAATAAACCAGCCATAAAGGCGGAACAAAAATAAACCAGCTATAAAGGCGGAACAATAAATAAACCAACCGACCAGTATGGCGGTATCCTCATTAAGTCAGGTTTTAAATAGTTTATATATTATATTTTAGGCAGATTAATCTAAATAGCAATAGTAAAAGAATTACCTTTTTACCTTGGCATGGAGAAGTTACCCTCGCATAGTAAAACGGTAAAAAGTAAAAATTAAATTACTATTCAAAAAAATAGAATTACTATTATTACTTTAGAACTTAATTAAAACTAACTACAAAACTGAAATTAAAAGAAACTAAGAAGAAAACTCCCTATTTACATCAGAGGATTTCAAGAAAAATGTACATTTGAAACTGAAAATTCGAGCCGAATTTATAGGCCCGAGTAAGGGGAGCGCGTCGGACCGCGCAAGCTTTGCGCGTCGCGACGCGCTGACATGGCAGCCCCTGATTGGTTGCTTCAAATCTTATCTGACATGTGGCAGGGCGGCTGCAGCGATAAGGTGACACATGGCAAGGCGGCTGGCTGAAGTCGGCTCGTTGAATTTTTGACACGTGGTATGCGGCGCACGTTAGCAGATCGCTTATGATGATGACACGTGGCACGGCGCACGTTAGCAAAGTCAAACTTTGTCAAACATTGACTTGTTGACCTGGTGTATGTTAGCAGCCTCCGGCGCATTTTAGGCGTCGCGACGCCAAGGGCTTGGGCGTCGCGACGCTCCAATAATTACGAAAATGCCCTTTTTGCCAATTTTCACAGTTTTGCTCCAAATCACCTACAGAATGTCCTGAAATTTTATTTATCTACAAAATAACACAAAAAACATCAAAATATTCACAAAACTCAAGAAACTATACAAAATATTAAGTTAAATGAGTGGGAAATAGTGATACATTTACCACTCATCACTGGACATCGATAATGCGGAATATGCTAGTATTACCCTTGTGCGCGTTATGGAAGCTTAACGGCATAGTTCTCATATATTCAAGTATTGGATACTTATGCAAGTGTGATAGGAGGTTCTGTTAGCCGTTGGACCGGGAACAGCTTCGCTCTGGATAGACCCCTCGGAATCTCATTGGTATTATGACTATGTGTCTATGGGAATCCAAATCAAGATAGGTGTATGTGGTCTTAACCTGAGACTTGCATTGCTAATACTTGCGACAATCAGTATGCTTTGGTTTTGGTCGTCCGAAACTTTAACAGGTTCCGTGTACGCCTCTTCTGGGTTTAATGAGAATCGAAGTGTATTGGGTGTGTTGTCAAGATGGAAGTATCACTTCAGTCATATGAAGATGATGATCACGCAGGATACAAAACTAGTACTCTTAAATGCTACAGCTATCATGATAGTATGACTAGGTCATGATTATCCGATTACAGAGACTAGTTGTTAGTGATCCGATATATGATTCGTACGGGGTAGACACAATTCCAGCCCTAGGCCTAGCATGTGACATCCGATATTGGATCGTATTACGCAATACATCGTATACTATGCCTGATACAAATTATATATTCCTCGTTGAATATTTCTAGAGAATTGGGTAGGCACGGTGCTTTGCTAGAAGCCAACAATGTCTTGTAAATCGGTAAGAACGTGGTACGGGGTACGCACGTATTCGGATAGTCCGATGACCGTATTTACTACCAACATATCCATGGATCTCTTAGATCACTTTCCGAAGATTCACTAATGACATTTGACTCGAACAGAATTAATTTGGGATTAATTATGAGAGAAAATTAATTTGTGATTAATTGTGGCAAGAATTTATCTGGGATTTAATTCGTCTAGAAGAGAGAACGCGATTAATTTGGAATTAATCGGTAAAATAAATTTAATAGTTAAATTGGATTTTTCTATTTAATTTATTTATTTGGGCTAAAATAATATATTGGATATATTAATTGAAATAAGATTTCAATGCGGAATTAAAATTAGATTTTAATTCGGGCAAACGAATTAATTTGGAATTAATTCGTTAACGACTTTCGTAATAATTTTGCTAGGCATTATTATTTAATTAAATTAGATTTAATTATGTCGCGATGGAAAATTTGTTTAATCGGATTAAAAGAACCCGGGCCCAAAGTGTGTTGTATAAGCCAACTAAATTTGGAATTTAAAGTGGTGGGACCCACTTTAACTTACATCAACTTGTCAAAAGATGATGGAAGTGTTGGCAATATTTATTGAACTTTTGAAGTCAAAACACACACACTTTTTACAAGTTTGGAACTATTCACTCTCTTCCCCATCTTCTCTCATTGCTGAATTTCTTACTTCTTGGAGGAGAAATTTTGCTTTAATTTTTTTCATCAAAGCTAGAACTTTGGGAGTCAAGCGAGGTGTTAGGAAAACTCACCCAAGAGTTTGGAACTCAACTAAAAGCTTGGAGCTTCTACATCTATTAAAGAAAGTTTTGATTTTTTCCAACCAATCAGTGTAAGTATTCCGCAACTTATCTTGATTTATTCACACATAAATCTTGTTTAGAGACCTTGGGCATGTGTAGGACACTAACACATTCTGCTCAAAGTCATAAGACTTGATCGTCATATCAAATCTTATGTTCCAAGATCGAGATGCTTGTTTAAGTCCACAAATGGACCTTTGTAGCTTGCAAACCTTTTGCTATTGACCTTGGGCTATAAACCCCTCTAGTTGTACCATTTAGATACACTCATCAAGATTGCCATTAAAGAATACAGTCTTGACGTCCATTTTCCAAATCACATAGTCATAATATGCGGCAATGGACAGAAGAGTGCGAATAGATTTGAGCATGGCTACTAGCGAGAAAGTTTCCGCATAGTTAACTCCCTCTTTCTGGGTATAACCCTTGGCCACTAGCCTAGCCTTGAAGGTCTACACTTTCCCATCTGCTCCTATTTTTTCTCTTGTAGATCCACTTACAACCTATAGGTTTTACCCCATCAGGTTGGTTTATAAGTTCCTAGACTGAGTTGGAATATATAGACTCTATCACGAAGTTAATGGCTTTGAGCCATTTCTCTTTGTCAGAATCATCCATTGCACTATGATATGTCAATAGATCATCTACACCATCACTGGAAGCGAAAACTTTTGCCTCTCTAACTCCTAGATAGCGATCAGGTTGTCTCACAACCCTCCCAATATATCTAGGTGGCAGATCATTTTGACAAACTTTCATCTAACGCTCAGATATCGAAGGTGTTATGTGTTTGTCAAATGTTGTTGATGATGGCGCGCTGGTCGAACCAGCAAGTAACTCCTCGAGTAACTCCTCGAAGATATTGAGGTTTGAACTCTCTCATATATAGTTCTCCTCTAGAAACATGGAATTTGTTGATACAAACATTTTGTTATCTTCAGGGCTATAAAAGAATCCAGCTATAGTATTCTTAGGATAACCTACAAATGGCACATATGTGAATGTGGCTCCAACTTAGTTGTCTTATTCTTCAGCACATGTGTTGGACAACCCCATATGCGGAAATATCATAAACTAGTTTTACGACCACTCCACAACTCTAAGTGAGTCTTAGGAACAAACTTAGATGAAACTACATTAAGGATATACATTGCAGTTTACAATGCGTACCCCCAAAACGAACTAGGAAATGAGCTATAACTAAACATAGATCTTATCATGTCTAATAGGTCCAATTTCTCCTCTCTATAATATTATTTTGATGTGGTGTTTCAGGTGCTATGAGCTGGGATATTATCCCATTCTCAACTAAGAATTCCTCGAAATTTCTGTCAAGGTATTCATCTCCACGATCCGATCGTAGAGTTTTGATTGGCTTACCTAACTAGTTCTCAACTTCAGCACAATACTCTTTGAACTTTTCAAAAGTATATAACTTGTGCTGCATTAGGTAAACATACCCATATCTTGAATAATCGTCAATAAATGTGACGAAATATTCATAACCACCTCGGGCTCTTACATTCATCGGTCCAAAAACGTCCGAATGATTAGCTCAAGTGGTTGATTGGCTCTTATACATTTTCCAGTAAAAGGTCTCTTGGTCATTTTTCCTTCTAAACAGGATTCGCAGACTAGTATAGTTTCGAGCTTTAACTGGTTTAAGGCTCCATTCTTTATCAACCTATCTATCCGGCAAGGCTGATATGACCAAGTCTAAGATGCCATAATTATGTGTCATCGTGAGAAATCTTTTGCCATTTTATTTTAGGTTTCTCAACCTTAAATATTTCAGTATTGAGCAATGACCTATGTGTTAACGGTCTTCACATATACAAATTATTTTCTGAGTTTCCTGTGCATATAGTTAATCCATTTCTACCAATAATAACCAAAATACTATTAAAAGAAACTAAAAAACCATAATCCAAAAGTTTGGAAACATAAATCAAATTCCTGCGAAAACCAGGAATGGATAACACATTGTTCAAATTTAAATAACAATTATTCATAAAATTTAAACTGGAAACTCCAACTTCTCTTGCTGAAACGACATCCCTTGTCCCAACCCTCATAGTAGTCACCTTTAGCAAGGTCCCTCCATGAGTCAAGTAGCAGCAAAGAAGAACAAACATTGTTAGTGGCTCTAGAATCAACAATCCATGCGGATTTATCATCCTTAACTAATAGAGATTCGATAACAAGTAAATCGTATTTACCTGTAGCTTTCTTCTCTTTCAGCTCGACAAGGTATTTAGAACAGTTCCATTTCCAATATTCGTCCTTGTTGCAATGAAAACATTTTCCCTTGGACTTGGCATCCTTGGAGTCTTTCTTATTCTTCTTCTTCATGGGCTTAGCCTTAACCTTCACAGTGCTATTCTTTTTCTTCTTTGCAGATTTAGAAGACTCGCAAACATTTGCCTCAACATTAGGCTTACGAGGATCCACAAGCATGGACTCATAGTGGGTGAGCTCATTAAGCAGCTGGGTCAAAGTAAAAGTCATCTTCTTCATAACATATTTGTTTTTAAACTTATGGAAACTCTTCCGAAGAGTTTCCATAATCATGGTCACTTGGCTCCGCTCGTCAATACGAGTGTCATGGGTTTCAGTTGTATTGAGGTGGGTCATCATCCTCAAGACGTGCTCTCGGACTGATGTCCCATCCTTCATCCTAGCAGTCATCACTGAGATCATGGCTTTATGATGTTGACACTCTGAAGACTGCCCGAACATGCCCAGCAATGACTCCGTCATTTGAGATGATGTAGCCATAGGCTCATGCTTTGTAGCAAGAACCTTGGACATCCATGCTAGCAAGTAGCTGCAGGCCTTCTCATTACCTGCAACCCATTTTTCATAGGCGCTGTGCATAGCTTGGCCAGCATTTTTGGTCGGCTCGGGAGGACACTCCTCCGTCAGGACAAACTTTAGATTTTCACAGATTAGGATAACGTTCATGTTACTTTTCCATTTAACATAGTTTTCTCCCGTTAATTTATCATTACAGAGAATGGAAATAATTGGAGAAATCATGGCTAAAAAAATAAAATAAACATGCATTTAATATTCATTCATCACATATTAATATTATCAAACAATTTTGGCATAACATTAAACATGATGCATGAACCATGAATAATGAATTAGAAAGCTATGAGAATTACTATGCCACGGAAATCTATCATCCCACAAATAAGTGCCTCTGTAGGGTAGGTCAAGTATTTACGTGATAGATCGAGCCAATCTCAATTGATTAATATATACGGGAATAACTCTTATTAATATATTAATCAACCACCATTTGATTTGATCAAGGAATTTTGATTAAAATTTAATCATTTCTTTGTGAGTGTGTCTGTCGTTTCGGAACCCTTGGACTTAACTAGTGAAGTGTCGTCGTAGGATAGGTCAGTTCACCAGATACATCTAGAGTCCCTATCCTCTCAGAATCCAAACTTGATATTGACCCGAAATGGACACCATCCGTAGAGGGAACGAAAACAAAGCCATCTCGAGGTGCCTTTTGAATCTCACTTTTTCGGACTAACAACGGAGATCGCGGGATATACTGTTGTATATCCCTCTCCCACTCACTATTTTAAAATTAAGGTTTCTATTTTCAAAATATCTAATATTTTAATTTACTAGTGTGAATAAATATATGGCGGTTAAATCATAACTCTTATTTACACTAGTTCACAATTAGTGGCCTAACCAATTTTAACTTTTAAAATTTATATCACTAATATCCATTAGTCTCTACTAATTATTTTACTCAATTAAACTAATTTAATTGGAGTAGTATTAGTGACCAATTATATTTTAACTCTTAAAATACTGGAACACCAATAAGTTTAAAATTTTTGGAATCCTAAAGTGGTCAAGATTTAATTTAAACCATTTAATTAATCTAAGTACGTTATAAAATCCAATGGCACGTAGAATTACATCCCGAGTGCTTACCACATTACCGTCCATTCGGAATCGGCTATGAAATTTATATCTGGGTTTCCATCATATATACCAATAGAGTTTATGATGCACTTATTAAGCCCATTATATTATAATTTCAAATTTCAAACTATAATACCAATTAATCTAATTAATCATTTTCCATGCATATCATATTCTAATTTAATCACTTTAAATCACATAAAATCATATTTCATGTCTAGAATATATATGCATCCAAAACATGTTATGGCATGTGAAAATGCAAGAGTAGGCACCCTAAGCTATATGACATGTTATTCAAAAATTTCGAATTAAACATACATACAACATAAAAAATATTTTGCATTAACCGAGATCTTATTTTTCCTATACTAATCTAATTAGTACAAAAAATCCCAGACATCACTTGGTCTTCAAATCTCACTCCAAGGTAGTGTTGGCTCCTTTTGCCACTTCAGTACTACAAATTACAACAAATGAATTTTTTTTTTACAAAGGAAAATTAAATTACAATATTTATAAATAATGGCCTTATGGCATTACATCCCAAAACCAAAACCAACATAAAAATAAGAGCCGGAAAAATTTACGACCAATGCAAAATCCATTCATCACATGAAACAATAAAATCATTCATCTCATTAATATTCTTTTGTACATACTCAACTAAACATGCATATTAATATTTATAACTCATATAAATATATAAAAATAGAAACTTTAAATCAAAAGAGAAGGGTTAAGAACACTTTTCAACCTTTGCTCTCGATGTCAATTGTAGGATTCACTTTCCTAACGCAGTGGAAACACGTTAGGCACCCGAGATCGGACTTGAAATTTTTTTATGCCCTTCTCTCTGAATAGCCGAATGTTACCAACACCAAGACTGAATTTTTTCTTCTGTTTTGGAAAACCTTCAGCCTCGGAACAGCCCCCGAATAGCCCCCGAACAGTGGCATAAAACTAAATTATTTTTGACCTGAAATGCGCCCAGCTCACTGCCCAAATCAGCCCTTGATTGAATCAGTTTCTGCTATATTTCAGGTCTAATTTTTCATCCAAAACCAGCCCCAACGTAATCCTAAAACACCCCTTAAAGTTCCTTAAAATGTTCTGGATCAAAAGAAAAACAAACCGAGCCCCGAATCACCAATACTATGTGCGACAGTGAGCAAAAACAATGCTGACTGTCGTGGGTCAATGAAGAACAAAGAAGATGGAAAGTTATGTTCGACACCAAGAAGTCTTTCGTGCTATGACTCGCAACCAACGAAAACTAGTGTGGTCTAGACTCACAAAATTAATCCTTAAACACTTTAGAGATTAAAGTCACATAAGGTTTTCTTTTTGTTTTTCTTATTATTCTTGTTTTTATTTTTCTCAACACTTGAGAGAATTGTTGGAACAAGAACAAGGTGGCTAGGGTTTGGAATGAGAAACATATGCAAAAGAAAATCAAATTTTCTTTTTATACTTAGGGTAATTAATTTTCAAAATTAACAAAACCATTCCCCTCCCCCTTGATCATTTTCGGCCAAGGCACATGTAAAAATAAAAAATTTTGTAACATCAATATTTATTTCCATAATGGAAAAGATGTTACAAAAAATAAAAGGTTAACACATTTTAAAAGGTGTAACTTCCAAATTAAATCTAAGGATTTCCAAAACCCAAATTTGGAAATTACAAACTTAACCTTTATTTAATTATATCATATATAATTAAATAACATGTAATTAACTATCATATAATTATAAAAACTATATATTAAATTTAACATATAGTTTAAAGTGTGACAAAATAATATTACTAATCATATTAATAATATTTACACATGTGAGTATATAATTGGACTATCCAATTATATTTAATCTGCTATAGTATATCGAGTTAGCACGAGGACCAAATGGACGTACGAAATTCCGAGCTCCAATAATCCCGAAATATTAATTAAGCTCTTAATTAAATATTTTGAATTATTAACTCTGGGTTATTCCACTAAATATCTGAAGTTGCACTCTCATTTCCACATATAGATAAATTAAGCCGAACCATGTCGGTGTCCATCGATATAGTCATTACGTACGGATTGGCCCTTCATGAGTATCTCGTAATTAAAGTCGGGTCATAATATTCGTTAGACCCCTATAATTATTTTTACCTTAAGTACCATTGAATCTCTAATGAATGATTATTCATAACCATTATGAATGTTAATCTTTCTATTCGTAATAGAAAGACTTGAGCGCTCTAATAGTTCAAGTACGTAGTTATTGATTGTAAATCAAAGGACATAGCCTGCCATGCAGGAGTTCGTAGTACACTCAGGATTAAGATCAATCCATATATGATCATCTAGTAGATCGAAATGAATTTCTTTATTTAACAGATATTATAAGAAACTCATTTCTATCTGTGTCCAGTCATATATGATCACATCATACAAGGTACCTCCATTCTCATGTCTCTACATGGACGATCCCGGATCAAGGTCGCCATACAGTTATAGAACCGCAGCTATAGATAAACCAAAAATGAAGTACCCGCTTTATTTTATCTCTATGGACTATTTTAGATTACTAACTTTAGACTTAAATCCTCTTGTGTATGATACTCATACATTAAGTCTGAAGACACATGAGTAATCTAGAGTAAAGAAGATAATTTACAATATGCGATATTAAAATAAATACTTTGAAAAATGAATAATGCATCATTTTATTTCATAAAATATAATACTTTTTACATTACATGAAGCTCTAGGGCATATATCCCAACAAGTATATCATAATTGATCATCTATTAGACTGATATGAATTTCTTTCTTTAACAGATATTAAAAGAAATTCATTTTTATCTTTGTCCAGTCCTATATGATCGCATCATCTAAGGTGCCTCCATTCTTATGTCACCACCCGAACGAACCCGGATCAAAGTCGTCATACAATATGGAATGGACTACAGCTGTAGATAAAAAACAAACAAAGTGCCCGTCTTTGTTTGCTCTCTACGGAATATTTAGGTTACATATTACATTATGCTTTTGGGAATTTATCCCAACACCACGGACCCTGGTGACCATGTCGCCATAACAAGTATAAGATGATGTCCACGGCCCTGGCACTACACCAATGGGAGGCCGAAATGTGCAGAAGATTCAGAGAGATGCTAGCAGGCCCAACCCTCACTTAGTTCATCAATCTCCAATACTGGTCTATTAGATCATATCAAGAGTTGGCAGGTAAGTTCGTGGAACACTCCGCTAGCTCTTGCAAGTTTGATAAAACCACGAATGATCTAAATTCCATCCAGCAGCAGAAAGGGTAATCCTTGCGAAGCTACATGGCATGCTTCAAGAAAGAAAGAATTTACATCCCAAATCTCCATCAACCTACCGCTATCGAAGCTTTCCACAATGGTCCACTTGCCGACAGTAGATTGCATAAAAAACTAATAAAGTTCAGGTGCTACCCCATGGACCAAGCAATGGCCCGAGCACAAGTCGAGATCCAGTGGGAAGAAGATAAGAGGAACAAGAAACACGACGATCCCAGTAACTGCCATGAAGAGAAGACTTCAAACCCATGCAAACGACCGAAGGATTCTGGTATAAGGACCTATCAACCAGCTGATAGAAAGATCACACAAGCAAGAGACTACCGCCTTATAAATATGGATTATGACCGTAGGCCTTCAGCCTACACGATACGATGCCAATCTTCAATCAATTTGTCTCATTTGACATAAAGTCCAAACAACCAAGACTTGGCCTTCATTTAAGCCAATCTCTCGAGACGACATCAAAGAGAAGTGATATAAACTTTATCTTCCCCAAAATATTTTGTGTCAACAACGACCAAACAACTAAATTATTGATGCCAAATAATATATGCATCCATAAAAACATACAAATGACATGATCAATCATCTAAGGCTGGGGCGTCTTGAAAGTCAGTAGCTGGGTCCCCGTCAGCTGGAACATCCCCAACTTCATTAACCTTCGAGACATGAGCATCATCTTCTACTCGACCAGACTAATCTTCACTCTTAGCAGCTTCTTCACCATCCTTGGGAGTAGACCCTCACCAACCTCAAGAGCATACCCTCACCAACCTCAAGAGCACCCTCCATTTCTTCACTCCCGGCAATCGGTGAAGAAAGACCGACTTCCATTCCCTCATACTCCTTGATCCATTTCTCAGTAGTTCAGTCTTTCTACTTTCCAAACTTTCCAGTCCCTCATTATAAGATTTTATCTCAAGCTTCGTCAGCCCTCTCACACCCTCCAAGGTCGACTCGGCAACAAAGTGCACGTCTTGTGTAATTTTTAATACTCTTATAAGATGAATGAACTAGTAAGTGTAATAGTAAACATAAATATGTATGGTTTGATTTATAAGGATCGGAATCTAGTTAAAAGCAGGATATGTTCATGGTTAATCTTAATTTTGAGAATGAATATTTTCTAAACCTTTAACACTTAATTTTATTGTCAATATTCTCATTTAAACATAAATGTTTAATTTAAGAACCATTAGGTAGTAATCTCCTTTCCTTCGATTCAAATTTTACCTATATAAGAGAGAGTAGATTTTATTTTGAATATTTGGAAGTAGATTCGGCCTATTCTAAACTTAGAAATTAGATGGCGCAATTTTAACATTGGTAAGTTTGTAATGTAATATTTGTTAAGTATGAGGTAAATTTGGATATTCTCATTCCCTTACTTTTGATCTCCTTAAAAAATTGTCCTCAATTAAGTAACATTCTATGAAAATTTACCTTTTAAATTTGCACGTGCATTCACACACGTGTGGTCTGAAGCTAGTATATGGCATTGGAGAAAGGTTGTTTTTTTTAACCATTATTGATGATTTTGGAATTTTGCTATTATCATTTTTGCTGTGGGTGAAGTCAGTTGATGATTTTTTCTTCTGGTAAATTTTTGGTTTAATCATCTCAAACCTTTAAACAAGCAATAATATAATCCGACATGGTTTGGGGTTAGTTTAGACATGTAGATGCGCTCTCAAAATTTAGCTTAAAATTATTGTCCCAAATTTAATAAAATTTCAAATTTTAAGTGTGTAATATGATTCTTTTATTATTATTATTTTTATTGTGGCCTCATTTTCGAAATCGACATAAGACCTCCTAAAATTTAGGATAACTCATGACAACTATGAAGTAGTCTTTTCCAAAATTGTTCGGAGAGCCAATAAAACACATCATGGAATTCTTTATCAACACCTAAAAATTTTCTAGCCGGTGATTAGTGAACCGTTGACTCAGAGATAGATGATTGTTAAAGAAAATGCATTCAACATTCAATTTGACTAATAATTTTGACATATTCATAATTTCACATGTCATTGGAAATTTTGAAGTTGCAGGCAGAGATGAAAGTGGGTTTGGGTGTTGTCATTAGGGACCATAACCAAATAGTGATTGCAGCCGCAACAAAGTTCTCCACTTCTAATGGAGACGTTGAAGAAGAAGAAGCACAAGCCATTCTTTTTGGAATTACTACTGTGCTAGAGGCACGCTTAACAGCTCCGGTTATCATAGAATCAGATGCGAAGAACGTGGTTCAACTTGTGAATGGTGATGGAAATAGTCTTAAAGAAATAGGGTGGATTTGATGAAATTCTTGTGGCTATCCAAGTCTTAAATTGTGTTAAGTTTCATTTTCATCCTAGATCTTGTAATGAGATTGCGCATAAGCTAGCAAAGATTGCTTGTAACAACCATGTATCCGGTTTTTGGCAGGAGAACTTCCCAGCCTGCATTGGTTGTATCCTTTGATTTTTCATTTCTTATAAATTTTTTCTTCCAGTCAAAAAAGTTGAAAGCAATGCAAAGCCAGCAGTTAAAACTTGTTTTTGTTAACAATGTGTTTAGAAAATGTTTTAAAAAAATTAGCGTTTTATTTGTGCCTAAAGATGGCCCCATTATCTTATTTGCCAGCTTTTTTTTTTTTTTTTTTTTTTTTTATGGGAAAATGTTTTGTCCCACACGCGTTTCTTTTCTTTCACTGCTTCAAGAAAAAGCTACGTGTTACGTAATACCATGCAAGGGGCGCCGCATGAATGCATGTGAGCATGGAACGGTTTAGGTAAATTGGGAACGTGGGTGCATGGCTAAGGCTAGAAGATAATTGATGCTTGAATCATCCATATATTTGAATAAAGGTTACCATTATCTCTTTAGTTGTTAAGATTGATTAGGATTAAATAAAGAAAGAGATAGACTTGTTATCCTATATGGTTCATAACTCATCTATGATTATTTCTTATTATTTAAATAGTTTATATTAATAAAATCAGACATCAAAGTGATCATTAGATTATAACTTATGTTGTTTCAGGGTGATTCAATGTATCTCGAATCACAATATTAAGAGATTAGGATCCCTCGAAGTATCTTATGTAAACCCGGAATTGGGCATGTAACACAATGCAAATAAGATTCCTTCTGAACGGCATTTGAGTGAGATTAGTGCCCATTTTGCAAATTTTGCATGTCAAAGAAAGATTCAGTAGATGCTACTAAAGAATTTTTAATATTTCTTTTCAATCTAAGACAATTTCCTTTTTAGTAGTCGATGTTGTAAATTCTTCTAATCTTCAAAGATAATAGTTTGGATGGAGGAGAGACATGTCCTTTGGATGGTACCCCATAAGGACATGTCCTCCAATTGTGTGTAACATAGTCCTATGCTCCAAGGGGTGCATAGGAGGGGTATAACCCTTTGGGGGGTTGCACCCCAATCCAAAGGGTGCCCTTGAGGCACCATTCCATGCTTATAAAATGAAGCTTTTATGTTCCTTTTAGAGGATCTGATTCCATCCGAATTAAAACAAAAAAAATAGAGTCTCATATTGTTTCTTGTGTCTGAGAGAGTGCCACCATATTCCAAGTTTGAGATATTGTTAATGAGAGCCCCTTGAACAAGAGGAATCCGGGTTATCCTGGGAGAACATTAGCCACAAAAGCCGTAGAGCACCGAAACGGGGCTGATAAGTTCTTAAGGACAGAGAATATTCTCGATCCGGACCACTGCATTCGTCATTATTATAAGATTTTTCTTGTTTTCAAGTTTTAGGGTTTTCTAGAGTTTTGCAATTGATTTTCTGGATTTGAATTGTTTAAAGCATGTTTGTTTACTGTTTAATGACACCAATAGAACAATGATCTTAAAAACTTATCATTTAGTGTTGTTAGATAGTAATTCGCATGCTTAGATAAGAAAGTTTTCTGGAAAAATAAAGTTTGTACATGAAAATTACACAGGGTGTTCGAACGCCCGACGAACGCAAAGGCTAAAATCTGAAATTTCGTAAGAACGTTCGAACGCGTCTTCAAACGCATCTCGATCGCAAGCCTTTTGCCTAAGAACATTCGAACGCGTCTTCAAACGCAAATCAAACACAGGCCCTCTGACTTAAAAACGTTCGAACGCGTCTTAAACGCGATACGAACATAGACTCTCTGGAATATTTCCGTTCGAACGGGTTCTCGAACGCTATACGAATGTGAACTCTCTGGAACACATCGTTCGAACGCGTTATCAAACGCTACACGAACATGAACTCTCTGGAACACTTCGTTCGAACGCGTTCTCGAACACAGCACGAATGTACACACACTAGACAGTCTTGTTCGAATGTAGATACGAACGTGACACTAACGAACTAGGTCCTGGAATTGTTCTAAATTGAAAAGACTTAGAATAATAATAACTTAGTAAATCATATACTGAATAACATAATCTTGATAGTATAGATTTAAGTTATTATTAGGGTATTCAATTATCACAAGCATACACATAGTGATAAAGTTGAAACTTAATTGTGTGTTGCATAATTGGTTGAGAATTTAAAGTGTGATCATACACAAGTAATTCCATTCAATCTTGATTGACACATACACATATATCTACACATATCGAATATTATATTGTAAATCATAAGTGTAATACTGAGTTTGAATTGCTAAGAGATCCTATTGAAAAAGTGTTTAAAGGATATTCTGTCAAAAAGGCGATAAGAGCCTAAGTGGTCAGAGATTTAAGTGGTTACTGCCGACCCCCCTCGTCCTCTGGGAATATTCCTTTATTTACTTTTCTTAAGAATCTTTAGATGAAATTCAAGGACTTGTATTTATTGGAACTACCGTCCAATAGAACAACAAGTGGTTACTTAATATATCACTTTAAACAAGATCATTTGTTGATCGTTGTGCAATTTGTCTTTTGTAGACTAATTGACCCATGTTGGTTTTTCCAGTTACATATGGCTAGTGGAAATATCACATCTCATGGAGAAAAGCCGGAAAAGTTTGGTGGGGCAAACTTTAAACAGTGGCAGAACAAAATACTGTTCTACATGATAATTTTGCAGTTGGCTAAATACCTCAAAGATCCTCCGGATCCTGTGGAGGGTGAATCGGAAATAGCCAAGCAACTGCGGGAAGAGACATGGTCGTCTGGTGACTTCTTGTGCAAGAACTACCTTTTGGGTGGACTTGACAATACCATGTACAATGTGTACCAAGGCATGGTTTCTGCGAAGGGTCTCTGGGAATCTCTCGACAAGAAATATAAAACCGAGGATGCCAGACAAAAGAAATTTATCGTGGGTAGGTTCCTGGACTACAAGATGGTAGATTCAAGAACAATAATGTCTTAGTTGGGTGAACTGTAGTTGATCATTCATGAAATACTGGATGAAGGTATGAAACTCTGTGAGACGTTTCAGGTTGCCACTATTATTGAAAAGTTACCTCCATCATGGAAGGACTTCATGAGCTATCTGAAACACAAGAAGAAGCAGATGAGCCTTGAAGACCTTAATGTTCGATTGAGAATCGAGGAGGACAACAAGATGTCTGAGAAGGCCAGCTACAAGACTATGGAGTCTAAGACCAACATCAATGAGGGTGTAAATGGTAGCAAGAAGAGGAAAAATAGTGGAGCTGACTCTTCCCAAGCTTACAAGAAGTTCAAGGGAAAGTGCTACAACTGTGGAAAGGGCGGTCATATGGCAAAGGATTGCAGAAACAAGAAGTCTCAGGACAAGGGCAAGAAAAAGAAAAATGAGGCCCATGTCACTGAAAATGAGCAACTGACTGAAGAGATCTCAGAGATGAATCTGTCAGTAGTGGTAACCGAAGCCAATATGGTAAAGAATCTGAGAGAATGGTGGGTAGACACTGGGGCTACTCGTCATATATGTGCAGATAGCAGGATGTTTTCCTTGTATCAGAAGGTCGATGGCGGCGATCATTTGACAATGGGAAACTCGTCTACCTCAAGAGTGGTTGGACAAGACACAGTGGTTCTGAAGATGACATCCGGAAAAGAGCTTACATTGAAGAATGTATTGCATTTTTCAGATATTCGGAAGAATTTGGTCTCGGACTCTCTCCTAAGCAAGGCTGGTTTTAAGCTTGTATTTATTTCTGATAAATTTGTATTGACCAAAAATGATGTTTATGTAGGAAGATGATACCTCACAGAGGGCCTTTTCAAATTTAATGTAATGACTGTCAATAGACACAGTGGTAATAATAAAGCTACAACTTCTGCTTATATTATTGAGTCTCAAAATGTATGACATGAGAGGTTAGGACATGTTAATTATGATACGATGCGTAAATTAATTAACATGGACCTTATACCTAAATTTGCAATTGATAGCCAACATAAGTGTGAGGCATGTGTTGAAGCAAAAATGCATAGAACATCATTTCATTCCGTAGAACGAAATTCTGAACCCTTGAAACTTGTACACACTGATGTGTGTGATATGAATATTGTGCAAACAAGAGGTGGTAAAAAGTACTTTGTCACTTTTATCGATTATAGCACGATATTCTGTTATGTGTATTTACTGAGGAGCAAAGATGAAGCTATTGAGAGCTTTGTACACTACAAGAACGAACTTGAAAATCAACTTGGCAAGAAAATCAAGAAAATCAGGAGTGATAGAGGTGGTGAATATGTGTCATCATTCGGTGAATATTGTTCCGTGCACGGAATTATTCACGAAACCATTGCTCCTTATTCTCCTAAATAAAATGGGATTGTTGAGCGCAAAAACCGAATGTTTAAGGAAATGATGAACGTCATGTTGACAAGTTCTGGTATACCCCAGAACTTGTGGGGGGAAGCCTTGCTTTCCGCGAACTACATTCTAAACAAGCTTCCTCACAAAAGATTAGACAAGACACCATATGAGTTGTGGAATTGTCACGTACCTTCCTACAAATACCTAAAAGTGTGGGGGTGTCTTGCCAAAGTAATGGTTCCTAAACCTAAGAAGGTTAAAATAAGACCCAAAACTATTGATTGTATATTCATTGGAT
Organism: Zanthoxylum bungeanum; assembly: GCA_019454045.1. NCBI lineage: Eukaryota > Viridiplantae > Streptophyta > Magnoliopsida > Sapindales > Rutaceae > Zanthoxylum > Zanthoxylum bungeanum. The sequence continues at coordinate 191,213 of SKCR01030243.1, forward strand.
ATGCTCGCAACAGTAGTGCGTATCGATTCTTAGTACACAAGTCTGAGATTCCTGACATCAATCCGAATATGATAATTGAGTCAAGGAATGCGACATTTTTTGAAGAGACGTTTCCTTGTAAGGAAAGACAAAGAACATAGTCTCTCAAAAGAATGATTGATACTGTCAAAGACAGTGATCAGGTTGACCAAAAATGAGATCAACATGCTAACGTTGAGACAATCAAACCTAGACGTAGCAAAAGAGCTAGAAAGTCTAAGTCATTTGGTCCCAATTTTTTGACATACTTGTTAGAAAATGAGCCTAAAAGCTATAAAGAAGCTATGTCTTCTCCGGAGGCACCTCTGTGGAAAGAGGTTATTAACAGTGAGATTGATTCAATCCTACGGAACCATACTTGGGAGTTGGTTGATCTTCCTCCAGGTTGTAAGCCACTAGGCTACAAATGGATATTCAAACGGAAGATGAAAACGGATGGATCAATAGAGAATTACAAGGCAAGACTTGTCATCAAAGGTTATAGACAAAAAGAAGGCCTTTATTACTTTGACACATATTCACCAGTGACTCATATCACATCGATAAGAATGCTCATAGCCATAACAACTATATTTGGTCTTGAAATACATCAAATGGATGTAAAGACGGCATTCTTGAATGGTGAATTGGATTAAGAGATTTACATGGAACAACCAGAAGGGTTTAATGTTCTTGGACAAGAACAGAAGTTGTGCAAACTTGTAAAATCCTTGTACGAATTAAAACAAGCACCTAAACAATGGCATGAGAAATTTGACAAAGAGATGTTGTCAAGTGGGTTCAAAACCAATGAGTGTGATAAGTGTGTGTACACCAAATCAACTAAAAAGGATATGTCATTATGTGTCTCTATGTAGACAATATGCTGATAATTTGTAGTAATCATAAAATGATTCAGTCAACCAAAAACGTTTTATCCAGCATATTTGATATGAAAGATTTGAGAGTAGCTGATGTGATCCTAGGAATTAAAATTTATAGGACATCAGACGGATATATATTATCTCAGACTTATTATATTGAGAAGATACTTGATAAATATATCAAAGGGAACCTAAATGTGGCTAGAACCCCTGTGGACCTAACTCTTCATCTATCAAAGAATACTGGCTCAAGCGTATCGCAATTAGAGTATTCGAGAATCATCGGAAGTCTGATGTATCTCACGAATTGCACACGACCTGATATCGCTCAAGCTGTGAACAGGCTTAGTAGATATACGAGCAATCCAGGACATAACCACTGGAAAGCCATAGTAAGAGTTTTGAGGTATCTGAGAGAAACTTCAAAATATGGGCTACATTACGAGAGATATCCTGTTGTTCTAGAAGGATACAGCGATGCTAACTGGATATCTGATACAGTGGATTCCAAATCTATGAGTGGATTTGTTTTCACACTTGGTAATGCAACCGTGTCATGGAAATCCTCAAGGCAAACATGTATTGCCCGGTCTACTATGGAATCAGAGTTCATAGCGTTAGACAAAACAGCGGAAGAAGCATAATGGCTTAGAAACTTCTTGGAGGATATTCCTAGTTGGCCCAAACCGGTGCCAGCGATTAGCATACATTGTCATAGCCAATCGGCTATTGGGAGAGCCCAAAATACAATGTATAATGGTAAGTCTCGACACATACGTCGGAGACATAATACCATACGTCAACTGCTCTCAAGTGGCATAATATCGATCGATTATGTTAAGTCGGAGGAAAACCTAGCGGATCTACTAACTAAAGGTTTACCTCTAGAGCAAGTTGAGAAGTTATCGATGGGAATGGGCTTGAAGCTTATAAATTAAGAATTGTCACTTTGGAAACCCAACCTAGCTGACTGGAGATCCCAAGATCTAGGTTTAAAAGGGACAACAGAAAATTTGTGCAATTCGAAACAAGCACTGAAGAGTTTTGTACTCTTTCCCATTCCGATAATGATGCAGAGTGATGTCTGTCAAGGTTAGGATAAGCTAAGGCTTTTAATGATCACTATATTAGGAGATGAGTCCTAATAGGGGTAAAGGCAGATTACCTCTTCATAGTAGATCACATATTTCAAGTAAGAAGTGAGGCCGCTTCCATGAGAACTTTTAAAGGCGGGTTACCCTAAAGTACTTGATGAATTCGGGACCGTTGTTCAAGGCCGAAATGAACACAACCGTAGAACTGGAAATGGTCGAAGTAAAGATGTGTGTTGTCAATTGTCTTGGTTTACACCAAAGGCAGAACAGTTCAAGACTATGGGTCACTGATTTGCCATGTAAATCCGATTGTCATTCACTAGGAAAGGTTCAAGGGGAAAGCTACCTATTTCGATGAAGCTTTAGTTCACGGAAACTCTCTCAAGTGTCTGCATGAATATTTGAAGAATTGTGGGGGATTGTTGTAAATTCTTCTAATCTTCAAAGATAATAGTTTGGATGGAGGAGGGACATGTCATTTGGATGGTACCCCATAAGGACATGTCCTCCAATTGTGTGTAACATGGTCCTATGCTCCAAGGGATGCATTGGAGGGGTATAACCCTTTGGGGGGTTGCACCCCAATCCAAAGGGTGCCCTTGAGGCACCCTTCCATGCTTATAAAAGGAAGCTTTTATGTTCCTTTTAGAGGATCTGATTCCATCCGAATTAAAACAAAAAGAATAGAGTCTCATATTGTTTCTTAAGTCTGAGAGAGTGCCACCATATTCCAAGTTCGAGATCTTGTTAAGGAGTGCCCCTTGAACAAAAGGAATTCGGGTTATCCTGGGAGAACATTAGCCACAAAAGCCGTAGAGCACCGAGACGGGGCTGATAAGTTCTTAAGGACAGAGAATCTTCTCGATCCGGACCACTGAATTTGTCATTATTATAAGGTTTTTATTGTTTTCAAGTTTTAGGGTTTTCTATATCTGGATTTGAAATGTTTAAAGCATGTTTGTTTACTGTTTAATGACACCAATTTAACAACAGTCGAAAATAAAACGTAGACGTGTGGCCTGCAGCTAGTATATGGCATTGGAGAAAGGTTCAAACAGCAAACAAGTGCTTAAAATCATTATTAATTTGTGAAGCGAAAAAGCACTTATAATATTGGTTTTTACTCTGCTTTTGGCCTTATGTGTGTTTTGGTCCAACTTCATGTCCCATGAAGGCAAAAGATAATACGATTAAAAGTAAAAAAAATAACGGCAAAAAAAAGGTGCTTAAATTTTTCTCTTATAAGAAGTTCAATGATATCCTCTCATAAACAAACATCTCCCCTTTGTGATTTAGTTCTGTGTGCTGGAGGAAATGGAGGAACAATGCAGCCCTCTTAGCTGGGGTTATTTTTACCAAGAAGAGGTATGTATTGCAGAAGCACTTTTATAAAGCAGCTTTTTAAGTGCTTTTTCTGTTCTTATGTATACGAGTATTGTTGATTTTATTTTTTAAATTAATCACAGGGAAATGAAGAGCTAAAGTACTCATTTTTGTACACATTGGAGCTAGAGAGTACAATTGTATCAGCAAAAGAAGAAATTGCTAAAAGAGAATTTGAGGTGATTTGTTTGAAAGATGTTCTAAATAGAACTGTCAAAGAAAAAGATGAAGCTCAAACAAAATGCCAAAATCTAATGCTTGAGAATCACTTACTCCAAAAGCAGCAGCAACAATTACAAGAAACTGAAGATGAATCAAAACCTGCTGACCCTGAGAAGCACTTTTCAATTTCCCCCTCTGCTGATTGCAACACAGACATTCTTGCAACTTCATTCACAAGCCCAAAACCCCAACAACCATTACCACAACCACAAGTTACACTACCACAAGCAGCTGAGAAGCCATTGCCAGAAAAAGGAAAGCTCTTGAAAGCAGTAATGGAAGCCGGGCCGCTGCTGCAGTCCCTTCTGCTTGCTGGACCTCTGCCTCAATGGCAACACCCTCCTCCACAGCTTGATTCCATTGAAATACCACCAGTTTCCATTTCTTCCTCTCCGCCGCTCCTCTCAAATCAAGCCTCATTCAACAGCATCAATAGATGTTTCAACAGCAAAAGGGGCTTAGAGCTCAATGAAGAATCAGTTACTTCACCTAATTCCAAGTGTCAGAAGCTTGCAGCCTTCCATTGATTAACCAAAATTTATCAGTTCAAAATTTGTAAAGTAGTGATCTTAGGCTTAGTTTGGTATTGAGGTATTGTATAACAGTTCAATTTATCAGTCAATTTAATTAGCTTCTATTAAAATTTGATGAAACACAGGACTGCATTATCTAAATCCAAAGTGAATTTGTATTAAAAATTTTCACAATTTCATGGGGCCAAATTTCAGAATTAAGCAGAAACAGAAGTTTTATTAATAGAATTTTATATTCTATGGTCATAGTTCTGCCTTTTTCGCTTTTGCTTTTTTCATCACATGAAATTATATTAATGATAAGCATATATGACTAATAATACACAAAGATTTTGCTTTCCATGGAAAGCATTACCACCATTCATGTGAATGCCTGTCTATTGAAGTGTACAAAAATTTTGATTGGATATTCACGATCTTGGCTAATAATTTCAATTGGAGCAGATATTGGGAAATGGGTCGGGATTTGAAAAATTCAATCATAATTCAAGTGTTATTTATTTAAGTCCAGATCTGGAAATACAAAATAAAAGTATCAATGTAAAATTTAAAAAATTGATTTTTTTTCAAAAATTTGAAAAATTAATAAAAAACACTTAAATTAGGGTTGAAATTTTTCGAGCCCGTCTCATTTTCCAACTGATGATCATCATCAAGCTCTCATGAAATTTATTTTCTTGAACAATAATTGTTAAGTTAATAAATCCACATGGAGAAGTCATTTTCAATAATGGCATGCTTTACCCCACTGATGAAACATGGCAATGAAATTAAAATTGAATAAACAAGTTCAATTGATGGGGCTTTTGAGCAGCCAAATTTCATGGCATGCATGTGCTTCTCAAGATTCACCCATTAAGGTCCCACACGGCAAAAATCCTTTTAGGATGACCAAGTGATTTGTATCAATCTGTTTGATAGATTATCTAAATTAGACCACAGTTTTATGATCACTCTCCTCATAGGGAGGCCTTCAATTGTATTGAATTTACAGATTATCGGTGAATTTTTAAAATGATATCGTTATAAATAATAGATAAAAATTATATTATGTACTTCAAAATTAATTATTATTTTAAAAAAAAAAAAAACTAATGCATTGACAGGATATTTTGGTTTTTATATTAATCTAATTAATACACAAAATACCCAAAACATTCATTGGTCTTCAACTTTTAACTCCACGAATTATCCCGCGGAAATTTTGCTCATCGAGTAGTAACATTGACAATATATGGATATAATATTTCAAGTAGTCGTGTGCTCACTACAGACCACATTAGCACTTTGGCTCGTGAGACATGCTTTTGCGTGGTAATCACCTCCACACGTCGCCGTCGAACTCACCATGCCTATGCTTACCATAGCTTCCCACAACCACGATCCACATTTACCAAACATTGCTCAATTATTACCTTAATGTCCTCATTGGCAATGACTCTATAAGTTACATGGTAAAATTAAATACAATGTTTTTAATTAATTCCTAAAATGGCCTTATGGCCTTACATTCCCAAAAACAATAATAAAACTAAAAGACCGGAACAATTTACGACCAATGCATTTAAAACAAATAAATATCATCACATGAATTTATTTTATCTCATAAAATTATTTATTTTTATGCTCACTCTTATGACAAATAAAATTTTATTTTTCATGCATCTCATATATTAAAAATAAACTAACCATAATTATCATATAATTAAAATAAAATATAAGAGTTAGAATACTTTTCAACCTCGTTCTAATACCAATTGTAGGAAACGCTTTCCCTCGCGCAGCGGAAGCAGCTCAGGGCACTGAGATCGACCTTAAATTTTTTTTTATGTCCTCTCCCTCTTTATTACCGAATCTGATAAGCCCTTATAGTTACTGTTTTGTGCTATTTTTATGTTTCTAACAACACCAAACAGCCTCCCTGAACAGAAGAAAATTTAAATAGTTCACAATATCGAAATATTGCTCACTGGAAATTGAAAAATCTAATATGTTTTGCAGTTTTTTAACAGCTATTCTGGATATTGTTACTGTTGGGGTGGTTGTGGGACCCATTGGGTCAGGTCAGTACCCCGAACAACGAAAATGGGTCTAATCCATGGATATCAAACATAGATGTAATTTTAAATAATTTAATGAAATATTATATTCCATTACGAGTGTATAGAAAAAACCGGGACTGAATCGGAGTCCAGAAACTCCAGAACGGAAGGAAACAAGTTTTATGCGGGCACTGTAGCATTGCGTGCATAGTTGTGTTTTTTTCATTTGTTTCTCAAATCAAATGTCCTTAAGCTATCAGAAAACAGAGAGCTGAAGGAAATAAGGTTTTCAACCCTAAATCCTTCCAACCTTCCCTAAAAACTTCCAAAAATACCCAAAAATAATTTTAATTTCAAAACTAACATCAACACATATTATAGAACAAAAATCAAGTTTTTCAAAATATCAAATATTTTTACAAAAACATAAATTTATTCTAAATACGCATTTGCGTAAATTTTGAATGCAACAGAAACTAAATTAGAATCCCACAATAAAGTGACTTGTGAATAATTCTAGGTCACCCAAATATGGTCAAGTGATTCTAGAATGGTAGTCTTAACTCTAAGCTATTATCTAGAGTTCCAAACTCTAATTTTATGTCTATGTCTAACATATACATTTTGACCCAATTACAAGCATATTGTGTTTTTACTTCCAAATCATCCTAACACAATTAATTAGCCTAATTTCAATATTATCTATCTAATACATAATTAATACTATATGTCTCACTAATGAAAAATATAGCTTTTGGAGAAGATCAAACTTACCTAGCAAGGTTGATTCAAAGATCCAATCTACTTCTCCTTGTTGAAATATTTGGGTGCAAGGTCCAATCTTGATTCCAATGCTAGCAAGTTTCACCCCAAGATCCAATCTTGATTTCTCCTAGATGAAATGTTGTAAAGACCTCACAAAGCTTCTATAAACACTTCTCTAACTTAGGCTAATTTCTCTCATTCTTGTTTGTATTTAGCTTTCTCAAGCTTTTACTTTGCTTAATTAAAACATTCCTAAAGCTTGCTATTTATAGCAAAAACTTAAGAAATTTTTAATTAATAAAAGTTGTAATAAACTTTTATGTGGGCTTAATCTAATTTGTCCAAATATGTATAATTAGGTGTGACTAATCTTCATTGTCTACCACTTTGATTTAATCCGATTAAATCAAGACAATGATTAGGAGATGGATTAGTTCAATGTTTGCCACTTTGATTTAATCCAATTAAATCAATTCAAAACCACCTATTATTACATACTTACAATTACCATAATATTCTCAAATAGTAGAGATAATTATGATGTTATAATTAAGTCATTGTGTAATTATTGAATTAATCCAATTAGGTCAAAGTAAATTATCAATGTTATCTAATAATACTTGATTATCTTAATTGATAATTATAATATCGAATATTATCTTTTATCAAAATTAATCGGCTACCCAAGTGCTCAACGAGTACACCTCATATTGAGACTCTCTAAGTTGAGATACGTTCATCATATAAGCTGATCGGCGTGATCACACACGTATAACGCAAGCGCACGTATCTTTGAAGTAGTATAAAATGTATCGATCCCACAAGGACTTAATACCTAAGCGATTAATTTGTGAAGCCAAATATTTACGAGTATCTAATAGATTGGTTATTGATTGGATAGTGATTTTAAACTTAAAGAATTAAAACACTGCGAAAGTGAATTAAAGGGAACTCAATATTATTAAACTATCTAGGGTTGTGAATCCTTCCAAATCTTTTAAAGATGAAATGGTTATCTCATGTATGTGCAATATATTGGTATTAACCTAGACACGAATTATGCAAAAGCCTCTATCGATGGTCAGATAAATACCCAAATAACCCAATTAATCATAGTCTATGTTAACCAAGTTACCTGAATTCATTAAGATTAAGTTCCAATTGTGGCTACCCCCGCCCGACATGTATATGTCTATCCTGGAAGGAAATCTATTAAAACAGTGCGAAAGTGAATTAAAGGAAACTCAATATTATTTAACTATCTAGGGTTGTGAATCCTTCCAATATCTTTTAAAGGTGAAATGGTTATCTCATGTATGTGCAATATATTGGTTTATTAACCTAGAACACGAATTTATGCAAAAGCCTCTATCGATGGTCAGATGCAAATACCCAAATAACCCAATTAATCATATGTCTATGTTAACCAAGTTACCTGAATTCATTAAGATTAAGTTCCAATTGTGGCTACCCCCGCCCGACAATTATGTCTATCCTGGAAGGAAATCTATTAAGGGGTATCTAATCCTTAAGGGAGATCGTGGACTATTAAATCTAAGGCTAAAACCTAAAATCCCTTCGTCAAGTTCATTTTAAGTTTACCATATCAATCTTATTAATGGCCAGTTAACAAGAAGCATTAAGCTTAAGACTTAATAAATAAACCTTTATATTACCTAAGACATGAAATAACCCCTTATATACCAGTGATATTGGAATTCATCACAACCCCAGATAACGAGTTTAGTTACAACACATATCTAGGACTAGTAAAAGCTTAAATAAAGAAAATGACATAAAATAAAAGATTGGGGGAAAAAAAAGTAAATAAACAATAAAGAAAATACTGGGGTTAGAGGATCCAATTTTATTACTTCTATTTTAGATATCTCCCTTATTATAATATATTAACTTTGCATGACATTACCAACCGACCATAAAGCGGTATCCTGATTAAGTCAGATTTATGATTAATTCCAATCGACCATAAAGACGGTACCCAATTTAGTCAGGTTAAAATCAATTAAATTAAGTCCAACCGACCATAAAGGCGGTATCCCATTAAGTCAGGTTTTAAATAGTTTATATATTATAATTAAGGGGGATTAATATAAATATTAGTAATAAAAGCTTAACCTTTCACCCCAGCAGATGAGAGTTACCTACTCATACTGAATAGTAAAAATAAAGACTGAAAAGTAAAGTAAAGAAAGTACTATTACGTAAAATTAAATAATTAAATACAAAAAGTTATAAATAAACAAACAAGATACAATCTTCTTAGTATTCTTAAGGAATTCCCCAGAAGAAGGTATGAATTTTCCTTCTGATTTCAGCTTCTATTTATAGGGAAAAATATGCCACGCGCGTAGTGACGCGCCACTCATTCACTGCGATGATGACACATGTCTAGCCTCCGAATTATTAGCTCCGCGTCGCGACGCTTAGGTACTTGGCGTCGCGACGCATGCATAGTAAATGTCGACAGCATATGTGTTGGACAATTATGACCCATAGCATCACTATTTGTAAAAGACATGGTGTTTTTTGTACAAATTAACTATGTGACAAAGAAAATTGCTCTTTTATCATTTTGTAATTGGATTACTTGGATATATAAATGATAAAAGTCCATATGATTAGTACCAGATTAATAAGATATGAGACATTATTAATCCACGAAAGGTTTAATCATTAAATATCCCTAGTCGTAGTATTATCGAGACTGGACATCGATAATGCGGAATAGACTAGTATTACACTTATGCGCGTTATGGAAGCTTAACGACATAGTTCTCATATATTTAAGTATTTGATACTTATGCAAGTGTGATAGGAGGTTCTGTTAGCCGTTGGACCGGGAACAGCTTCGCTCTGGATAGACCCATCAGAGTCTCATTGGTAGTATGACTATGTGTCTATGGGAATCCGAATCAGGGTAGGTGTATGTGGTCTTAACCTGAGACTTGCATCGCTAATACTTGCGACAATCAGTATACTTTGGTTTTGGTCATCCGGAACTTTAACAGGTTCTGTGTCCGCCTCTTCTGGCTATACTGAGAATCGTAGTGTATTGGGTGTGATGTCAAGATGAAAATATCACTTCAGTCATATGGAGATGATGATCACGCAGGGATACAGAACTAGTACTCTTAAATGTTGCAGCTATCAGGATAGTATGACTAGGTCATGATTATCTGATTACAGAGACTAGTTGCTGGTGATCCGATATATGCTTCGTACGGGACAGACACAATTCTATCCACAGGCCTAGCATTTGACATCCGATACTGGATCGGATTACGCAATACATTTATATACTACTCCTGATACAGATTATATATTCCTCGTTGAATATTTTTGGAGAATTGGGTAGGCACGGTGCTTTGCTAGAAGACAACCATGTCTTGTAAATCGGTGAGAACGTGGTACGTGATACACATGTGTCGGATAGTCCGACAACTGCATTTACTACCAATATATCCAGGAATCTCTTGGGTCGCTTCCTAAGGATTCACCGATGATATTTGACTCGAACAGAATTAATCTGGGATTCATTATGATTGAGAAAATTAATCTGGGATTAATTACGGCAATAATTTATATGGATTAAATTCGTCTAGAAGAGAGAACGCGATTAATTTGGAATTAATCGGCAAAGTAAATTTAATAATTAAATTGGATTTTACTATTTAATTTATTTAATTGGGCTAAAATAATATATCGGATATATTAATTGAAATTGGATTTCAATACGGAATTAAAATTGGATTTTAATTCAAGCGAACAAATTAATTTGGAATTAATTCGTAAGCGACTTTCGTAATAATTTTGCTAGGTATTATTATTTAATTAAATTGGATTTAATTATGTCACAACGGAAATTTCGTTTAATCGGATTAAACGAACCCGGGCCCAAAGAGTGTTGTGTAAGCCAACTAGATTTGGAATTAAATGGGTGTGACCCATGACTTACATCAATTGTCAACAATTGATGGAAGTAGTTGGAATAGTGATTGGATCTTTTATTACACACACCTACCACACTTTGGAAGTTAAGATTGGTATTAGTTTTCGAAAACAAAATATACTATTCACTCTCTCCCTCACTTCCTCTCTTGGCCGAACATGCTACTCCTTGGAGGAGAAAATTTTCTTTCAAATTTTATTCAAGCTAGCACTTAAAGAAGTCTAAGAAAGGTGATAGGGAAACTCACCCTTGAGTTTGGAATTCATATTCAAAGCATGGAGCTTCTACATCCATGGAAAAGTTTTGAACTTCAACCAACCAATGTAAGTATTCCGCAACTTTCTTTGGTAAATTCACACTTGAATCAATGTTTAGGATCTTTGGGCAAGTCTTAGAGACACTAACAATGGTATCATGAGCCACCTAAACTTGATTTTAATTTCTAGGGTTTATGGACTTTATTTGGGTATTTTTGCTTGGAGCATGATTTTTCCAAATTGATTGTTTGGTTGTATTTATATGATGATGAATTGGATTTGTGCCTATGGTGATTTTTTGATTGGATTAGAAATTGATTGGATCAAAAATTTCCCAATTTTTTTATCATGGCCCAATCATGACCCTAGTATGCTCATGGTGATTTTTTGAAAATTAGACAATTGGATGTGTTATAAGCCTGAAAAGAATATTGATTGTTGATTTAATTGGATTGAAATCAAAATTGGATATTATTTCTTGCCTTAGCCGTGAGTTTGAAGCATGTTGTTGTAGAATTGATTTTGCTTCAATTTGTGTTGGACATGAATTGGAAATGTTGAGCATGATTAGTTGAATTAATTAGTGTTTTGGAAACATTAGATTAATTGATTAATTGTGGTAATTGCACTTTAAATTAGATTAATATGTAATTTGGAATAATATGTTAATTTAATTTATTGTAATTGGGCTAATGGGCTTGGTTGGGCCAAGTTTGGTTTTGGACAATTGGGTTGGATCCAATTGGGCCTAAAACCATTTCCATAAAGTCCAAATATGACTATTGGGCTTTTAATAATTTAATTGGGCCTAATGGGCCTAAATTGATTTTGTGGCATAGGGTGATTCCTAACTTGGGCCTTGGCATCTTGGGTTGGATCCATAATGGCCAAAGCCCATGCCTAAAGAATTAATTGAAAGCCCGTTGGACTTTAATTGAATTGGCATTGGATGCTAATTGGGCCTTCGAGACCCAATTGGATTGGATTTGGAATCCAAGTCTAAAAGGCACTATTAAAATTGTAATTATTTAATTTGGAATTAAACACGAATTATTATTGGATACAATTTAAATTGGATTTGAAATTGTAGTTCGATATAATTCAAGAATACGTACTTTGAGTATTTATTCTTAAACGAGTTGGACTCGGGCAAATCAAATCGTTGTATAAACATTAGATGGTCATTAATTAAAGATTAATTAATTAGATTAGATTGATTGAACATCATGCTTTGTGTGAATACTTGGATGTATTTATATTAATAATGTATATCAGATGGATATTAGATGGGTGGGGTCAATTTTGGAAATTGTTGTAAGTATGGTACTTATTTATTTAATTGGACCTGCGTGTCCAGCCTTTCACCTCCTATACTCTTTGTATTTCTCTTCTCACCAATTCCCCTCAATGCAAATGAGGTTTCTTTATGTATTATGTAATTGGGTAGAAGAATGTATAGTGCTAGCGGGAGAGAGGAAAAAGAGAGATTTGTTCTAGGAACAAATTTATATTATATATCCATTCGCATATCATTATTATTTTATCGCACCTTATTATGCTGTTAGAATGCATGTTTAAGGGTGTATGATGAGACCTAATCAAAGATAATAAATTGGCTGCTAATTTACGTGAAAAACCCTCACTTTAATATTAAACGTTTTCCTTCCATTGAGTGGTTCTCTCTCAAGATCCAAGATTGACTTTGATTTGTTGGCCAAAGTCAAGATCATTGTCCATCGCGGATGTGTTTGAACCACAAAAGCTTTGTTATATATCGCATGTCTTGGGCAGTTGTGACTTGTTGGCCAATGTCAAGGTCACTTCTGTACATCGACGTGGATTACGAAGCTTTCCCACTGTCAATGGGTCACGCTTAACTGGAATCATTAAGCTTGTTGAGCCAAAGCCAAGGCTTAATTAATTCAGAGGAAAAGGTTATGAAATATATATTGGATATATATCTTGGACTTGGAGGTCTACCTACCGGATCTAGGAATTGGATGAGATCCAATTGATCTTAGAGATATACCTAGTTAAGTTTCATACAACTTGTTGGCCAAAGTCAAGGTTGTGTGTTATTTAACGGGATCCTAGCCCATTAGGAATCTGGGTTTCCCGAGTACTCAACAGAGGGTTAGAGGCTCGCCGAAAAATAGTGGGAGGCCAGTATTAAATTTGTAATTTCGTTTAATACTTGCTTACACGCGCTCTTTTATTTTATTTATCGTTGTTATAAATATATTAGTTGGACTAATATCTTTTATTGCTTTCATTAAACAGTTAGACTGTACAAGACATTACTCCACTTGTAGATGGTTATATAGTTGGACTATAGTAACCATTGCATTTTGAGTGTACCCAAAATCGTTGATTGGATAGTTAGACTATTGCAATTGAGAGGGCTGGAAAGATTAGCGTTAGGGACATCATCCTGGGCGATAATGTCTTTAACGGCTCCAATTTTCCAGATTAGGAGATGAATCTCAGGATAGTCCTGGGAGCCGAGAAGTTACTGTATGTCATATAGAAACCTATTGGGCCTGAGCCCGGAGTTGAGCAAATAGTAGAGCATGAGCTTTGAAAGACTCATCGTGATGATAACTTTAGTGCTCAATCTGTCATGCTTGCCGCAATGACTCCTCAATTTTGTCATCAGAACAAAGGATTGGATCCTTATAGTATGATGTTGAAATTGAAGGATCCTCACAGATCTAACCTTAGATCACAGAAGTATGAATTGCAAAAGAAGCACTTTCGCTAGCGTATGTCAGAGGGTACATCTGTCGAGCCCTATATGTCACATATGATTGCTGACATCGAACAGCTAGGTCAGCTGGGCATAACCTTCGAGGCCGAGACTTCCATATATTTGATCTTACAGTCTCTGCCCGATTACTGGGGCGGGTTCATCATGAACTACAATATGATGAACCAAGAGAAGACTCTTGAAGAGTTGATGACAATGCTGAAAAAAGCAGAGCCAGACCTTCTAAAGGGTAAGAAGCGCGAGACGCACCGTACTTCGACATCCCAGAAGGCCAAGGCTTGGTCGAAGGCTTCTGGGGGTGTGAAGAAAAGGAAGAAAAAAGGAAAGGCTAAATCATCAAAGTCTTATGGGAAGACTAAGGAAATATCCCAAGCCGTCTGCCTACATTATCGCAAACGGGGTCACTGGAAGCGTGACTGCCGTGAGTACAAGGCGAAGTTAAAGGAAGTGAAGACGGGCAAGGCTCCGGCTTCAGGTATGTTTGTTATAAACATGTCCACTACTGGTTTTAAAAATTATATTTTTGATACTGGATGTGGTACTCACATATATACTGATGTGCAGGATCTGCTGATTAGCAGGATACTGGCTTCAGATGAGATCGACCTACGAGTCGGAAACGGGATGAGAGTCACTGTTTTGGCCGTAGGGACCTATGTTTTGAACCTTTCCTTGGGGCATGCAATTGCATTAGGTGACTATTATTATGTACCTAGTTTGACTAAGGAACATCATCTTTGTATCTAGTTTAACCCGATGCGGGTATACCTTTGTATTCATGAACACTGAGTGTTTTGTATATAAAGATGACATTTTGATATGTACAACAGATGTTAATATTAGTCTTTATATTTTGAATATAAATGAATCTCAAACATATAACATGACAAACAAAAGGCTCAAATTGAGTAAAACAGATGAAACTTATCTGTGGCATTATTGTCTGGGACACATTAACAAAACTCGTATATCCACACTTTCGAAGAGTGGATACTTGGACAGATTTGATCCTAACTCAGATGACGTCTGTGAATCTTGTTTATTAGGCAAAGTTCCTAAAACACCTTTTAGCGGTAAAGGTGTACGTGCCACCGAGTTGTTAGCCCTCGTTCATGGTGACGTATGTGGGCCCATGTCTAGCTAGGCTAGAGGTGGTTATGAATACTTCGTAACCTTTACGGATGTTGCATCGCGTTATGGTTATGTATATCTTATGAAACACAAGTCGGAAACTTTTGATAAATTCAAAGAGTTTCGACACGAAGTAGAAAAACAGACCGACAAAAGTATTAAAACATTGCAGTCGGACCGTGGTGGAGAATACTTAAGCAATGAGTTTCAAGATTACTTGAAAGAGTATGGTATTCTTTCACAGTGGACTCTTCCCGGAACACCTTAATTAAACGGTGTGTCCGAACGGAGAAACCGAACTTTGTTGGACTTGGTAAGGTTAATGATGAGTCGTACTGAGCTACCAATTTCCTTCATGGGATACTCATTGAACAATGCAATATTTATTTTGAATAAGGTTCCGTCAAAGTCTGTTGGACAGACTCCATATGAAATACGGACAGGAAAGAAACGGGTTTCTCATTCCTAAAGATTTGTGTATGCTGGGCATATATTAAATGTTTGGATGGTGCCAAACTAGAACCCAAATAGGATAAGTGCTTATTTGTAATTGGTTATCCTAGGTAATTGCTTCCATCAAAGTCCAATTGCAATTGCTTCTTTGTTCATGCAAGCAGCTTGCGCCATTTGATCAATTATTCTTTGCCTTATTGTCCCGTGAGTTGATGTGTGTCTTAGTTGATGATTCATCAAACGTGCACTTCATGATTAGATCAGGTTTACCACTCGATCTTCCGTATTTTGACTCACCATCAGAAATTCATGTTTGAGCGAATTCATCATCAATGTTTTCTCTTCTTTTCTCTCTTTTCAATCTCATTGAAAAATGAGAAAAGAAGGCTATGGTTTTTCTTGTGAAGAGAAAACTTTTATATTTATATCTAGGGTTTAGGTTTAAAATGTGCATGTACAAAATTAACTATAACTCTAATATAAATTTTAATATTTGGCTAAGGGCCTTTTTATCACTTTAAAATTATTAATTTCAGAAATTAAATATGATATTAAATATCATTTAATTTGAAATTAAAATTTAGCATGTAATTTATATCATGATATAAATTACATATTTGATTTTGAATTAAATTAAATTAAATTTATAAATCAAATCCTATATTAAATCATTATCTAATAATCATTAATATAAAAACTATATATTAAATATTTTAATATATAATTACAAAGTGTGACATTATATAATTATTAATGAAATTAATAATTATGTCAATAAATAATTCTCAATTATTTAATATTTTTCAAGTGAGTTCATAATTGGACTATCTAATTCTTCCATGGATTTCTATAGTGTAACGAGCTAACACGGGGACCAAATGGACCTACATTTCCGAGCTCCAATAATCTTGAAATATTAATTAAAACTTTTTAATTTAATATTCCAAAGTATTAACATTAGGTTATTCCACTAAAAACCTAAAGCTTCACTCTTGTTACTGCAGATATATTTTATACAGAAAGTCATCGGCATCCACTGATATAATCACTGCATACAGATTGACCCTCCATGAGTATTGTAGGAATCACTTTCTTAGCGCAGCGGAAACACGTTAGGTACCCGGGATCGGACTTGAAATTTTTTTCTACCCTTCTCTCTGAATAGCCGAATGTTACCAACACCAAGACTGAATTTTTGCTTCTGTTTTGGACAAACTTTCAGCCCCCGAACAGCGGCACAAAACTAGACTGTTTTGGACCCGAAATACGTCCAGCTCACTGCCCAAATCGGCCTTTGATTGAATCAATTTCTGATATATTTCAGGTCTCATTTTTCAGCCAAAAATAGCCTCAACACAGCCCCAAAACACCCCTTAAAGTTCCATAAAAATTCTGGATCAAAAGCAAAATAAACTGAGCCCTGAATCACCAACACTATGTGTGGCAGTGAGAAAAAACAATGCTCACTACCGTGGGTCAAGAAAGAAGGGAGAACATAGAGAGTTTTGTTCTATTCCAAGAAGTCTTTCGTGCTATGTCTCGCAACCAACGAAAACAAATGTGGGTTAAACTCACAAAACTTATCCCTAAACACTTTAGAGATTAAAGTCACACAAGGTTTTCTTTTTGTTTTTCTTCTTGTTCTTGTTTTTATTTTTCTCAACACTCGAGAGAATTGTTGGAACAAGAAAAAGGTGGCTAGGGTTTGGAATGAGAAACTTAGGCAAAAGAAAATCAAATTTTCTTTTTATAATTAGAGTTATTGATTTCCAAAATTAACAAAATCCTTCCCCTCCCCTTTTACAATTTTCGGCCAAGGCACATGTCAAAATAAAAAATTTTGTAACATCAATATTTATTTCCATAATGGAAAAGATGTTACAAAAAATAAAAGGATAACGCCTTTTAAAATGTGTAACTTCCAAATTAAATCCAAGGGTTTCCAAAACCCAAATTTGAAAATTACAAACTTAACATTTATTTAATTATATCATATATAACTAAATAACATGTAATTAACTAACACATAATTATAAAAACTATATATTAAATTTAACATATAGTTTAAAGTGTGACAAAATATTATTATTAATCATATTAATAACATTTACATATGTGAGTATATAATTGGACTATCCAATTATATTTAATCTGCTATAGTATATCGAGCTAGCACGAGGACCAAATGGACCTACGGTTCCGAGCTCCAATAATCCCGGAATATTAATTAAGCTCTTAATTAAATATTGTGAATTATTAACTCCGGGTTATTCCACTAAAAATCCGAAGCTGCACTCTCATTGCCACAGATAGATAAATTAAATCGAACCACATCGGTGTCCATCGATATAGTCATTGCATACGGATTGGCCCTTCACGAGTATCTCATAATTAAAATCGGGTCATAATGTCTGTTAGACCCCTCTAATTATTTTTACCTTAAGTACCATTGATTCTCTAATGAACGATTTATTCATAACCATTATGAAAGTTAATCTTTCTATTAATAATAGAAAGACTTGAGCGCTCTAACTGTTCAAGTGCCGATCAACCTTTAAGGAAGATACTCCTCTACTTCTCGCAAGAAGAAGTGAACTCTATATCTATGTAAAACGTCCACAGCTACACACCAAACCATGTCCCAAAAGTACGTAGTTATTGATCGGGATTGCTACACCAACCTCACCTTTGTAAATCAAAGGACATAGCCTGCCATGCCGGAGTTCATAGTATACTCAGGATTAAAATCAATCCATATATGACCATTTAGTAGATCGAAATGAATTTCTTTATTTAACAGATATATAAGAAACTCATTTCTATCTGTGTCCAGTCCTATATGATCACATCATACAAGGTGCCTCCATTCTCATGTCTCCATATGGACGATCTTGGATCAAGGTCTCCATACAGTTATAGAATGGACCACAGCCATAGATAAACCACAAACGAAGTACATGCTTTGTTTGATTTCTATGGACTATTTTAGATTACTAACTTTAGATTTAAATCCTCTTGTATATGACACTAATACACTAAGTCTGAAGGCATATGAATAATCTAGGGTAAACAAGATAATTTACAATATGCAATATTAAAACAAACACTTTGATAAATGAATAATGCATCATTTTATTTCATAAAATATAATACCGATCACATTGCATGAAGCTCTATGGCATATATCCCAACAATCTCTCACTTGCACTAGAGCAAATGAGACATGTCACGTAATCCTAGACCATCTAGGTGACCTTCAAAGACTTTAGTCGATAAGTTCTTTGTAAATGGATCAGTCAGGTTCTCTGCAGATGCAATCTTTCTGAAAAAAATGTCTCCTCTATGCCCTATATCCCCGATGAGATGATATTTCATCTCTATATGTTTTCCGCTCTTGTGGCTTATTGGTTCCTTTTAATTTGCCACTGCACCACTGTTATCGCAATAAAGTGTGAGTGGTTTATCCATATCTGGAACGACTTCCAGATCTCCCAATAACTTACGGAGCAATACTGCTTCCTTAACTGCTTCGTCAACTGCTACATATTCAGCCTCCATGGTGGAGTCTGCAATATAAGATTGCTTTATAATCTGCCATACTATAGCCCCATCACCTAGGGTAAATACTGATCCTGTTGTTGATTTCCTAGAATCGACATCCGTCTGAAAATCAGAGTCCGTATATCCTCTTAGGATCATATCCTCACATGAATATAAAAGCATATAATCTCTCATTCTCTTAAGATACTTGAGAATGTGTTTCACAGCCACGTAATGATCTAATCCTGGATTAAAATGAAACCTACTGACTACTCCCACTGCAAAATAGATGTCTGGTCTCATGCATAACATAATATAAATGAGATTACCAACTGCTGAGGAATATGAGATATATCTCATTTCCTCAACTCCTTGAGGTGTCTTATGAGACTGTTCCTTTGACAAATGAATTCCATGTCAATAAGGCAAATTTCCTTTCTTGGAATTCTGCATCCCAAATTGCACAAGGATCTTGTCGATGTAGGATGCTTGAGGCATAGCTAACAATCGTTTCTTGTGATCCGGAAGTATCTGGATCCCAAGAACATAACCAATATCTCCCAAATCTTTCATTTGTAATTGGTTAGCTGGCTATGTTTTTACGTCCGATAATATCTTTACATCATTCCTAATGAGTAAAATATCATTGACGTATAAAATAATAAAAAATAACATTCCTGTCAATGACGCGCTTGTATACAAAAGGTTCATCATCATTCGACTCAAAATCATAAGACTTGATCGTGATATCAAATCTTATGTTCCAAGATCGAGATGCTTGCTTGAGTCTATAAATGGACCTTTGCAGCTTGCAAAACTTTTACTCTTGACCTTGGACTATGAACCCCTCTGGTTGTACCATATAGATACACTCATCAAGATTGCCATTCAAGGATGCAGTCTTGACGTCCATTTTCCAAATCACATAGTCATAATATGCAGCAATTGACAGAAGAGTGTGGATGGGTTTGAGCATGGATACTGGCGAGAAAGTTTCCTCATAGTCAACTCACTCTTTCTGGGTATAACCCTTGGAAACTAGCCTAGCCTTGAAGGTCTGTACCTTCCCATCTGCTCCCCTATTTCTCTTATAGATCCACTTACAACCTATATGTTTTATCCCATCAGGTTGGTTTACAAGTTCCCAGACTGAGTTAGAGTTAATAGACTCCATCTCGAGGTTCATGGCTTTGAGACATTCCTCTTTGTCATAATCATCCATTACACTATAATAGGTCAATGGATCATCTACACCATTGCTGGAAGCGACAACTTATGCCTCTCCAACTTCTAGATAGCGATTAGGTTGTCGCACAACTCTCCACTATATCTAGGTGGTAGATCATTCTGACAAACTTGCATCTGACGCCCAGATGTCGGAGGTGCTATGTGTTTGTCAAATGTTGTTGACGATGGCATGCTGGTTGAACCAGTAAGTAACTCCTCGAGTAACACCTTACTACGAGGTTTGAACTCTCTCATATAGTCCTCCTCTAGAAACATGACATTTGTCGATACAAACACTTTGTTATCTTCAAGGCTATAAAAGAATCCACCCTTAGTCTCCTTACGATAGCCTACAAATAGGCACACATGTGAACGTGGCTCCCACTTAGTTGTCTTATTCTTCAGCACATGTGCTGGACACCTCCATATGCGGAAATGTCGTAAACTAGTTTTACGACCACTCCACAACTCTAAGGGAGTCTTAGGAACAAACTTAGATGGAATTACATTAAGAATATACATTGCAGTTTGCACTGCATACCCCTAAAATGAATTAGGTAGTGATCTATAACTAAACATAGATCTTATCATATCTAGTAAGGTCCAATTTCTTCTCTTTACAACACTATTTTGATGTGGTGTTTCAGGTGCTGTGAGCTGCGATATTATCGCATGCTCAACTAAGAATTCCTCGAAATCTCTGACAATGTATTCTTCTCCACAATCCGATCGTAGAGTTTTGATTGTCTTACCTAATTGGTTCTCAACCTCAGCACGATACTCTTTGAACTTTTCAAAAATATCTGACTTGTGCTGCATTAGGTAAACATACCCTTATCTTGAATAATCATCAATAAATATGATGAAGTATTCATAACCACCTCGGGCTCTTACATTCATCTGTCCGTAAATGTTTGAATGTATTAGCTCAAGTGGTTGACTGGTGATGAGTGGTAAATATATCACTATTTCAAACTCATTTGACCTAATATTTTTTATAGTTCTTGAGTTTTGTAAATATTTTGATGTGTTTTGTGTTATTTTGTAGATAAATAAAGTTTCAGGACTCTTTGGAATCAAATCAGAGCCAAAACAGTGAAAAACAGACAAAAAGGTAAAACTGTCATTTGGGCATCGCGACCGCTAACGTACGCCAAGTCTGCTAACGTGTGCCGAGACACGAGTCACAATGAGAGAAGATTTGCTAAAATACGCCTTGCTAACATTCGCCATTCCAAAGTGCGGCGATTGCTAAGGTGCGCCGAATGTGCTAACGTGTGCCTGCCACATGTCAACATCAGAGCAGATCTGCTAACATGCGCCGTGCCATGTGTCATCATCACATGCTGCCGACAATCTTCATCGTCACATGTCATCCACGTGGCATCCACATCAGTCACTTGCCGAGTTAGCTTGCCATGTGTCAGCCACATCATCATCAGCCAATCATCTTATGCCACGTGTCATCATCACATGCTGCCGACAATCGACATCACCACGTCAGCGCCACGTCAACACAATTATTGAGTAATCATTCAGCTATGCCACGTGTCACCATCTCCGCAACCCACGTGCCACGCTTCCTAAAAGGCCGAATTTCATATTTGAATTCATGCTTTCTTCTATGTAATTCCTTAAGAATACTAAGAAGATTGTATCTTATTTGTTTATTTACAGCTTTCAGTAATTAATTTCCGCATTTTTACTTTCTTTTCTTTACTTTTTAAGTCTTTACTTTCTGCAATTTACTTTTACGCACAATACTTTCCTTTCTTTACTTTTCAGTTTTTACTTTTCAGAAATGAGGAGGTAACTCCCCCTGCTGGGGTAAAAGGTAAAGCTTTTATTACTAATATTTAGATTAATCTCCCTTAAATATAATATATAAACTATTTAAAACCTAACTTAATGAGGATACCGCTTTATTGGTCGGTTGGTAATTATTTGAAATTGGTTTTAAACTTGACTAAACTGGATACCGCCTAGTTGGTCGGTTGGTAATTAATTATTAATTTGATTTAATCAGGATACCGCCTATATGGCTGGTTGTTAATTATCATGCAAAGTTTATATATTATAATAAGGGAGATATCTAAAATAGTAGTGATAAAAGTGGATCCTTTTACTCTATCATTTTCTTTTATTGTATTTTTTCATTTTTAATTTCCAGCATTTACTTCTTAGCATTTACTTTTCAACATTTACTTTTCAGTATTTACTTTTCAGCATTTACTTTATGTCTTTTTTTTTATTTAAGCTTTTCTTAGTCTTAGATGTGTGTCGTAACTAAGCCCATTATCTGGGGTTGTGATGAATTCCAATATCACTGGTTTATAAGGTGTTAATTTACAGTTTAGGTAATATAAAGGTTTATTTATTGAGTCTTAAGCTTAATGCTTCTTGTTAACTGGCCAATAATAAGATTGATTTGGTAAACTTAAAATGAACTTGGAAAAGGGATTTTAGGTTCAAACTCTAGACTCAATAGCCCACGATCTTCCTTTAGGATAGATAACCCTTTAATAGATTTCCTTACAGGATAGGAATATACCTGTCGGGCGGGGGTAGCCATAATTGGAACTTAATCTTAATGAATTCAGGTAACTTGGTTAACATAGGAATATGATTAATTAATTTACACTAGGTTATATCTGACCATCAGAAGAGGGTTTTGCATAATTTCGTGTTCCAGGTTAATAAACCGATATATTACACAAACATAAAATAACCACTTCATCTTTTAAAAAGATATTGGAAAGATTCACAACCCTGGATAGTTTCTAAATATTAAATTTTCTTAAACTACTTTCACGCTGTTTTATTTACTTGTTTTAATTTTAAAGTCACCACCCAATCAAATAATCAATCCATTAGATTCTTGTAAAAATTTGGTTTCATAAATTAATAGATTAGGTATTAAGTATTCGTGGGATCGATACTTTTTATACCACTTAAACGATACGTGCACTAACGTTATACGCGTGTGATTACACCGGTCAAGTTTTTGGCGTCGTTGCCGGAGACTTATTTATCTTTAACTATTAATTTTGAGGTTAGATACATTTATTTGTATCTAATTTTCTTTTTACTTATTATTTATGTTTTCTTGTGTTTCAGGTTCTCAAACACTACATGAGACGAACCAGAAGCTTTGAAATCCGACCGCTTGACCCAGAAATTGAAAGAACCATCAGACAGTTGAGAAGGGAAAGGCGAGAAGGCCAATAAGTATTAGTCAACATGGAACCAGAACCTTTGGAGGTTGCACCACCAATTCCCATTCGAGACAGAACCATTCCGGTGGTTGACGGCTTCATTTCCTGTATTGTACTTCCTCCCTTACCAGCAAATGTGTGTAACATCAAAACATGCATTCAGATGATTCAACAGTCAGTACAGTTTGGGGGGAATGCAACTGAAGATCCTAATGCCCACATCAGTAACTTCCTGGAAGTTTGCGGCACTTTCAACTACAACTGAGCAGCTGAAGAAGCAATGAGACTGTGTTTTTCCATATTCCTTGAAAGGCAGAGCTAAAGCTTGGCTACATTCACTACCAGCAGGTTCCATCACAACTTGGAACACTCTAGCCATGAAATTCCTTGCAAAGTACTTTCCACCAGCCAGAACTGTAAAGCTGAGGAATGACATCACATCCTTTGTGCAACATGACTCATAATCCCTCTGCGAAGCTTGGGAAAGGTACAAATATTTACTCAGAAAATGTCCTCACCATGAGATTTCAAAATGGTTACAAGTTCAAACTTTCTATAATGGACTTTCTGGAATAATGAGAACCACTATTGATGCTGCGGCTGGAGGTGCTTTAATGGAAAAAAGAGAAGATCAAGCTTGGGACCTAATTGAAGAAATGGCCAACAACAATTCTTTGTGGCCAACAGAAAGGAGCATGATTCAACGAATTGCTAGAATTTATGAGGTTGGAGCCAACACAACAGTAAATGCCAAGCTATATCAGATTTACAAATTCATGGAAACTCTTAGCATGCAAGGCAATACTGGATCCACAAGTTCACCATATGGAGGAGCACCAGAGACAAACAAACATGAAGAGACGGTGGATTATGTCAACAATTTCAACAGAAAGGGGAACAATCCATATTCCAACACCTACAACCCAGGGTGGAGGAATCATCCCAATTTCGCATGGAGTAACAATTCGGGGCAAAAGAAATATCCACCACCCGGATTCCAACAACAAAACAAAGGTCAAGAGCATGAAAGAGAACCAGGAATAGCGGAAGTGCTAGCTCAGTTAAAAAAATATGATGCTATGTTTCAGAGCCAATCTGCTTCCATTAAAGCACTGGAGAATCAAATTGGACAACTGGCCAATGCTCAGAGTTACAGACCGCCAGGTAACCTTCCTAGCAACGCAGAACCAAATCCAAGGAACCGAGGGAAGAAGCAATGTCAAGCCATTACTTTAAAGCGGTACTGAAATCAACAAAGATGTTGGAATCAAGGCATCTATTGAAGAAGTCCCAAAAGATGCAGTTCCACAGATGGAGGAAAAAGAGCAAAAAAGAATGACTCTTCCTCGACCTTTTCCACAGCGTCTCCAGAAAAACAAAATGGACAAGCAGTTTGCCCGATTCTTGGAGGTGTTCAAAAAGCTGCACATTAACATTCCATTTGCAGAAGCGTTGGAAGAAATGCCCAACTATGTCAAATTCATGAAAGACATTCTTTCACGAAAATGGAGATTGGGAGATTACGAGACAGTAGCATTGATAGAAGAATGAAGTGCCATCATTTAGAGGAAACTTCCCCCGAAGTTGAAAGATCCTGGCAGTTTCACAATCCCTTGCACCATTGGAGAACATTACATCGGTAAGGCTTTATGTGATTTAAGTGCAAGTGTTAATTTGTTGCCTTTTTCGATTTACAGGAAACTGCAAATTGGAGAAGCAATGCCCACCTCGGTCTTCTTGCAACTTGCTGATCGAACACTCGCATTTATGAGAGGAGTAGTTGAAGATGTGTTGGTCAAAGTCGACAAACTTATTCTCCCAGCAGATTTCATTATCCTTGACATAGAAGAAGATAAAGATGTGCCTATCATCCTAGGGAGACCATTCTTGGCTACAGGTCGAACTGTTATTGATGTACAAAAAAGAGAACTAACCATGAAAGTGCAGGACCAAGAAGTTACCTTCAATGTTTTCAAAGCTATGAAATTCCCGAGTGATGAAAATGAGGAGGAATGTTTCAGAATTGATGTTGTAGATAGTATCATCCAGGATACTGATGCAATTTCCACGGATAACTTGAAGCTTGCATCACCAACATGACTGACAGTGAGATAGATGCTGAAATTCTGAAATGTATCGACTGTCTTGACAGACCATTTCATTTCAAATCGACACCCCAAGTGGAAAGTCTGAAACTACCAAAAAAAGAGTGAATCAAACCTTTGATTGAAGAACCACCACAGTTGGAGCTGAAGCTACTTTCGAGCCATCTCAGGTATGCTTTCTTGGAAAATTCTTCTGAATTACCTGTCATTATTTCTTCTTCGCTAACATTGGAGCAGGACGAAAAGTTGTTGAGAGTGTTACGAGACTACAAGAAAGCCATTGGCTGGACTAAAGCAGACATTCGAGGCATTAGTCCATCATTTTGCATGGACACGATTCTGATTAATGACGAGTACAAACCCACAGTGGAGCATCAACAGAGACTAAATCCAATCATGAATGGAGTCGTGAAGAAAGAAATTATCAAATAGTTGGATGCTGGCATCATTTACCCCATCTCTGACAGTACTTGGGTGAGTCATATGCAATATATGCCGAAGAAAGGTGGAATTACTGTAGTCACAAATGAAAAGAACGAGCTGATTCCAACAAGAACGGTGACTGGTTGGAGAGTATGCATGGACTACCGGAAGTTGAACAAAACAACAAGGAAAGATCATTTTCTGCTGCCATTCATTAACTAGATACTAGACAGACTAGCGGGACATTAGTTCTATTATTTTCTAGATGGATACTCGGGGTACAATCAGATTGCCATCGCTCTAGAAGATCAAGAGAAAACCACTTTTACATGTCCGTATGGTACTTTTGCTTTCCGCAGGATGCCATTTGGACTATGTAATGCTCCTGTCACATTTCAACGTTGCATGATGGTCATCTTCTCAGACATGTTGGAACAAAGTATGGAGGTTTTCATGGATGATTTCTCTGTGTTTGGAGATTCTTTCGACCACTGTTTGTAAAATCTGAAACAGGTGCTACAAAGATGTGAAAATACTAACCTGGTACTCAACTGAGAGAAATTCCACTTCATGGTACAGGAAGGCATTTTTCTTGGACATCAGATCTCACAAAAGGGAATCGAGGTTGACAAAGCAAAGATTGAAACAATTGAAAAACTACCTCCACCAACAACTATAAAAGGGATTCGGAGCTTTCTCGGACATGCTCACTTTTACAGGAGATTTATCAAAGACTTCTCAAAGATTACTAAACCTCTGTGCAATCTTCTGGAGAAAGATGTGCCTTTCAACTTCACCAAAGAATTCCAAGAAGCTTTTGAGATCCTAAAACATAAGCTGGTTTCTGCCCCCATCATTGTAGCACCAGACTGGACCCTTCCATTTGATGTAATGTGCGATGGTAGTGATTTTTCTATAGGTGCAGTTTTGGGACAACGCAAAACAAAGATTTTCCATACCATTTACTACTCCAGCAGAACTCTGAATGAAGCTCAACTCAACTACACAACCATTGAAAATGAGTTGTTTGCAGTTGTGTTCGCTTTTGATAAATTCTGCTCTTATCTGCTGGGTCCCAAAGTAATGGTCTACACAGATCATTTAGCAATCAAATACTTGATCGCGAAGAAAGATACCAAACCCAGATTGATCCGTTGGATACTTCTAGTACAAGAATTCGACATAGAGATCCGAGACATGAAATGAACAGAAAACCAAGTGGTAGATCACTTATCGAGGCTCGAGAATGGAGAAACAACTGGCAAAGAACTTACAATCAAAGAAAATTTTCCTGATGAACAGTTATTTGCCATGAAACAACATGATATCCCTTGGTATGCTGACTATGTCAACTACATAGTATCGGGAAAATGGCCGTTGGAATGGAGAACTCAGCAAAGGAAGAAATTCTTCAAAGAAGTCAAGCATTATGTCTGGGATGAGCCGTACATGTTCAAACACTGTGATGATCAATTACTGAGACGTTGTGTTCCACAGGAGGAGGTCAATAGTGTCCTACAGCATTGTCATTCATCACCATATGGCGGACACTTCAGCGGGAATAAAACTGCAGCCAAAGTCCTTCAATCAGGTTTGTTCTGGCCCACTCTTTTTAAAGATGCTTATCTATTTGCTCTTCAATGTGACAGGTGCCAGAGAACGGGAAATATTTTAAGGAGAAATGAAGGACCTCTGCAAAACATTCTGGAAGTGGAGATATTTGTTGTATGGGGTATTGATTTTATGGGACCCTTTGTTCCATCATTCGGAAACCTGTACATATTGGTTGCAGTAGACTACGTCTCCAAATGGGTTGAAGCCATTTCACTACCATCAAATGATTCAAAAGTAGTGATTAAATTCCTTAAAAAGAATATTTTCACTCGCTTCGGAACACCTCGGGCGATTATCAGTGATGGTGGCACACATTTATGCAACAAATACTTCGATGCACTCCTATCCAAATACGGAGTTACTCATAAAGTTGCCATTGCCTACCATCGACAGTCAAATGGACAAGTTGAAGTTTCAAATAGGGAGATCAAAAGAATCTTGGAGTGAACTGTTGGATCAACAAGGAATGACTGGTCTGAAAAACTGGATGACGCATTATCGGCCTACCTGACAGCTTATAAGACATCTATTGGTATGTCCCCATATTGAATGGTGTTTGGGAAAGCGTGCCATCTACCAGTGGAGCTTGAAAACAAGGCGTACTGGGCACTGAAGAAGTTAAATATTGATCTGCAAGCTGCAGGAGAGAAAAGGCTCCACCAACTAAACGAATTGGAGGAATTTCGCCTACAGGCTTATGAGAATGCCAAATTGTATAAAGAAAATACGAAGAAATGGCATGATAAAAAAATAGTACGCAGACAATTGGAGCCAGGGCAGCAGGTGTTGCTATACAATTCACGGTTGAAACTTTTCTCTGGAAAGCTAAAATCAAAGTGGTTAGGTCAATTTTTGATCACTCAGGTATTACCAGACAGAGTTATTGAAATATACAACCCCAAATCCAACAACACATTCAAAGTTATGGTGTCTGATAACCGTGAAGATAAGATTAAATTCATTAGGGATGGCTTTAGTAAGGAGTCTTTGGAGGACATATCTAAGACTCTTGAGACGCATTCTAGTGGATATGTGTATCATGCAATTCACATGTTATATACACAATTTCGAAAAGAAAGACAATAGTTAAGTCTCGGGAATCTGACTCAAAAAGACCATGTTTGCCAATTTTTAAGAAAATTGGATGGGAAGCTTGTCCCTGACGCATAGACGTCAATCAAGCTGTTACTTTCTAGTAAATATTATTATCTCTTTGTCTTTTCCTAATAATTGTGATTTATTTTGTTATTTTCTTTTATTTTCTCCGATAGGATCTAGACCTTTTTACCTTTCATAATTTATTTTACTTTTTAGCTAATAATTGTCATTTTCCAGGTACTAGTGCTATTATTACTCACCCCTTTTCAGATGTTATAAATTCAACTCATCATTGCACTTTTGAAGGCATCCAGATAAAAATGGAAGCCACTTCAAGAAGACGAGTTGTAAATATCTGTGTGTTTTGCGGTACTAGTGTTGGTACTAAGCCACAATACGTTGCGGCATCACAGGATTGGGTCGAGACTTAGCTGAAAGGAATATGCACCTAGTATATGGTGGTGGCAATCTTGGACTAATGGGGATCGTTTCAAAGGCCGTACATGATGGAGGCAGTCAAGTCTTAGGAATCATCCCAAAACCTTTGGCAGAGGCGAATCTGATAGGACCATCAAACGGAGAGGAACTTATCGTGCCAGGTATGTCTAAACGACTGGTAGAAATGATTAACCATGTTAATGCTTTTATTGCTTTGCCATGTGGCTTGGGCACAGTTGAGGAAATTTTTACAGTGCTATCTTGGGTGAACTTGATCATACACCAGAAACCGATTGGACTGTTTAACACTGATGGATTTTATGATTTTCTTTGTGTATTTATTGATGATGCCCGGAGAAATGGATTCGTGTCAAAACCTGTAAAAGAACTCCTCTTTATTGCCAAAACTTCCCCAGATTTAATTGACCAAATCTTAGCCTTTGAACCACAAATTGACCCTATCATTTCTAAGATAAACTGGTCCGAAAATGATCGTGGTAAAAAGCGTCAGATTAATCTGGATCTTAACCTTTAAATTTTCCTTTTAGATGTAGAATTTCAGCTAACCATGTACTGTCTCTAAACTCTTCTTCTGCCTTTTAAGACATTGGGGACAATGTCTCATTTAGATTTGAGGGGAATAGTTGACTAGTATCTTATTTTTATTGTGTTGTTTTTATTTTGTTTTTAGTCAAAAAATTTCTAAAAAATTCAAAAAAATTAAAACATTTTACAAAAATCAAAAAATATTTTGTGTTTTTATGTTTTTAATTTGATTAATCAGGTTAAATTGGTGTGAGATAGCTGTGTAAGGAATTTCCACTCCAGAGACGTATCTCAACCTATTTCGGAACAAGTTAATTTTTGTTTATTTCCTTTTGAATTACTTAATTTGTGAATTCTCTATAAAACTGACTAAAATGGCTCTTCATATGCTCAGTTGACAGGTATTATCAACATACATGGTAACATACGAACATGAGTTGTAATTGATGAGTTTGTAATATTCAGTGCTCTAGTTTAATTGGAGGAAGCATCTAAAAAAGCGATAGGATAAAAAAAAAGTCTGAGATCCGAGTTATTCAGTCCGTAGGGGTGTTTTAACACCTAGTACCCTAAAACCATCTAGTTTGGGAGTCACTGATCCAAAGCTCGATACATGGATCAAAGATGTTAGAAAAAAATATATATATCTGAAGTCTGAGTAATTAAGTCTGTAGGTGATGAGAACCTGCCTGGAGCGGAGCCAGACAAACCCACACAAGATTGAAATCGTTCCCAAGAAATACAAAGACAGTTCGGATAAAAACTCTAAACCTCTGAAGAAAAGCAATAGAAACCTAGAGTGCTAATAGGGGCGCCACAAAGGGTTAGCAGTCATTTGATAAGCCAAAACCAGTGATACCAAATTGAGAATCTCAATGCTCACGAACTGATAAAATATTTTATTGAAAAGAGAGTTGTAAAACATAACCAAAGAGTTAGCCTTTTATAAGTAGGCTACAACCAAAACCCTAACCCACAAGGATAAAACGAAACTACCCACACACCAACAAGCGTGTATCCTAAAACTAAGCTAAGCTATCCCCACGTGCAAACCCTTGCACGCTTAACCTAATTCCCAAGCATAAAATAATAATCTAAAGAAAATAGTCAAACGTAAATAACGGGCCGAAATAAAACAAAAGTCAAGCCCTAAATAAAAGAATAACAAATTCCAAATAACTATAATAGGCCTAAGTAACTCGTTGCTCCGCGGCCTGAATAAGATTCACCATCTTAGGTTCGTCCAGCGTCAAGCCCATACTCAATGAAGTAGAAGTACGGGAATAGTCAGATACCATTGTCTGTATGAATCCATGTATAGCTTCCTGGATATTCTTAGCTCGAGACCTCGTGATTGGACCTTCTGGAACTTGTACTGTGGCGGTCCATCCATCATGGGCTACGTCTTGGGCGGCTGCATCCTGGGCCTCATCATTCCCCCTCTCCTCGAAAGGATTTGACCTTGAATCTGCATCAAACAAAGAAAGATCAGAAACGTTAAATGACGCATAAACATTATACTCACCTGGTAAATCTACTTTGTATGCATTGTCATTGATTTTCTCAAGAATCTGAAACGGGCCATCGCCTCTGGGTTGGAGTTTGGATTGTCGTTGCTTTGGGAAGCGTTCTTTTCGTATGTGTACCCAAACCCAATCATCGGGTTCGAAAAAGACACGACGTCTACCCTTATTGGCATGCGAGGCATATTGGTCATTCTTCTTCTCAATGTGTTTTCTTGCTTTCTCATGTATGGACTTGACCAAGTCGGCCTTGTGCTTACCATCCAGGCTCACCCTCTCATCAATGGGCAAAGGCAATAAATCCAGAGGTGTTAGTGGGTTAAATCCATACACAATTTCAAAAGGAGAATAAGAAGTAGTGGAATGAATACTACGATTATAAGCAAACTCAATAAAAGGTAAAAATTCTTCCCATGTCTTCAAATTCTTAGAAATGACAGTACGTAATCGTTGGGACATGGTCCTGTTAACGACTTCAGTTTGACCGTCAGTCTGTGGGTGACAAGTGGTGGAAAATAACAGTTTAGTTCCCAGCCTACCCCATAAAATTCTCCAAAAATGACTTAAAAACTTCGCATCCATGTCCGATACTAAACTCCGAGGTACTCCATATAAGCGAACAACCTCACTAAAAATAAGTCAGCAATATGTGTGGCATCGTCTGATTTTTGACATGCAATAAAGTGTGCCATCTTGCTAAAACGGTCAACTACAACAAAAATAGAGTCTCGACCCTTCCTAGATCTAGGTAATCCTAACACAAAGTCCATGGAAATATCTACCCACGGTGCCTGAGGATCAGGTAAAGGTGTATAAAGCCCATGTGGTTGAACTTTAGATTTTTCTTTCCAACAAGTAATGCAACCAGTACAAATGCGTATGACATGCTTCTTCATTTTAGGCCAATAAAAATGTTCATGCAAGATATCCAATGTTTTCGTAACACCAAAATGACCTATAAGACCCCCACTATGTGCTTTACGGACCAATAATTCACGCATAGAATAACTAGGCACACACAATTTATTCTATTTAAATAAAAAATCATCTTGTCTGTAAAATTTACCATAAACACCTTTGTCACATGCAATGTAGATCTCAAAAAAGTCATGATCACTTGTATACAAATCTTTTATAAAGTCAAAACCAAGAAACTTAGAACTCAAGGATGTAAGTAAAACATACCTGCGTGAAAGTACATCAACAACCACATTCTCCTTACCTTGCTTATATCGAATGACATATGGGAAGGTCTCCACGAACTCCATCCATTTTGCATGCCGTTTGTTAAGTTTTCCTTGACTGTTGATATGCCGTAGAGATTCATGGTCAGTGTGAATCACGAACTCTTTTGGCCAGAGGTAATGATGCCAAGTTTCCAGCGGTTTGACTAGGGCATAAAACTCTTTGTCGTAAGTTGGGTAACGCAGCGCTGCACCATTGAGCTTTTCACTGAAGAAAGCTATAGGACATCATTCATGCATAAGTACTGCCCCAATACCAACACCTGAAACATCATACTCAATCTCGAAAGTTTGGTTAAAGTTAGGTAAGGCTAAAACATGAGTAGAACATAATCGAACTTTAAAAAGTTTAAAGGCATTCTCTTGTTCCTCCCTCCAATGGAAACCAATATTTTTCTTTACGACTTCAGTAAGTGGTGCAGCGATAATGCTAAAGTCTTTTACAAACCTCCTATAGAAACTGGCTAGTCCATTGAAACTCCGAACCTCAGTGATGCTCTTAGGTGTAGGCCATTCACGAATGGCCTTGACCTTGTTTTCATCAACCTTAATGCCTTGAGCACTAATGACATACCCTAGAAATATCACTTTTTCCATGCAAAAATCACATTTTTTAGGTTAGCATACAATAATTCTTTCCTCAAAACATCAAACACAGCTTGCACATGTCCTACATGCTCTTCTAAATTCTTGTTGTACACTAAAATATCATCAAAATATACGACTACAAATTTACCCAAAAAGGCACGCAAAACATGATTCATTAGATGCATAAATATGATGGGGGCATTTGTAAGCCCAAATGGCATCACAAGCCACTCATATAACCCATATTTTGTTTTAAAGGCAGTCTTCCATTAGTCCCCTTCCCGCATCCTAACTTGATGATACCCACTTTTAAGGTCAATTTTTGAAAAAAATACAATAGCCATATAATTCATCCAACACATCATCTAATCTAGGGATAGGGTGGCGATACTTTACAGTGATATTGTTGACTGCTCGACAATCCACATACATTCTCCATGTACCGTCTTTCTTTGGGACTAATAGGACTGGAACTGTGCACAGACTCATGCTCTCACGTACGTACCCTTTACTCATCAACTCCTCCACTTGCTTTTGGAGCTCCGTAGTTTCCTCAAGGTCGCTGCGGTAAGCTGTTCGGTTAGGAATGACCGCCCCTGGGATGAAATCGATCTGATGCTCAATACCACGAATTGGTGGTACATCATGAGGGATCTCCTCCGCAAACACATTACCATAATCCTGCAATAAAGAAGTAAAAACACTAGGCAAAATAGTGTCAGGGTTAGTGTCATCAGAACTCAGAAGAGTTTCTCTATACAAGAGGAGGATCATCACTTTATTCCTGGCATACTCTCTCCTCAATTCTCCCTCTTTAGCAAAGAAACTATTTTTCATTCTACCCACACTCTCATTATTTTGTGCATGCTCATTGTTTCTCTCACTCACTCCACTGGAACTGTTAACCTCATCCCTTCGACTCTCATCCTAGATCTCGCCCGCGGGTATGTGCACTGTGGAAGCCTGTAGCTTCATTTGATCTTCAAAGACTTCTCGTGGCGTCAACGGAATAAGTGTAACCTTTCTTCCATCTTTCTCAAAAAAATATCTATTTCGAAACCCATCATGCATCACTCTCCTGTCAAACTGCCAAGGACGCCCTAGTAACAGATGTCCAGCTTGCATTGGGACTACATCACACAACACCTCATCCTTGTATTTACCAATAGTGAAACTAACTAAGACCTGTTTATTGACTTTAACCTCGCCACTGTTATTCAACCACTGCAAACGATACGGTTTAGGGTGTTTAAGTAAAGTCAAACCCAACTTATCAACAAGTAGTGTACTAGCTACATTAGTACAATTGCCCCCGTTGATAATCATACTGCATACAAGTAGTGGACCAGGCATCTAGTATGGAATGTGTTCTCTCGCTGTTGTACCATATCATCCTCAACCTTTGCCTGGATATTTAAAGCACGACGGGTCACAAGGGACACCCCATTGGCTGCATACTCAAACCCTTCTTCAGTAGTGGCGACCTCCAACTCCGGCGCCTCC
Source organism: Zanthoxylum bungeanum (assembly GCA_019454045.1). NCBI lineage: Eukaryota > Viridiplantae > Streptophyta > Magnoliopsida > Sapindales > Rutaceae > Zanthoxylum > Zanthoxylum bungeanum. The sequence continues at coordinate 225,796 of SKCR01030243.1, forward strand.
TCTACAACATCCTCACCATCTGAAATTACTTCACCATCACCCCCATATACATGGTCCTTCTGTTAGGGCACTGTGATGCTATATGGCCATTCCCCAAACATTTGAAACATTTAAGGTCACGACTCCTATTTGGTGGGGTCTCAAATTTTGGTTTAGGCTTGGTGGTGGTATCTTCCCTTGGCTTTGGGGCCTCTGATCTAAACCTAGATGTGGTGCCATCCCTGTCATTATCTCCCCATTTCGGCTTCCATGTATTGGTTGGACCCGAATTTCCCCTGAATGCAGTTTTTCGCTTGAGTTGGCATTCCACTTTCATTATTATATGTACCATGTCCTCTAACTCCATGTAATGTTGCAGTTCCACTACATTTGTAATCTCCCTATTCAACCCACTGAGAAACCGAGCCATAGTCGCCTCTCGGTCCTCCTCGACATTGGTGCGAATAATTGCAATTTCCATATCCTTATGGTAGTCTTCGACACTCCGAAACCCCTGTGTAAGATTCTAAAGTTTATGATATAGATCTCGATAGTAATGATTCGGTAAAAACTGCTTCCTCATAATTGTTTTCAATTCTGCCCATGTAGTGATCGGTCGCTCCCTATGACTCCGAATGTTGATCATCATTTGATCCCACCAGACAAGTGCATAATTGGTAGATTCAATAACCACCAACTTAACCTTCTTAAGTTTGGAATAATTATGACAGTCAAAAAGAAGCTCGAGCTTACGTTCCCACTCTAGATAAGCTTTGGGGTCACTCTTGCCTTGGAAATGAGGGATTGTCATCTTGATTTTTCCCAAATCACCATCTTCCTCATTCTCATGATTCCTCATGAACGGCCTTTCATTCCTACCTCTTCTAGTCCGAAATTCACCCATCTCTACCTCTGATACTCTATCAAACTCCTCATCATAATCAAACTCATTCTCGGCCTCCATCTCGTCCATGGGTACAGTACGCCGGCCACCAGTCCTGGGGGGTACGTGCCCTCCCTCATTAGCTCTAGTCGGCCGTATTGGCCTATTCCTCTGTGGAGTATTGTGTCTCATCGCTTGTACCTCATGTCGAACATCCCTCATCAATTCTAATACTCGTAAAAACTCATGTTGATGTGCGGTCACTGTATTCGCCACATCCCGTAATTGGGGCTCCTGTGGGGAATTGGCAATTTGACTTGGGGCTGTGCCTTCTCTGGACATGTTTTCCTTTTCTTTTTTTTTTCTTTTTAAGCTGCAACAAACGTTAGTTATAAAATAAAGTAAAATAAAATAAAAGAACAACTAAAATAAAGAGAAAGAAAAAATCCTCACAATTCTAATTCTCTCGTGTTTGTCACTCAAATGGCTTTTACCCGAAACTAAGCTCACCCACTCTTGCCTTTTATCACTCTTGTCCTTGAATGAGTTCTCAAACGATTTAAACTTGCAGGAAAGAACAAACCATTAATGTTGTCCCAAATAGCAATGTTCAGCTCAATCACAAGTACAACAGAAAGGTAGACACAAACGGAAGGGGAACAAGGTACGGAGATGTTTGATGAGAATTGATAAAGAAAAGGTTAGTGAAATGTAATGGAAGAAGGAAAAGGTAAAGATAGTAGCGAATGCAGTAAGGAAGACAGCAGATAAGCGATTACACTTGAAATATGGAATTTTTAAACACGCACAAGTCAACTATCTTAATCACCTAGTCTTGACAATACGACTGCTAGGAAAAAATTTGCAAGTAGGCAAAATTTTAAATTTTAAATTTTTTTATTTTTATTATTATTTTTTTAATCGCGTCCCGGAGACCTTCTAAAACGTTTGGTGTTGTGGATTTGACCTGTTTTCGATTGTTTCCAAAATCTCACCAAGTTTTACCTACTGCCGCAAGGAGTTTGGGGTCTTAGAACCATAGGTTATGTAAATCACACAAAAACAGTTTAAAGGGAAGACACAATCAAAAAAAGAAATACCAACAACGCAGAGACCAACTGACACAAAATAGACGCAAAATAGATGCAAAACAGACGCAAAACAGATGCAAAACAGACGCAAAACAGACGTAAAAACAACACAGGTAATAGAAGAAACAAGGGGGATATAAGATAATAAAATAAAACACATGAAACAAACGCAGGAAAAATAAACGCAAGAAAGAAACACAACTGATGAGAACCTGCCTAGAGCGGAGCCAGACAAACCCACAGAAGATTGAAATCGTTCCCAAGAAATACCAAGACAGTTCGGATAAAAGCTCTAAACATCTGAAGAAAAAGCAACAGAAACCTAGAGTGCTAATAGGGACGCCACAAAGGGTTAGCAGTCCTTTGATAAGCCAAAACCAGTGAGAACAAATTGAGGATCTCAATGCTCACGAATTGATAAAATATTTTATTGAAAAGAGAGTTGTAAAACATAACCAAAGAGTTAGCCTTTTATAAGGAGGCTGCAACCAAAACCCTAACCCTAAAGGATAAAACAAAACTACCCACACACCAACAGGCGTGTATCCTAAAACTAAGCTAAGCTATCCCCATGTGCAAACCCTTGCACGCTTAACTTAATTCCGAAACATAAAATAATAATCTAAAGAAAATAGTCAAACGTAAATAACGGGCCGAAATAAAACAAAAGTCAAGCCCTAAATAAAAGAATAACAAATGCCAAATAACTATAATAAGCCTAAGTAACTCGTTGTTCCGCGGCCTAAATAAGATTCACCATCTTGGGTTCGTCCAGCGTCAAGCCCATACTCAATGAAGTAGAAGTACGGGAATAGTCAGATACCATCTTCGGTATGAATCCATGCATAGCTTCCTAAATCTTCTTACCTCGAGACATCGTGATTGGACCTTCTAGAACTTGTACTGTGGCGGTCCATCCATCATTGGCTGCGTCCTGGGCGGCTGCATCCTAGGCCTCATCAGTAGGGGTGTCTTAACACCTAGTGCCCTAAAACCAACCGGTTTAAGAGTCACTGACCCAAAGCTCGCTACATGATGGATGATATTATATATAAATAAAAAAATCAGAAAAATCAGAAAAAAAATATTCCATTGCTAAAAAATGTTTGAATTCTGATATAACATTAGGACAAAAATATTACTCTCTTCTCAACTACACTTGTGACTATTGTGGGAAAAATGAGTTGATTAATATTTTGTTGGCTGTGTGTATGAAGAATTGTAAAAATAATTGGAGAATTTACTTATTCTGTAATTTAGAAAGAAAGAAAACAACTCTAAACTTGGATAAGAAGTTTCACCTGTTTAGTCACTAACTTGCTTATTCTATTTTCTCTTGTCTTTTTTTGTGTGTGCATTAGTTTTATTATCTTTTTGTTTTTATAAGACGTTTGTGGGTATCATTGCTGTAAGCCTTCACGAGACTACAACTCCTCCACTAGGGACACCTAGGGGTTTAAAGGCTTGTTGCATATGCTAAATGCAACCGTGATCCATACGAAAGAGGCTTAGTTAAATTTTATTCTAAAGATGTTTATGTTATTTTATTTTATTGTTTCGCTCGAGGACTAGCAAAATGTTAGGTTGGGGGTGTGATGAATGGTAAATATATCACTATTTTCCACTAATTTGACCTAATATTTTATATAGTTTCTTGAGTTTTGTGAATATTTTGATGTGTTTTGTGTTATTTTGTAGATAAATAAAGTTTCAGGGCTCTTTGGAATCAAATCAGGGCCAAAATAGTGAAAAACGGACAAAAAGGGCAAAACTGTCATTTGGGCCTCGCGACCGCTAACGTGCACTGAAGTCTGCTAACGTGCACCGGGACACGTGTCACAATCGGAGAAGATTTGCTAAAATTCACCTTACTAACGTGTGCCATGCTAACGTGCGCCGATTCCTAACTTGCGCCAAATCTGCTAATATGCTGACGACAATCGCCATCGCCACATGTCGTCCACGTGTCAACCACATCAGTCACATGTCGAGTCAACTTGCCACCTGTCGCCACGTCATCATCAGTCAATCATCTTATGCCATGTGTCGCTATCACATGCTGGTGACAATCGACATTGCCACGTAGCGCCATATCAACGCCACATCAGCATAATTATTGAGTAATCATTCAGTCATGCCACGTGTCACCATCTCCGCAACCCGTGTGCCACGCGTCCTTTAATGCGTGTCGCGACGCGCGGAGCTAATTTTTGCCTATAAATAGAAGGCCGAATTTCATATTTGAATTCCTGCTTTCTTCTATGTAATTCTTTAAGAATACTAAGAAGACTATATTTTGTTTGTTTATTTACAGCTTTTCGTAATTAATTTCCGCATTTTTACATTCTTTTCTTTACTTTTCAAGTCTTTACTTTCTGCAATTTACTTTTACGGACAATACTTTCCTTTCTTTACTTTTCAGTTTTTATTTTTCAGAAATGAGGAGGTAACTGCCCCTGCTGGGGTAAAATGTAAAGTTTTTATTACTAATATTTAGATTAATCTCCCTTAAATATAATATATAAACTATTTAAAACCTGACTTAATGAGGATACCGCTTTATTGGTCGGTTGGTAATTATTTGAAATTGGTTTTAAACTTGACTAAACTAGATACCGCCTGGTTGGTCGGTTGATAATTAATTATTAATTTGATTTAATCAAGATACCGCCTATATGGCTAGTCGGTAATTATCATGCAAAGTTTATATATTATAATAAGGGATATATCTAAAATAGTAGTGAAAAAATTGGATCATTTTACTCTATCATTTTCTTTTATTGTATTTTTACATTTTTAATTTCCAGCATTTACTTTTCAGCATTTACTTTTCAGTATTTACTTTTCAGTATTTACTTTTCAGCATTTACTTTATGTCTTTTATTTTATTTAAGATTTTCTTAGTCTTAGATGTGTGTCGTATCTAAGCCCATTATCTGGGGTTGTGGTGAATTCAAATACCACCGGTTTATAAGGGGTTAATTTACTGTTTGGGTAATATAAAGGTTTATTTATTGAGTCTTAAGGTTAATGCTTCTCTTTAACTGGCCAATAATAAGATTGATTTGGTAAACTTAAAATGAACTTGGAAAAGGGATTTTAGGTTTAAACCCTAGACTCAATAGCCCACGATCTTCCTTGAGGATAGATAACCCTTTAATAGATTTCCTTACAGGATAGGAATATACCTTTCGGGTGGGGGTAGCCATAATTGGAACTTAATTTTAATGAATTCAGGTAACTTGGTTGACATAGGAATATGATTAATTAAGTTACACTGGGTATTTGTATCTGACCATCAGAAGAGGCTTTTGCATAATTTCGTGTTCCAGGTTAATAAACTGATATATTACACAAAAATAAAATAACCACTTCATCTTTTAAAAAGATATTGGAAAGATTCACAACCGTGGATAGATTCTAAATATTAAATTTTCTCAAACTACTTTCACGTTGTTTTATTTACTTGTTTTATTTTTAAAGTCACAACCCTATCAAATAATCAATCAATTAGATACTTGTAAGAATTTGGCTTCATAAATTAATAGATTAGGTATTAAGTCCTCGTGGGATCGATACTTTTTATACTACTTGAACGATATGTGCGATTGCGTTATACGCGTGTGTTTACACCGGTCAACTAGCTCTTATACATTTTCCAGTAAAAGGTCTATTGGTCATTTTTCCTTCTAAACAAGATTCACAGACTGGTTTAGTTCTGAGTTTTAATTGGTTTAAGGGTCCATTCTTTATCAAACTATCTCCGATCAAGGCTGATATGACCAAGTCTAAGATGCCACAGATATGTGTCATCGTGAGAAATCTTTTATCGTTTTGTTTTATGTTTCTCAACCTTAAACATTTCAGTATTGAGCAGTGACCTATGTGTTAACGGTCTTAACACATACAAGTTATTTTCTGAGTTTCCTGGCATATATTTAATCTATTTCTACCAATAATAACCAAATTACTATTAAAAGAAACTAAAAAACCATCATCCAAAAGTTTGGAAACATAAATCAATTTCATGCGAACACCAGAAATGAATAACACATTGTTCAAATTTAAATAATTGTTATTCATAAAATTTAAACTGGAAACTCCCACTGCTCTTGCTGAAACGGCATCCCCTGTCCCGACCCTCATAGTGTAGTCACCTTTAGCAAGGTCCCTTCATGAGTCAAATAGCTGCAAATAAGAACAAACATGGTTAGTGGCTCCAGAATCAACAATCCATGCGGATTTATCATCTTCTACTAATAGAGATTCAATAACAAGTAAAACATATTTACCTGTAGCTTTCTTCTCTTTAAGCTCGACAAGGTATTTAGGATAGTTCTTTTCCAATGCCCTTATTTTTCTAGTGATATTCTTCTTTTTCTTTGCAGATTTAGAAGACTCGGCAATATTTGCCTCAAAATTAGGCTTACGAGGATCCACAAGCATGAACTCATATTGGGTGAGCTTATTAAGCAACTGGGTCAAAGTAAAGTCAACTTCTTCATAACATAGTTGCTTTTAAACTGTAGGAAACTCTTCGAAAGAGTTTCCACAATCATGATCACCTGGTTCCGCTCGTCAATACGAGTGTCATGGGTTTCAGCTGTATTGAGGTAGGTCATCATCCTCAAGACGTGCTCTTGGACTGATGTCTCATTCTTCATCCTAGCAGTCATCGCTGAGACCATGGCTTCATTACGTTAACGCTCTGAAGGGTGCCTGAACATACCCTGCAATGACTCCGTAATCTTAGATGATGTAGCCATAGGCTCTTGCTTTGCAGCAAGAACCTTGGACATCTCTGCTAGCAAGTAACAGCGGGCCTTCTCATTAGCTGCGACCCATTTTTGGTAGGCGTCGTGCACACCTTTGCCAGCATTTCAGGCCGGCTCGGGAGGACACTCCTCCGTCAGGATAAACTTTAGATCTTCACATACTAGGATAACGTTCATGCCACCTTTTCATTTAACATAGTTTTCTCCCGTTAATTTATCATTAGAGAGAATGGAAATAATTGGAGAAACCATGGCTAAAAAAAATAAAATAAACATGCATTTAATATTCATTCATCGCATATTAATATTATCAAATAATTTTGGCATAACATTAAACATGATGCATGAAGCATGAATAACGAATTAGAAACCTATGAAAATTACTATGCCACGAAAATCTATCATCCCATAAATAAGTGCCGATGTAGGGTAAGTCAAGTATTTGCATGATAGATCGAGACAATCTCAATTGATTAATATATATGGGAATAACTCTTATTCATATATTAACCAACCACCGTTTGATTTGATCAAGGAATTTTGATTAAAATTTAATCATTCCTTTGTGAGTGTGACACGTCATTTCGGAACCCTTGGTCTTAACTAGTGAAGTGTCGTCGTAGAGTAGGTCAGTTCACCAGATACATATAGAGTCCCTATCCTCTCAAAATCCAAACTTGATATTGACCCGAAATGGACACCATCCGTAGGGGATGAAAATAAAGACATCTCGCGGTGCCTTTTGAATCTCACGTTTTTGGACTAACAATGGAGATCGCGGGATATACTGTCGTATATCCCTCTCCCATTCACTATTTTAAAATTAAGGTTTCTATTTTCAAAATATCTAATATTTTAATTTACTAGTGTAAAAAATATATGGCGGTTAAATCATAACTCTTATTTACACTAGTTCACCATTAGTGGCCTAATCATTAGTCTCTACTAATTATTTTACTCAACTAAACTAATTTAATTAGAGCAGTATTAGTGACCTATTATATTTTAACTCTTAAAATACTAGAATACTAATAAATTTAAAATTTTGGAATCCTAAAATGGTCAAGATTTTAATTAAACCATTTAATTAATCTAAGTGCATTATAAAATCCAATGGCACGTAGAATGTTATCCCGAGTACAGACTACATTACCGTCCATTTAGAGTCGGCTATGGAATTTATATACGGGTTTCCATCCTATATACCAATGGAGTTTATGATGCACTTATTAAGCCCATAATTTCAAATTTTAAATTATAAAACCAATTAATCTAATTAATCGTTTTCCATGCATATCATATTCTAATTTAACCACTTTAAATCACATAAAATCATATTTCATGTCTAATTCACTGCCCAAATCAGCCCTTGATTGAAACAGTTTCTGCTATGTTTCAGGTCTAATTTTCTGCCAAATCCAGCCCCAACGCAACCTCAAAACACCCCTTAAAGTTCCTTAAAATTTCTGGATCAAAAGCAAAACAAACCGAGCCCCGAATCACCAACACTATTTGCGGCAGTGAGCAAAAACAATGCTGACTGTCGTGGGTCAAGGAAGAAGATGGAAAGTTGTATTTGATACCAAGAAGTCTTCCATGCTATGTCTCGCCACCAACGGAAACTAGTATGGTCTAGACTCACAAAACTAATCCCTAAACACTTTAGTTATTAAAGTCACACAAGATTTTCTTTTTGTTTTTCTTCTTTTTCTTGTTCTTTTTTTTCTCAACACTTGAGAGAATTATTAGAACAAGAACAAGGTGGCTAGGGTTTGGAATGAGAAACTTAGGCAAAAGAAAATCAAATTTTTTTTATACATAGGGTTATTAATTTTCAAAATTAACAAAACCCTTCCCCTCCCCCTCACAATTTTGGGCCAATGCACATGTCAAAATAAAAAATTTTGTAACATCAATATTTATTCCATAATGGAAAAGGTGTTACAAAAAATAAAAGGTGAACACCTTTTAAAAGGTGTAACTTCCAAATTAAATCCACCAAAACCCAAATTTGGAAATTACAAACTTAACATTTGTTTAATTATATCATATATAATTAAATAACATGTAATTAACTATCATATAATTATAAAAATTATATATTAAATTTAACATATAGTTTAAAGTGTGACAAAATAATATTACTAATTATATTAATAACATTTACATATGTGAGTATATAATTGGACTATCCAATTATATTTAATCTTCTATAGTATATCTAGCTAGCACGATGACCAAATAGACCTACGGCTCAGAGCTCTAATAATCTCAGAATATTAATTAAGCTTTTAATTAAATATTCCAAATTATTAACTCCGGGTTATTCCACTAAAAATCTGAAGCTGCACTCTCATTACCGCAGATAGATAAATAAAGCTGAACCATGGTGATGTCCATCGATATAGTCATTACATACGGATTGTCCTTTCATGAGTATCTCTAATTAAAGTGGGTCATAATGACCGTTAGACCCCTATAATTTTTTTTACCTTAAGTACCATTGATTCTATAATGAATGATTTATTCATAACTATTATGAATGTTAATCTTTCTATTAATAATAGAAAGACTTGAGCTCTCTAACCGTTCAAGTACTGAATCAACCCTTAAGGAAGATACTCATCTACTTCTCGCAAGAAGGAGTGAACTCCATATCTATGTAAAACATCTACAACTACATACCAACCATGTCCTAAAAGTACGTAGTTATTGATCGGGATTGTTAGACCAACCTCACCTTTGTAAATCAAAGGACATAATCTGCCATGCAGGAGTTTGTAGTACACTCAGGATTAAGATCAATCCATATATAACCATATAGTAGATCGAAATGAATTTCTTTATTTAACGGATATTATAATAAACTCATTTCTATCTGTGTCCAGTCCTATATGATCACATCATACAAGGTACCTTCATTCTCATGTCTCCACATGGACGATCCCGGACCAAGGTCGCCATACAGTTATAGAATGGACCACAGCTATAGATAAACCACAAATGAAGTACTCGTTTTGTTTGCTCTCTATGTACTATTTTAGATTACTAACTTTAGACTTAAATCCTCTTGTGTATGACACTCATACACTAAGTCTGAAGACACATGAGTAATCTAGGGTAAACAAGATAATTTACAATATGCGATATTAAAACAAATACTTTGATAAATGAATAATGCTTCATTTTATTTCATAAAATATAATACTGTTTACATTACATGAAGCTCTAGGGCATATATCCCAACAAGCATATCATAATTGATCATCTATTAGACTGATATGAATTTATTTGCTTAACAGATATTAAAAGAAATTCATTTTTATCTTTGTCCAGTCCTATATGATCGCATTATATAAGGTGTCACCACATGAACGAACCCGGATCAAAGTCATCATATAATATGGAATAGACTGCAGCTATAGATAAATCACAAATAAAGTGCCCATCTTTGTTTTCTCTCTACGGACTATTAGGTTACATATTACATTATGCTTTTGGGAATTTATCCCAACACCATGGACCCTGGTAACCATGTCGCCCATAACAAGTATAAGAGGATGTCCATGGCCCTGGCACCACACCAGTGGTAGGTTGAAATGTGCAGAGGATTCGGAGAGACACTAGCAGGTCCAGCCCTCACTTAGTTTATCAATCTCCCATACCAGTCTATTGGATCATATCAAGAGTTGGCATATAAGTTCATGGAACACTTCACAAGCTCTTGTAAGTTTGATAAAACCACAGACGATCTAAATTCCATCTAGCAGTAGAATGGTAATCATTGCGAAGCTACATGACATGCTTCAAGAAAGAAAGAATTTACATCCCAAATCTCCATCAACTTATCGCGGTCGAAGGTTTCCACAATGGTCCACTTGCCGACAGTGGATTGTATAAAAAGCTAACAAGTTCAAGTGCTACCTCATGGACCAAGCAATGGCCCGAGCACAAATAGAGATCTGATGGGAAGAAGATAAGAGAAATAAGAAAACGCGATGATCCCAGTAACTTCCATGAGAGAAGACTTCAAACCCATGCAAACGACCGAAGGATTCTGGTATAAGGACCCATTAGCTAGCTGACAGAAAGATCCCACAAGTAAGAGACCACCGCCTTATAAATATGGATTATGAGCGTAAACCTTCAGCTTACATGATACGACGCCAGTCTTCAATCAATTGTCTCATTCGACATCAAGTCCAAGCAACCAAGACTTGGCCTTCATTTAAGCCAATGTCTCGAGATGACATTAAAGAGAAGTGATATAAACTATATCTTCCCCAAAATATTTCGCGTCAACAACCGACCAAACAACTAAGTTATTGATGCCAAACAAATATACACATCCATAAAAACATAAAAAAGACATGATCAATCATCTAAGGTTGGGGCATCTTGAACGTCAGTAGTTGGGTCATCGTCGCTGGAACTGTTGGGGTTTTATAGGGGAATACCGGTAACGCAGCGGAAACGCGGAAAATCAAAATTTTCCGATTTCAAAATTTTTCTTGGATCAATTAAATAAACTTATTTATTTAATTACCCCATTATCAAATTCGGAAAAATTACACAAGAAACCAAATTTCTTGGTAATTATCGAATTGGCCCAAAACTTTGCAAATTGATCATTTTAGTCCAAAAGTTGTCAAATATAATTTTGGATGATTCTAAATCATTTCTAAAATATTTTTCAACACATCTAATGCATCAAAATCAGATTTCACACAAATCCCCAATTTTTGGTCTAATGCCGTGAGCCACCCAAAACTTTGAATTAATTACAATTTGGTCCCTTTAGTTCAAAACATGCCAAGATCAAATCCAATCAACCTAAAATTTTACATGCATCATATACAATCCATAATACATCACATATATGAAAAGCCCCAAATTTGGAGTGGGTTAAGAACCCTAATTTTTCAATTTTATCAAATTGAGCATTTTACCAAATCTTTAAAATCTAACACTTTAATCCATTCAATGCTTCCCCAAACAAGCCTCACCACTTTGAAATAACTCTAGAACAATTCTAGGTCACCAATGAGTGGCTCAAAAACTATAGAATGTCAACTTGATTTCCAAAGAATCAAAAGTAGACCTTTGAAACCATTTCAAGCTTACTTTCATGCACACATCTTTCATTCAAGTTCACAACAAATTAAACACAAACTATAAGAGTAGAGAGAACATCAAAGCAACACAAAATGATGCCAAGCATGTTAGAAATAATTTCCATGTTGAAGACTTTAAAGAAATACTTACAAAAACAAGATTTTTCCAAGAATTTTGCTTTAGGCCTTCAAGCTTTTCTCTCAACTTTTTTTTATTTTTATTTTGTGTCTGATGAACTTGTTAAACCCTAAAAGATTAAACAAAATAATATATACCTCACACAAATTCCCTTGGAAGAATTTGGTGATGGTAAAATATCTAGATATTATTTTTTTTGTTTCATTAAAGTTTCTTTAATCAACTTGCAACTTGAATCATTACAACTTTAATAAAATTCAACAATTCAATAAAAGTAACTCAAAAATTATAACACTTATATTTATTTAAGGGCATGGCCGAAATTTACAACAAATGAAGGAAATTGATATTTCAATTTTAACAATTTAAAATAAATATCCAAGGAAGTCAAATCCAATTTGACAACATTTTCCTTTATGTAAAGCCAAACATTTACACTAATAATCATTTCTTAACTTTATTATTTCATAAGATATTTATATTTTAATTATATTAATTATTTAACAATTAATTAATTAATTAATTAATTAAATACAAATATCTCAAATATATGTATTATATTTACTTTAAATATCTCAAATACATATATAAAATGATATATGTCAAATACCTTTATTTGATAATTTATTAATGTGTATTTAATAATATCATATATTAAATATAAATACACATTAATTAGGAAATGACTGTTCGACCTGTTTGCATGTATTTTTCGTTTAACGTTTAAACGATTTATAAATAATCACCATTATTAATAAAAGTCGCCCTAGTGCTCTACAAGTATATTTCATTAGTGAGACTCTCTAGATTCAGATATATCCATCACAAAATCCAATTTCATGTCCATAATTTACCCACCCGTAAATTATGACGATCACAGATAAACTCGCTGAATTATACAGGTCGAGGTCATTGCATATGTATAATCCCTCCGTCACAGGTATCCAGATAATCCCAGAGATATAGATGTAAACGTCAAATCTCTCTAGGTATTATCTCGTCGACGATTCTATTAGCAATCTATAAATAACATTCGGAACTCACTTCCGAAGTATACTCTGGCCATAGATTTAACTGATTGCTAATCACATATGGACTACATATGCTCTGTACACAGAACTGACGGATCCTATCTTGACACACACAGGATATCCTGAGGATCGGTCCAAACCCAATGAACAAGCGGAGGTATGATCTAAATAGATTGGTGACGTGACTGCCATCTAAGTGTGGAGGATTTCTTATACATCCATAGTGGTATCTCAAGTCGAAGGACCACTATGCTACTCAACCTGAGAATATTCTTATTGACGTTGGTGTACCATCCTTTAAGAATCTTCGGTGAGTCGTTCAGTGTTTATCTATTATAAACACCTACACGTCTATACGAGTCTCCCTAGACTCATGGTTCATTGGGATAAACCATCGGACCAAGTCTCGATATACGACATGTACTGGTCTCAACGGATTTGACTAACCGACCAGTGTTAGTAAATCTTGACCAGGAACTATATTTGATAATATATATTTAGCAGTGACACTTCCCAAAGTCAATTACAAACTACCTTTATAACTGTGTACTGCATTATATATTATCGGGCCTTTGTCTAATATATACATATCACTAAACCACATTTAGTTTCAATCTAATTGTAATCAGATTGAATACATATATAAAAACAAGAGGTGCAACCATAAATAAGTAATATTATGGAAAAAGGTTTTGATCGTATTCATGAATCAGACATAAATACGATGCGGATTGGCGCTCTGAACACCAACCCCAACAATTTCTCCCACTTGCTATTGTGCCAATCCACAGTATCATATATACATCTCAATGTGTATTGTATAAGCATGGCCGTCAAAAGCTCACCTAGCACTTAAGAGGTAGGCAACAAGAAGTAGGTCCGCTATAACATATTGAGTTTGTCAAACAAACTTCATCGTTTCCCATAGCCAGCATCATTCATATTTTGTAGAATCTAATTTATACATTAATATGACTCTGATCCTACATCGATATTGTGCTACAGCTACTGAGTTGTCCAAGTATTTATGGATCAGATCCAAAATACTATGTAGACAACCGCAAGCACAATACTAATGTGAAAACTTCTAATTTATAAGGTCATTATGCAACTTCATAAGTCAATACTTCATAAGTTGCATCTAATTCCACTCACAAAGTAGAATCCTCTGTGACACTCTCACTACATGTTTTCTGACTCTTTATGACGTAGACTGTCTAACGTCATAATTAGTCTCAAAACTTATATAACCCTAATGGTTGCAGATTGTATGCTCCATGAATTAAAAACCGTTCTTAATATCTCAAAGATCACAAAGAACATGTTTCAAGATCTATCCTATGGTCTATAGGATATCAAAATAACTCCTAACAATTACGATTAAATCGATATCTTTAATCGCACATAATAAAGTATTCATTATGTCATCATCAAATGATACATAAGGTTGATTAGACATTCTAATCAATATCTCTTTCGAAAAAGGAATCATCATTTACGAAAGATGAACACTATATTTAAGACACACATTAACTGTCAAACAATTATACTAACTGTCATACAGATAGTCTTAATATGTCATTTATTAGATCATTAAGACTATCTTTTCCAAGACTGTTCGGAGAGCCAATAAAACACCATCATCGAATTCTTTATCAACACTATTGGAGAAAGGTTGTTTTCTAACCATTATTGATGATTTTGGAATTTTGCTATTACCATTTTTTTTTGTGGGTGAAATCAGTTGATGATTTTTTCTTCTGGTAATTTTTTGGTTTAATCATCTCAAACCTTTAAACAAGTAACAATATAGTCCGAGATGGTTTGGGATTAGTTTAGACATGAATATGAGCTCCTAAAATTTAGTTTAAAATTATAGTCCCAAATTTAATAAAATTTCAAATTTTAAGTGTGTAATATGACTATTTTGTTATTATTATTTTTATTGTGGCCTCATTTTAGAAATCGGCATAAGATCTCTTAAAATTTTGGATAAATCATGACAATTATGAAGTAGTCTTTTCCAAGACTGTTCGGAGAGCCAATAAAATACCATCATCGAATTCTTTATCAACACCTAAAAATTTTCTAGCTGGTGATTAGTGAACCGTTGACTCAGAGATAGATGATTGTTAAAGAACATGCATTCAACATTCAATTTGACTCTTAATTTTGACATATTCATAATTTCACATGTTCATTGTTGGGAAATTTTGAAGTTGTAATTTTGCTTTACATGTATTGTTTCCATTTTTAACACTGAAATTGTAATGAACCAAAATGCACTGGATCCATCATATAAATATAAATGGTACCACACATAATTGCATGATGATGTGCAAATCTTTCTAATTTGTTTTTTTTTTAGTGTTTTTTGGGTCCAAGTTCAATGTAATGCAAAGCCAGCAGTTAAAACTTATTTTTGTTAAGAATCTGTTTAGAAAATGTTTTAAAAAAATTAGCGTTTTATTATGTGCCTAAAGAGGGCGCATTCCAAGTCTAACACGTGGAAGGAAACACCGCGTAATTAGAGAGATAATTGAAAGAAAAGACATAGTGGTCTTGAAGGTTCAAGGACAAGACAACATAGCAGACCCGCTTATAAAGGTCTTACCTCCTAAGTAATTCGATAAACATGTGGAGGAGAAGGGACTACGGTACCATCCAAATTGGCACTAAGCAAGTGGGAGTTTGATGGAGTTACTGCTTGGAGTGCCAATCCAAATTGTACATTTTATTATTAAGAAAATTTTTCATATCATACCTCATTAATGGTATTGTCATTACGCGTATTAAATTGATGTATAGATATGCTAAGAATGACATCAATCTTAGAATAGTTTTGACACTAGGTGTAAATTATTCTTAAAGTAAATATTCCTAGTCATTGGTTTTTGAATACGGTCGAATTCTTATAACCTAGAAGACTATCACATTTCGTATATTGGAATTGGAATTTCAATGGTTTAACCCGATGTACCATGAGTTTTGGAAACTCGTATAGACATTGGTATTCGTTGAAGCGAATACTGAATGACTCATAGGTGATTCCTAATAGTTGGAAGTACACACCACCGTCAATAGGAATCTCCTCGAGTTGAGTAGCATATGTAATCCTTTGACTATAGGATTACGTGTATTAAATTGATGTATAGATATGCTAAGAATGAAATCGATCTTAGAATAGTTTTGACACTGGGTGTAAATTATTCTTAAAGTAAATATTCCTAGTCATTGGTTTTGAAATACGGTCGAATTCCTATAACCTAGAAGACTATCACATTTCGTATATTGGAATTGGAATTTCAATGGTTTAACCCGATGTACCATGAGTTTTGGAAACTCGTATAGACATATGGGTATTTGTTGAAGCGAATACTGAATGACTCATAGGTGATTCCAATAGGAATCTCCTCGAGTCGAGTAG
This sequence comes from Zanthoxylum bungeanum, assembly GCA_019454045.1. Classification (NCBI taxonomy): domain Eukaryota; kingdom Viridiplantae; phylum Streptophyta; class Magnoliopsida; order Sapindales; family Rutaceae; genus Zanthoxylum; species Zanthoxylum bungeanum. The sequence continues at coordinate 242,235 of SKCR01030243.1, forward strand.
CATATGTAATCCTTTGACTATAGGATAACATTGATTTTGTGTGAGATCCTCCACACTTGATGCCATGTATGTCAGAAATCTTTCATGGTCTGGCCTCTATATGTTCGTTGGGTGTGGGTCGATGCACTCAGTAATCAAGTACGAAGTAAGATAGGATCCTTCGACCCGTATGTGTACCATAAGGGGTTTAGGTATCCATGTGAGTTAAGTCACGATTCTTAAAGACTTTTGCAAAGCTGATCACCCAGGGTGGATCGCATCAGTTGTAAAGAATCGTGGACATGTCGATATGAGATGTGCACCTTAGAAACTTGACGGTATATTCTATATTTCCTAAGCACAACTCGGATAGCCTACTACGGAGGGATTGTTAAACATATATGATGACCTCGACTTGTATAGTTCAGAAAGGTCGTTCGTGGTCTTCGCGAATTCAGAGGTGGCTGAATTGCGTACATAATAGCTAGGCTTATATGACGAACGTGTCTAAACTTAGAGAGTCCCAATATGAAGTGTACTCGTTGAGCACTTGGGTAGCTGATTAATTTTGATGAAAGATAATATTCGTTATTATAATTATCAACTAAGATAATCAAGTGTTATTAGATAACATTGATTATTTACTTTGACCTAATTGGATTAATTGGATTAATTCAATAATTACACAAGGGCTTAATTGTAAAATCATAATTATCTCTACCATTTGAGGATATTATGGTAATTATAAGTATATAATAATATGTGGTTTTGGCTTGATTTGAAGAAAGGCAACCCTACACTATATCTCCATGTAGGAGCTGGCTCTTTAAAGACTTTTGGGAAGTGAAAGAAAATAAAGATGGGGAATAAGAAGATATCAAAGAAAACTCCAAGAAGCGAAAATGCGCAAAATCGAAAGTAGCTCGTGATAAATGTCTACAGTGCAAGAAATCTGGACACTGGAAGAATGAGCTAAAAGGACCCTCAAGTGCATTTTGTATTTTTCCAATTATTGACATCTCATTAGCCTTAGATGCAAATAGTGGATGGGTGTTAGACACTGGCAGTCCTACTCATATTTGCAATTCCCTGCAGGAAATGAATGTTAAAAGAAGGCTGAATAAAGGGGAGATCCAACTTAGAGTTGGCAATGGGGAGATATTGGATGTCAAAGCCATAGGAACAATTGTTCTAGATCTCCCAAATGGATGTAAATTAGATTTTCATGACTGTTATTATGTTCCCTTAATTATCAGACAAATAATATCACTGCCAATATTAGATAAAGAGAGATGTAAAATAATATTAAGAATGAAACTTTATGTTTGGATGATAAAGAAAATTTATTGAAATGTGAATGTTCTTTATCAAACGGTCACCATGTTTTGGAAACATATAGAGATGTCTTGAATATAGAGAAAAATACAAGTAGGAAGTCTGAGTTAAATAATATTGAATTATGGCATATGAGATTGGGCCATATAGGTGTTAGACGTCTATCCAAATTAGTAAATGATGGTTTGATTGAAAATCTTACCTTAGATCCTTATCCGATTTGTGAGTCATGTATCCAAGAAAAGATGACAAAGGCCCCATTTCAAGGTGTTGGACACCGTGCTGGAGATTTACTGGAGCTAATACACAACGATGTGTGTGGTCCATTATATCATGCCGCTCATGATTGTTTCATATACTTTTTGACTTTCACAGATAACAAGTCTAGATATGGATATGTTTATTTGATGAAACATAAGTCGGAAACATTTGACAAGTTCAAAATATTCCGAAACGAAGTAGAAAAAAAAACTAATAAATTCATCAAATGCCTTAGATCAGATTGAGGCGATGAATACGTGAGTGAAGAATTCAGAAATTATTTAAGGGAGAATGGAATTATCGCCCAATATATCGCACCAGGAACACCTCAACACAATGAAGTGTCTGAGCATAGAAATCGTACTTTATTGGATATGGTGCGAACGATGATGATCTATACAGATCTTCCTTATTTCCTTTGGGGTTACGCTTTACAAACTGCTACCTACATACTTAATAGGGTTTCATCGAAAGCTGTTTCTATGACCCCCTATCAGATATGGTTCGATAGAAATCCAAGTCTTAGATATTTAAAGATTTGGGATTGTCCTGCATCGTTAGAATTACGCAACGGGATAAATTATCACCCAGAGGGTATAAATGTAGGTTCGTTGGATATCTTGGTAATTCCATGGGATATCAATTCTATTATTCTGAATAATGAAATATATTTGTTGTTCGCTTTGTAACTTTTCTTGAAAAGCAATTTTTGAGAGAAAGTACAAATTGTAGAGAAATTGAACTTAATGAGTTTGATCCCAATATTAAAGAACCTGAGATAGAACCAGAGATCCAACTAGATGAAGGATTTACAACACAGGTTCCATGTAAGTTGAATAGAATATCAAGGCCTCCTAATAGACTATTTTAACATATGATGTGAGCCTTGATGTTCTCCTCTTGGAGGAAGATCTGACTACGTATACAAAAGCGATATTGGATAATGATTCAGGAAAATGGCAGGAAGCCATGAAATCCGAAATGGATTCAATGCATGCCAATCAAGTCTGGGACTTAGTTGAACTTCCTGAAAGAGTTAAACCTATTGGCTGTAAATGGGTTTACAAAAGGAAGCGAGGGCCCGATGGAAAGGTGGAAACCTTTAAGGCCCGACTGGTAGTGAAATGTTACACTCAACGTCCTGGGATTGACTATGAGGAAAATTTTTCACCAGTAGCCATGCTAAAATCTATTAAAATTCTTTTAGCCATTACTGCATATCACGTCTATGAGATAAGGAAGATGGATGTGAAAACCGCTTTCCTAAATGTATTCCTTGAAGAGGATATCTATATGGAACAACTAGAGGGTTTCGTATCCAGTGAGACTTCAAACTTGGTTTGTAAGCTCCAAAAGTCTATTTATGGACTTAAACATGCATCGCAAAGCTGGAATCGTCATTTTGATGAGATAATTAGATTATCTGAATTCATCAAAAATGAGGAAGAATCATGTGTTTATAAGAAAGTTAGTGGGAGCATGATAGTTTTCCTGGTCTTGTATGTAGATGACATCCTTATCATAGGAAATGATATAGGGATGATGCAAAGTATGAAAGCCTACCTTTGCAATAACTTCTCCATGAAAGATATGGGTGAAGCTTCCTATATACTAGGTATAAGGCTCTACCGATATATAGTTAGGAAGCTTATAGGGTTGTCACAATCGCGTACATAGATAAGATGTTAGAAAGGTATGGTTTTACCAACTGCAAGGCAGCAAATGTACCTTTTCGATACATCATATATTTTTCGAAGAAAATGGCACCTCAGACTGAGGAAGATAGAGTTAGGATATCTAACTTGCCATATGCTTCTTGTATTGGAAGTATAATGTATGATATGTTATGTACTAGACCTGACATCAGTTTCGGCGTCAGTGTGACCAGTCGATATCAATCTGATCCAGGTAATAATCATTGGACAATCGTGAAACATATCCTAAAATATCTTAAAGGCACCAAGGAGAAGATGAGCTACAAGTTAAGGGTTATACAGACTCCGACTTCCAGGGAGATCCAAATGATAGAAAATCTACATCAGGATACATATTTACCCTTAACGGTGGTACGATTAGTTGGCATTGTTCAAAGCAAGGCTCAACAGCTGATTCCACCACTAAGACGGAATTTATAGCCACTTCAGAAGCTGTTTGGATTAGAAATTTTATCACAGAACTTGGCGTTGTGCCTAGTATTGTGGATTCGATCTCATTGTACTGTGATAATAACGGAGCCATCATGCAAGCTAAGGAGATGAGGGCACATTCCAAGTCTAAACACGTGGAAAGGAAATACCGCATAATTAGAGAGATAATTGAACAAAAAGACAAAGTGGTCTTGAAGGTTCAAGGATAATATAACATTGCAGAGCCGCTTACAAAGGCCTTACCTCCTAAGTTATTCGATAAACATGTGGAGGAGATGGGACTACGGTACCATCCGAATTGGCACTAAGCAAGTGGGAGTTTTATGGAGTTGGTGCTTGGAATGCCAATTCGAATTGTACATTTTATTATTAATAAAAATTTTCATTTCATAACTCATTAATGGTATTGCCATTACGCGTATTAAATTGATGTATAGATATGCTAAGAATGACATCGACATTAGAATAGTTTTAACACTTGGTGTAAACTATTCTTAAAGTAAATATTCCTAGTCGTTGGTTTTGGAATACGGTCGAATTTTGATAACCTAGAAGACTAGCACATGTCGTATATTGGAATTGGAGTTCCAATGGTTTAACCCGATGTACCATGAGTTTTGGAAACTCGTATAGACATGTGGGTATTCGTTAAAGCGACTCATAGGTGATTCCTAATAGTTGAAAGTACACACCACCGTCAATAGGAATCTCCTTGAGTCGAGTAGCATATGTATTCTTTGACTATAGGATATCACTGATTTTGTGTGAGAACCTCCACACTTTAATGCTATGTATGTCAGAAACCTTTCATGGTCTGGCCTCTAGATGTTCGTTTGGTATGGACCAAACGAACAAGATAGGATTCGTCGACCCGTATGTGTATCATAAGGGGTTTAGGTATCCATGTGAGTTAAGTCACGATTCTTAAAGATTTTGGACAAAGTCGATCACCTAGAGTGGATCGCATCAGTTGTAAATAATCATGGACATGTTGACATAAGATGTGCGCCTTGGAAATTTGACGGTATATTCTATGTTTCCTAAGCAAAACTCGGATAGCATACGACGGAGGGATTGTTAAACATAAGTGATGACCTCGACTTGTATAGTTCAGAAAGGTCGTTCGAGTTCTTCGCGAATTCAGATTTGGCTAAATTGCGTACATATTAGCTAGGCTTATATGACGAACATGTTTGAACTTAGAGAGCCCCAATATAAAGTGTACTTGTTGAGCACTTGGGTAGCCGATTAATTTTGATAAAAAATAATATTCGATATTATAATTTTCAACTAAGATAATCAAGTGTTATTAGATAACATTGATTATTTACTATGACCTAATTGGATTAATTAAATAATTACACAAGGGCTTAATTGTAAAATTATAATTATCTCTACCATTTGAGGATATTATGGTAATTGTAAGTATGTAATAATAGGTGGTTTTAGCTTGATTTAATTGGATTAAATCAAAGTGGCAAACATTTAACTAATCCATTTCCTAATTCTTGGCTTGATTTAATTGGATTAAATCAAAGTGGGAGACAATGGAGATTAGTCACACCTAATTATACATATTTGGATAAATTAGATTAAGCCCACTTAAAAGTTGATTACAACTTTTATTAATTAAAAATTGCCTAGGTTTTGCTATAAATAACAAGCTTTAGGAAGGTTTTAATTACAAGTACAAATACATGCAAATTCTTAGAGAGATTAGCCTAAGTTAGAGAAGTGTTTAGAGAAGCTTGTGAGGTCTCTACAACATTTCATTTAGGAGAAATCAAGATTGGATCTTTAAGTGAAGCTTGGTAGCATTGGAAACAATATTGGATCTTGGAGTCAAGCTTGCACACCTTGGAGGTTCTCAAACAATTTCAACAAAGGAAAAGTATATTGGATCTTGCATCAAGCTTACTAGGTAATGTTTGATCTTCTCCTAAGATATGTTCATTTGTGTATTAGATGCATGATCACATAGCTTAATGTTGAAATAAGGCTAATCAGTTGTGTTAGAATACTTTAGAAGTATAAACATAACATACTTGTAATTAGGTCAAAGATGTTCATGTTGGACATGGAACAATTAATAAGAGTTTGGAACTTTAAATTAAAGCTTAGAGCTATGGTTACCATTCTAGAATCACTTGACCACCTTTGGGTGACGTAGAATTGTTCACAAGACATTTCTTATTGGGATTCTAATTTGGTTTATGTATTGGATTCAAAATTTACGCAAATGCATATTTAGAATAAATTTTTGTTTTTTTTTTTTTAAATATTTGATATTTTGAAAAACTTGATTTTTATTCTATAACATGTGTTAATGTTGTTTTTGAAATTAAAAATGAATTTTGAGTGTTTTTAAAGTGTTTAGGGAGAACCGGAAGTGATTAGGGTAAAATACCCTAATTGCTTCAGCTCACTGGAAATTGAGCTGAAGTTTTGAAAGAAATGAATTAAAAAAAAGTGCGCTACAGTGCACGCGAGCAGTAGAAAATTACACCTTATTTTCTTCGCTCATTCTGGAGCTTCCAGACTCCGATTCAGTCCCGATTTTTTCCTATATACTCGTAATGGAACATAATATTTCATTAAATAATTTAAAATTACACCCTTAATTGATTCCATAGGTTAGACCCATTTCTGCTGTGTGGGGAGCCTATCCGACCCTAAGGGTTCCACAACTGCCCCAACATAGGAGTCCCACTAGGTGGTGCTCTCACTGAACTTTGACTAATTGAAGATCTAATTTATTTATGCGGCTGGCCAGAAATCATCTGAAAACTATCACTGGGTCTTAAGTCACTCTCATTCTTACTCTAACTTCCTTCTCCAACGGATCAATGCTCCATATTTCTCTTCCTTATCTGATAATCTAGCCCAACTTGCCATTCTCTTTCTACAAACTCTGCTTTTCTAGCAAAATCTTCCATCTCTGCCAAACTGTTCATCGGAAACAATCTGATCCTAGATCTCAATTCTGCATTCAGACCGTTAAGAAAATGATCCATCTTGCCTTGTTCATGGTCTTTAAAATGTGGAACAAACTGCACTAACTCATGGAAGAGAGTGTCATACTGATCTACAGTGCGATTACCTTCAGTCAACCAGTAGAATTCCCTCATCTTCTTACCCATAAAAGCAGAATTCATATAATTGCCCATGAATTCCCTCTTGAACTTCTCCCAAGTCAACACATTAGCCCCTGATAATTTACCTCTTACACTCTTCCACCATTTATCAGCCTACTTAGTGAAAAGTCGATACACATCGTGGCATTTCTGTTCATCAGTCAATTTTATTAGCTCAAAAGCCTTCTCAACTCTATCTAAGAAATTCCCAGCTATTATGGGATCCTTCTTTCCATCAAACTCAATAGCTCCATTTTCTTTCACTCTTTTAGCAATATTATAGTCATTAACTATCGGAGCTACCTGAGCTGAACTATGACCCTATGCTATAGGGTAGTAATACGGATAAGTGTAAACACCAGGAGGAACATTCAAAGGATCACCTGCTAGTGGATGACCATAATAAGGTGGATGATAGAAACTCGGGGGAGGTGTAGGATAACCCTGATTCATTGGAGGAGGTGGAGGGTGCTGTGGAGGTGCTGGAATATTTCCCTGAGGTGCTGCAGGGGCTGGAGGAACATCATTACTAGGAGGATGATGAACCGGGGTACTATCTCCGAAAACTGAGGCTAGCGAATCTCCTACAATAAGAATATGGTTCCCATCAAAGGGTTCCCCAACATAAGAATTAACCTCCTCATCAACTGGAGGTAACCTATAAGGTTGGCCGACATCTCTTATCCTATAAAAACGGAATCGACCTGACCTCGAACTCTGGAACACGGAGGCATATAAAACACATAGAAGATATCAACTGCTAATATGTTGGGAAGCGGCCGCGAGTGCGCAGTGAAAAATTAAAATTAATATGCCGCTTTCCCTTTGCCCAAGACCCATTTGTTTTGATTATTCGAAAAGCCTAGGCATGTTACTATATATTCTAAGCATAAAACTCATAAAACATGCAAAGAACATAAACCTAAACATGCTAACTATCATAAGAACTCTAAATAAAATAAAGAAAGAAAAAGACTTACTTGAACCGTAGACTCCTCAAGTCCTCCCTCTAATCTACAAGCTTTTCTCGAACTCTGCAAGCTCTTCCACATTCCAAAGAGCCACCCAAGTGTGTGGCCACCAAATATGCACACACCAAAGCCAAAACTCAACGGCAATACTACGTCTTGAGTGCACGGGTATTTTGCCCTTGGTGCTAGCCTAGGAAAATACCTCAAAACTTTTAACTCGAGGTTCCTCAAGTCAATTGGACTTAAGGATCTTCAAAATCAGTGGCTTACTCTTAAACTTTAGAGTTGCTCACTTATATAAACCAAAGATATGAAAGGTTTGATGTAAAAATTTGTGAAGAATTCTTTGGGTTTATATAGTGCTCCAAAGACAACAAAATTAATTAAGAATCCGATGTGGGATAAAAGCTAATTTAATTTTAGCCATTGGATCTTCATTTACTGGTTTAATGAGATTATAAAACCCTAATAAGAGTTTGGGCCGAATTGGAATTCAAAACAAATAACAAAAAAAAAATTACTATTCACTTTACTATTCATGTGAATAGTACTTTTTTTTATTCCAATTCCCAAAGTGCCCCCAACGTCATTCACCAATCCCTAAGCCACTATGGAACCTCATAAATGAACTGTTCAATAATTAAACACATTGAACCATTTATGAACAATTCCTACAGCAATCATATATGCTGTTATATTTGTATTGTGCACTGTTAACCATTAATTTCAACTATGTTGTGTGTGACCTTTTGGGTTCCCCTCAAGTTAGACATGAAATGAATCGTGATAATTTAATTGAACATAAAGTATCTTCCGATCAGATGGTCGTTCGATTTCAATGACCAAGGTTGACATCTAGCAATATGCCAAGGCCCTCAAATAAGAAGGAAAGATATATATACCCATTCTGTATGTGATTTACATATGATACGGTCCCTCGCCTCACTGTATCCCCACCTATTGACCTAGGGTACGGAAAATGTCTACCAATATGGTCAAAGGTATGATGTTGATAGTGTCATGAATCGTGCTAACCCAAGAATCTCACATGATTCTTCCGCTGTGGCCACAGTCTCAAGCACTGATCACACATATCAACCCGCGAACTGGAATACTATTCTTATAAGAAAATATTATCCGAGAGAGTGGCGATTCTCTGTTGTATCTTTACAAACTTCATGTGTTTCAACAAATGACCCAATCATACCCTTATGACCGGATCTTTTGAACCGGGGAAGGAGAATGTCAAAGTTATTTGATCCACACATAAGATTGTAAAGACCTCAAGTCTAAGGACTAGTCATATAATCGATACATGAAAGTTCTCACAGACACATTGGATAAACACTCCATATGAAAACTTTCGGCGGTCAGTTTGATGGACATGAGTAACTCATGCATCCATGTGATACACCAAGCGGACGGATCTCCGCTAGTAGCTTATGAGATCGGCTACCCCACTTAAGGACGAATCATATCATCATGCTAGTCTCTCCGCTTTGTGAACGCCCAGATTATTCATAAAACTATGACTAGGAATATTTAAGAGTAATGATTCTCAGAAGGCGTGGAAGCCATCGTCTTATTACTCCAAGGGCTTTATTACAGTGTTCATGATTTATATAAGTTATGTAAGACACATATAATAAAGATTGTCATTTTATTAATTAATGAAAATATTACAAATACATGTACATATAGCCCATCCACAAGTTGGGTATAGGGCATATCCCTAACAATCTCCCACTTGCACTATAGCCAACTAGTATGAATCTGGACTTCATACTCTCGGGTGTGCCTATCATGCTTTTGTTGAGTCAGCCCTTTAGTCATAGAATCTGCAAGATTATCTTCTATGGGTATTTTCTCAATAATAACTTATTTTCTCTCAACAATCTCCCTGATGAGATGAAATCGCCTGAGTACATGCTTGGATTTCTGGTGGGACCTTGGTTCCTTTGATTGAGCAATGGCGCCCATGTTGTCACAGTACATCGTGACGCCATTCTTTATCGCGGGAAGCACTTCCAGCTCTGTGATGAACTTCTTTATCCAGACTGCTTCGTTAGCTGCCTCAGATACTGCAATATACTCGGCTTCAGTGGTGGAGTCCGCTGTAGTTGATTGCTTTGAGATTTTCCAACTTACGACATCACCATTTAAAGTAAACAGATATCCTGTTTGCGATCTGTTGTCATCCCTATCGGTCTGAAAGCTCACATCACAGTAACCAATGACTTTCATCTCAGAACAATCTCCGTATGTCAAAAACACATCCTTAGTTCTTCTCAGATACTTGAGGATTATTTTGACAACTGCCCAATGTTGCTCACCAGGATTTGTCTGATACCTGCTTGTTATGCTAAGAGCATAAGAGACATCAGGTGTTGTACATAGCATGGTGTACATGATTGATCCTATTGCTGAAGCATAAGGGATCCTACTCATACGCTCTCTATCTGAAGAAGTATGTGGACATTGCTCCTTAGATAATTTGATTCCATGACAAATAGGTAAATTACCTCTTTTGGAATATTCCATTTTGAACCTTTTCAAAACTTTATCTATGTACGTAGATTGAGAAAGTCCTAACAACCTCTTAGATCTATTACGGTAGATCTAAATGCCGAGGATGTAGGCTGCTTCTCCTAAATCTTTCATGGAGAAATTCTGAGATAACCATTGCTTGGTGGCTTGCATCATGGGAATATCATTCCCGATGATTAATATTTCATCGACATATAATACAAGAAATACATTTTGACATCCATCTGCCAAATCTCATAATTAAAGTGTGCAGCTAGTGCCAGTAAAATTCGAATGGACTTTATCATTGCAACAAGTGAGAAGGTTTCGTCATAGTCAATTCCTTGGATTTTTCTATAACCTTTCGCCACCAACCTAGCCTTATAGGTTTGGATGTTGCCTTCTGCATCAGTTTTACGCTTGTAAATCCACTTGCAGCCTATGGGTTTTATCCCTTCAGGTGCATTTACCAAGTCCTAGACTTGATTCTGATACATAGAGTCTATTTCAGATTTCATGGCCTCAAGCCACTTGACTCAATCAATGTCACGCATTGCTTCATCATAACTGGTGGGATCGTCATTATCAATAACCTGATCATGTTCCTCATCAATTTGTAAACCATATCTTTCAGGCTCATGTCTTTCTCTACCAGACCTTCTAAGTTCATAACCTTGTGGTTGTTCCATCGCTGCCCTTTTGAGGGGCCTGGGGTTTTGTTCTATGTTAGTTTGTTCTTCTTGTACCTCATCGAGGTCAAGTCTACTCCCACTATATTTCTTGAGAAGGAATTCATTCTCTAGAAATTTAGCATTTCGTGAGACAAATGTTCTTTGTTCATTTGGCACATAGAGCATGTATGCTCTTGAGTTCAAGGAATACCTTACAAACTTACATTTAATTGCCCTATCTTCCAATTTGTTAGTTTGTGTGGGCTTGACATATGCGTCATATCCCCAAATTCTTAGATAACTAAGACTATGACGTTTCCTAGACCATAACTCATATGGTGTTTGACTAACAGTCTTGGAATGAACTTGGTTTAGTAGTAGTGTTGCAGTTCTAAAGCAAGACCCCAAAATGAAAGAGGTAGATTCGTGTCTGGCATCATTGATCAGACCATATCTAATAATGTCTGATTTCTCCTTTCGGAGACCCCATTATGCTGTGGAGTTCCAGAAGAGTCCACTGGGAAACAATGCCATTTTCTCTCAAGTAATCTTGAAATTCGTTGCTTAAGTATTCACCACCCCGGTCAGACCTTAGTGACTTAATACTTTTATTAAGCTGGTTTTCTACTTCAGCCTTGAAGTCTTTGAATTTCTCAAAGGCTTCAGATTTGTACCGCATAAGGTACACATACCCATATCGCGAATGCTCATCGATAAAGGTAATGAAGTAGGAGAATCCACCTCTAGCGGTGACTGACATTGGTCCGCATACATCAGAGTGTATGAGTTCTAATGTCTCCGCTGCACGCTGTCCTTTACCTTTGAAGGGTAATTTGGTCATTTTACCAAGTAAACAAGACTCACAAGTTCCATAAGGTTTATATTTGAAGGGTTTGAAATACCCATCCTTATGTAGCTTAGTTAATCTTGTTTCATTGATATGACCTAAGTGCTATGCCATAGAAGTGATTCATTGAGATTATTTGAGTTAACGTTGTATATATTAGAGGTTGAACATTCTTTGTTAGTTTGTAAGACATAGATACCATTATTCAAAATACCATCTCCATATTTTATTTCATTGAAATAAATAGAACATTCATTACAACTTATTAGCATGAAAGCCTTTATTACATAAAGAAGAAATTGAAATGATGTTCTTTACTAGAGAAGGTACATAAACACAAATCTTCTAAGCCTAAAACTAAACCATTTGGAAAAACTAATGAATAAGTCCTCACACACAATGCAGCCAGTTTTGCTCCATTACCTATGCGTAAGTCAACCTACCCATGACAGAGTCTCATACTGTTTCTCAGGCCCTACACATTGTTACACAAGTGAGTCCCACAACCGGTGTCAAGCACCAAAGTATAAGGTTCAGAGTTTTGAGAATATAGTTCAATCATATACAACATACCTGAAGCATTGGGCTTCTTGGCCTTTTAGGCTTCCCTAGCTTCCTTGGCTTTCAAGGATTTGCAGTCTTTCTTCTAATGACCCTTCTTTCCACAAAAGAAACATTTCCCCTTTCCCTTTTTCTTCTCCACCTTACCATTGGGCTTTAGGTGATCTGGAGCTTGGCCTTGCCCTTATTTTTCTTTGGGCCTCGTGGCTTCAGGTCCATACCTGTAAGCATGACTGAGCTTTTAAGCTCCGGTTTCAAGTCCTTATCTGCTTGCTTTATCAGATTGTGCAATTATGCTAAAGTAGCTTCTTTATCAGACAGATGAAACTGCATAATAAAGTTAGAGAATTATTTTGGTAAGGACTGAAGAATTAGATCGTGACCTATCTCATGATCCATGATGAACCCGAGGTTGGCCAATTTTTCAATGTGGCCAATCATCTTAAGCACATGTCCACTAACAGATCCTTTCTTATAACTTGTTTGGAATAATACACATGACACTTGGAATCTCACGGTATGAATGGAAGTTGCATACAACTCCTTCAAGTGAAAGATGATGGTTTGAGCATTCATATCTTCGTGAGCTTTCTGAAGTTCGTTCGACATAGAGCCAAGCATTATGCAAACTGCATGCTCATCATCATCGACGTGTTTCTTCCAAGCATAAAATGTATCTTGGTCGGTATCTTTTGCGGGTTCAGGGGGAAATGGTCTTTCAAGAACATAGAAAATGTTTTCTTATCGTAAGACAATTTTAAGGTTTCTAAACCAGTCATTGTAGTTGTCCCGTTTGAGCTCATGCTCATCAAGGATGGAACAAAGTGATACTCTGTTTGCCATTTGAATGTTTGTGAAATATTTTAACCCACCCGTTAAGAGAAAATGTTAAAATTAGGAATATGTTTTCATTAATGTTTCATAATAACATGGGCTTTTAATATTATGAAGTTGCTCCCACTCAATTATTTTAAAATTTTAAGCAAATCGCATCAACCATAATATGATGGATTTATTATGAGCAAGGATCCCATTATCATCATTTCATAACTTCGAATAGGGCCGGTCGTTATAAAATACGATAATTATGTAGGTTCCCAACACATTTATGATATAAATCACAATTCCTTGATCATTGGGTTGGGCAATCAAACATGCCATAGCTTATGCTAGTCCTTATGGAAACCCAATCTTTACCACTAAGTTATATGACCACGCCTAAGGGTCGCTGCGTCTTATGACTCAGAAAAGTCAAACCATTATTAATAGTACGATTTAAGGACAAATTGGTATTGGTCAGTCTGGTAAAGCCTAGTCCTGCCAATACGGTTTAAGCCATTTGGGTCTATACTTTACAATGGGAGGCAAATTTTAGACTTAAATTATTATTGAGGATTTTACCATGTTTAAATGAAAAACTTTCAAATGGATTCCTCATTTAAAATTCCCCAGAGGGAGGGTGGAGAGAACTCTCTTAAATACCTTTACCTCTTAGGCTCTTATTGCCTTGGTGACAGGAATAAACAATAGATCCTCAAAAGTAGTCCAACACTTTAAATATACTTTAAGGTAAGCTTTGAGTAAATGATTATCTAGATGTCTTCACAGCTTTTCCTTTTGGCTATAAAAAGGTAGTGAGTGAAGGAAGACACCAAATCATTATCTTACTATAGTAATACCTTTGGTTAAATTAACTTTAGCTTGGAAAGTTTTATTAGCCACTTGGTCCCAACCCACTTGTATCTTTTATAATGTCTTTTATTATAAACAAGTGATTTATATTTATTAGCCTTAAAGGTAATAAATCTCTAAGTTCATCACGGAATAATTACTTAGCTAAGGGATAAGCAATACACTCTCTATTTCTTAGAAAGTCTCTAGATGCTTGCTCCCTAAAATAATCATGCCAATTCTAACCATACATAGAATCATCAAGCATATGAGTTTTAATATGTTTCATTTTATTTTATTCAAATAAATGTACTATTCACGTTTTTCTGCAGACGCGTGAACTTTAAAAGAAATTTCATAATTCAAATCTTAACCAAATCATGCAAAACTTGAGCCTGAAATTAATATCAGGGTGTTAGCTTTCCAACGAGCTTTTACACACCCAATTTCGAGTTTAAATGAGTGAGAACTAATCAAAACAAAACAGAGCTCTGATACCACTGTTGGGAAGCGGCCGCGAGTGCGCAGCGGAAAATTAAAATTGATATGCCGCTTTCCCTTTGCCCAAGACCCATTTGTTTTGATTATTCTACAAGCCTAGGCATGTTACTATATATTCTAAGCATAAAACTCATAAAACATGCAAAGAACATAAACCTAAACATGCTAAATATCATAAGAACTCTAAATAAAATAAAGAAAGAAAAAGACTTACTTGAACCGTAGACTCCTCAAGTCCTCCCTCCAATCTACAAGCTTTTCTCGAACTCTGCAAGCTCTTCCACGTTCCAAAGAGCCACCCAAGTGTGTGGCCTCCAAAGATGCACACACCAAAGCCAAAACTCAACGGCAAGACTACGTCTTAAGTGCACGGGTATTTTGCCATTGGTGCTAGCCTAGGCAAATACCTCAAAACTTTTAACTCGAGGTTCCTCTAGTCAATTAGACTTAAGGATCTTCAAAATCAGTGGCTTACTCTTAAACTTTAGAGTTGTTCACTTATATAAACCCAAGATATGAAAGGTTTGGTGTAAAAAATTGTGAAGAATTCTTTGGGTTTATATAGTGTTCAGAACACAACAAAATTAATTAAGAATCCGATGTGGGATAAAAGCTAATTTAATCTTAGCCATTGGATCTTAATTTAGTGGTTTAATGACATTATAAAACCCTAATAAGAGTTTGGGCCGAATTGGAATTCAAAACAAATAACAAATTTTTTTTTATTATGTTACTATTCACGTTACTATTCATGTGAATAGTAATTTTTTTTTTTAATTCTAATTCCCAAAGTGCCCCCATCGTCATTCACCAATCCCTAAGCCAATATGGAACCTCATAAATGATATGTTCAATAATTAAACACATTGAACCATTTATGAACAATTCATACATCAATCATATATGCTGTTATATTTGTACTGTGCACTGTTAACCATTGATTTCGATTTTGTTGTGTGTGACCTTTTGGGTTCCCCTCAAGTTGGACATGAAATGAATCGGGATAATTTAATCGAACATAAATTATCCTCCGATCAGATGGTCGTTCGATTTCAATGACCAAGGTTGACATCCAGCAACATGCCAAGGCCCCCAAATGAGAATGAAAGATATATATACCCATTCTGTATGCGATTTACATATGATACGGTCCATCGCCTCACTGTATCCCCCACCTATTGACCTAGGGTACAAAAAGTATCTACCCATATGGTCAAAGGTATGATGTTGATAGTGTCATGAATCGTGCTAACCCAAGAATCTAACATGATTCTTCCACTGTGGCCACAGTCTCAAGCACTGATCACACATATCAACCCGCGAACTAGAATACTACTCTTATAAGAAAATATTATCCGAGAGAGTGGCGATTCTCTGTTGTATCTTTACAAACTTCATGTGTTTCAACAAATGACCCAATTATACCCTTATGACCGGATCTTTTGAACCGGGGAAGGAGAATGTCAAAGTTATTTGATCCACACAGAAGATTGGAAAGACCTAAAGTCTAAGGACTGGTCATATAATCGATACATGAAAGTTCTCACAGACACATGGGATAAACACTCCATATGAAAACTTTCGGCGGTCAGTTCGATGGACATGAGCAACTCATGCATCCATATGATACACCAAGCGGACGGATCTCCGCTAGTAGCCTATGAGATCGGCTACCCCACTTAAGGGCGGATCATATCATCATGCTAGTCTCTCCACTTTGTGAACGCCCAGATTATTCACAAAACTATGACTAGGAACATTTAAGAGTAATGATTCTCATAAGGCGTGGAAGCCATCGTCTTATTACTCCAAGGGCTTTATTACAGTGTTGATGATTCATATAAGTTATGTAAGACACATATAATAAAGATTGCCATTTTATTAATTAATGAAAATATTACAAATACACGTACATATAGCCCATCCACAAGTTGGGTATAGGGCATATCCCTAACATAATAGACATAGAATAAATAATTAAGTAAAAGAAATATATACAGAATCTATGAACCTAGTGCTCTGATACCATTAAATTCCACACCCATCCCCTTAGGTATGGTAGGGGTGAGACAGAGACTTGAAACGGAAAGAGTTTCCCCTGTATAATGGACAAATCCTCCAAATACAATAGAAAACCCTAAACTGAATACATAAATAAATACATAAAACTGTAGATCGATATATCAAACATTTACTAGAAATCGTAAATCTCATTTCTCATAAATCTCATTCCGCTCAAGAACACTCTGTAAAAATAAAGTTGTTCATTCATCTATATGCACGCTCTCGTGATAATATGGCAAAACTGGCAACATGGGGCATCCCCACGGCAATAACTGGCATCCAGAGCAAAAACTGGCAACATGAGACCTCCTCTCACGGAAAATTATATGGTACGTATAAGTACACGAAGTGCATCATAGCATAAAAATCATTTCTAAAATACATGCTCATATATCTCAAATCATGCAAATTTCTCATACATCACAAATCATGATTTCAATATAACCAATATTTGATCTATACTTTCATACAAAATGTAATCTTTCTAAAAACAAAATCATTTAATGCATTATCTTAAAAATTGATTTAAGAAAACATACATATTATATACTTTTGAAAACATAAATGTTACAAGCTTATCCACGTACCTGGCGAGCTGACTACAGAGAAAGAAACTATGCAGCAGGACCATCCCTACTTACGGTATCACGATCACCTAAAAAGACAAAAGAATTTATGATAAGGAACCTAATCCTAACTAGAATAGATGAAAGAAAATGCAAGAAACATGACTCAATCGCTCTCGAAATTCTAACAAAATTTCGGCAAAGTTCTGTCTATAATACGAACTTCCATTATACAACCCATAATCATCAACTTACATCCATATTCGATTCATAACATACACATCTATAATTCAATTCAACATCACTAACCCAAATCTCGGGCTCACAATAATTTCCAAACACAATCTTACTCGACCATATTCTCCGATTAAATTTGTCATTCACTTCCAACCATAAGACAATCATTTATATGGTCTAAGCATGTAAATGAATCATACTTTAAGACTATTTACATTTCGAAACACATAACATGCATAAACCGAACACAATGACAAATAATACAAAAATTTAGATTTGGAGGTCTGTTACTACTCGGAATGGTCAGGAAATCAAGGAGGAAGACTCAGGAAGTCGGCGGCCATATTATATCCAGCGCGTGTGGGCCACGCGCCTCTTATCTAGGTCACGCATGGGACTCATGAGCCACTGTGTGTTAGACAATTATGACCCATAGTATCACTATTTGTAAATGACATTGTGGTTTTTGTACAAATTAACTATGTGACAAAGGAAATTGCTATTTTATCATTTTGTAATTAGATTACTTGAATATATAAATGATAAAATTCTTTATGATTAGTTTCGGATTATAAGATATGAGACAGTATCAATCCACTAAGGTTTAATCAATAAATATCCCTAGTCGTAGTATTATCGAGAATGGACATCGATAATACGGAATAGACCAGTATTGTACTTATGCGTGTTATGGAAGCATAACAGCATAGTTCTCATATATTTAAGTATTGGATACTTATGCAAGTGTGATAGGAGGTTGTGTTTACCGATGGTACGGGAACAGCTTCGCTGTGGATAGACCCCGCGGAATCCCATTAGTAGTATGACTATGTGTCTATGGGAATCCGCATCAGGGTAGATGTATTTGGTCTTAACCTGAGACTTGCATCGCTAATACTTGCGACAATCAATACGCTTTGGTTTTGGTCGTCCGGGACTTTAACAGGTTCTATGTACGCCTCTTCTGGGTTTATTGAGAATCGTAGTGTATTGGGTGTGATGTCAAGACGGAAGTATCACTTCAGTCATATGGAGATGATGATCACGCAGGGATACAGAACTTGTTCTCTATTATGTTGGAACTATCGGGATAATATGACAAGGTCATGATTATCCAATTATAGAGACTAGTTGCTTGTGATCCGATATATGCTTCGTACGGGGCAGACATTATTCCAGCCCCAGGCCTTGCATGTGACATCATATACTGGATCGCAATACGCAATACTACGTATACTAGGCCTGACAAAGATTATATATTCCTTAAAGAATATTTCTGGAGAATTGGGTAGGCACGATGCTTTGCTAGAAGCCAACCATGTCTTGTAAATCGGTAAGAACGTAGTATAGGGTAAGCACGTGTTCGAATAGTCCGACGACCGGATTTACAGCCAACATATCCAGGGATCTCATGGGTGACTTCCCGAAGATTCACCGGTGACGTATGACTCAAACAGAATTAATCTGGGATTAATTATGAGAGATAGAAAATTAATCAGGGATTAATTACAGCAAGAATTTATCTGGGATAAAATTCAAATAGAAGAGTGAGAACGATTAAAATTGGATTTTAATTCGGGCGAACGAATTAATTTCGAATTAATTCGCGAGCGACTTTAATAGTAAATTTGCTAGGCATAATTATTTAATTAAATTTGATTTAACTAAGTCACAACGGAAAATTCGTTAATTCGGAATTAACAAACCCGAGCCCGGAATGTGTTTACAGGCCCACTCGAATTTTGAATCAAGTGGGGCCCACCTCAAGTCACATCACTAGTCAAACATTTACCTTTATGGTGATGGAAGTTAGTGTAGATTTGATGATAACTTGTTAAACACATTATCTTGATGTGTGATAGACTTTTACAAAATTTGAGATTTTGTATATGTCTTTTAATTTTTTGAAAATTAAAAAAAGTCAACACACTTCTCACTTTCTCTCTAAAGGCCGAATTCTTCTCTCTTTTTCCTCTCCATTGGCGTGAAGCTAGGCTTCTTGCTAAGTGATTTTTGTTTCAAAATCTTAAGTGCTAGCACACAAAAGGGTCAACAAAGGTGATAGGGAAACCATTCCTATTGAGTTTGGAATTCAAGATTCAAAGCTTGGAAC
Organism: Zanthoxylum bungeanum; assembly: GCA_019454045.1. Lineage (NCBI taxonomy): Eukaryota > Viridiplantae > Streptophyta > Magnoliopsida > Sapindales > Rutaceae > Zanthoxylum > Zanthoxylum bungeanum. Next base: position 261,819 of record SKCR01030243.1, read on the forward strand.
TCAACCATACAAATCAAAAGGAGCTTGGAGAACTTCAAAGGATACAATTTTTTGAACTCTCTTACATCCAAGAAACGATCAATGTAAGTTATTCCGCAAAAATTGTTGTTTATTCACACATCTTTTATGCTTTAATGATCCTAGGCATGTTCTTAGAGAACCCAACAATGGTATCAGAGCCAAATTAAAAATGAAATTAATTAGGTTTCATAATCTTGAATTTTGGTATTTTGCTTGGAGTATGATTTTATCAAATTGATTGTTTGAGTATGCTTAGATTATGATAACTAAGAGTTATGTATGATTAATTTTATGAAAAATTGATTGGATTAATTTTCCCAAATTTGGTTACCTTGGCCCGAATGTGATGAATGTTGGACAATTATGACCCATAGCATCACTATTTGTACAGAACATTGTGTTGTTGTACAAATTTGTTGGGGTTGGTGCTCAGAGCGCCAATCCGGACCGTATTTATGTATGATTCATGAATACGAACATCCTTTTATTCCATAATATTACTTATTTATGGTTGCACCTCTTGTTCTTATATACGTATTCGATCTGATTACGATTAGATTGAAACTAAATGTGGTTTAGTGATATGTATATATTAGACAAAGGCCCGATAATATATAATGCAGTACACAGTTACAAAGTTAGTTTATAATTGACATTGGGAAGTGTCACTGCTATATGATTATTATCAAACATAGTTCCTGGTCAAGATTTGCTAACACGGGTCGGTTAGTCAAATCCGTTGAGACCAGTACATGTCGTATATCGAGTCTTGGTCCGATGGTTTATCCCAATGAACCATGAGTCTAGGGAGACTCGTATAGACGTGTAGGTGTTTATAGTGGATAAACACTGAACGGCTCACCGAATATTCTTAATGGATGGTACACCAACGTCAATAAGAATCTTCTCGGGTTGAGTAGCATAGTGGTCCTTCGACTTGAGACACCACTGTGGATGTATGAGACATCCTCCACACTTAGATGGCAGTCACGTCACCGATCTATTTAGATCAGACCTCCGCCTGTTCGTTGGGTGTGGATCGATCCTCAAGATATCCCGTGTGTGTCAAGATAGGATCCGTCAGTTCTGTGTACAGAGCATAGGTAGTCCATATATATATTTAGCAGTCTGTTAAATATGTGGCCACAATATACATCGGAAGTAAGTTCCGAGTGTTATTTAGAGATTGCTAATAGATACGTCGACGAGATAATATCTATAGAGATTTGACGTTTACATCTATATCTCTGGTATTATCTGGATACCTGTGACGGAGGGATTATACGTATGCAATGACCTCGACCTGTATGATTCAGCGAGATTATCCGTGATCGTCATAATCTACTGGTGGATAGATTATGTACACAAAATTGGATTTCGTGAAGGATATACCTGAATCTAGAGAGTCTCAATAATGAAACATACTCGTAGAGCACTAGAGCAACATTTATGAATAATGATGATTATTTATAAATCGTTTAATCGTTAAACAAAAAATACATGCGAACGGGCCGAACCGTCATTTCCTAATTAATGTGTATTTGTATTTAATATATGATATTATTAAATACACATTAATAAATAGTCAAATAAAGGTATTTGACATATATCATTAATATATGTATTTGAGATATTTAAGGTAAATATAATACATATATTTGATATATTTGTATTTAATTATTTAATTGTTAAATGATTAATATAATTAAAATATAAATATATCACCAAATGATAAAGTTAGGAAATGATTATAAGTTGCAATTGTTGACTTATACATTAAAGGAAAAGGTTGTCAAATTGATTTTGACTTCTTAAGATATTTGTTCAAAATTTTTTGAAAATGAAAATATCTTTTTCCTTTATTTTTCATTAAATTCGGCCATAACACTTAAATATAAGAGTTATATTTTTCTTAGTTGCATTTTTTGACTTAATTAAATATCTAATAAAGTGTTATTTGGATATTTATGCAAGTTGACCAAATGTAAAGTGAAATGAAATTGAAATTGCAAAAACTTGTATTTGGCTAGGTAATTTCGGCCAAGGCAAATGTTGTCTAAGTATATATTGTTTTTCATTTCATTTCATTCTTAACCTAAATACACTTTAACCAAAAACTCCATTAAAGGAAGGCAAAGAATGCTAGAGAGAAAAGAAAGGAAAATCAAGAAAAGCTTGGAAAATAGTAAGTATTTCCAACCTTCCATTAGAGAGTAATTTGTTCCTCTTGTTGTGGGAAAAATCTTGTGATGTTATTGAGTTTTTATATTCTTTATTCTTTGTGTTTTTGATGGATCAAAGTTTGGTGAAAGTGTTGAGCATGTATAATGGAGAAACTTATGACTAGTGTAGTTATAAGTATTCTTTTATGGTTTTGGAAACCTTGTTGCTAATCTAGAGTTGTAGACCCACTCTTAGATGACCTAGATTTTATCTTGAGTTGTTTCATTGTGTTGAGACTTTGATTGGATGGAAGAAACATGATTGAAGTATTGGATTTAACCAATTTGGTCTAATTTGTCAATTTGATGAAATTGAAAAATTAGGGTTCATGACCAATTCCAAATTTGGGGCTTTTCATATATTTTGTGTATTTGGATGTGTATATGATGCATATAAAGTTTCATGTTGATTGGATTACATCTTGATGTGTTTTGAAGCATGAAATGACAAAGTGCACAAATGGCACCCCATTGGGAGCATTCGGCCAAGTGAGTCAAATTGGGGATTTGGTTGCTTTTGGTGTTTTGATGTTTTGAACATGCTAAGTTCATCTTAGAAATGATTTAGAAACATTCAAAATTGATTTGATCAATTTCGGACTAAAATGGACAAAATACCAATGTAAGGGCATTTCGGTAAATTCACTTGAATATGATTCATTTGAATTTTATTTCATAATTTGATTATTGGATAATTAAATAAATATGTTTATTTAATTAATCCGAGAAAAATTTTTGAAATCGGAAAATTTGATTTTACACCGCTTCCGCTGCGTTACCAGATTCTGCCCCTAAAACCCCTACAAAATGGTATCAGAGCGAGTCTGATTCTAGGCCTCCATAAATGATTAGCTTGTTTTATTCAATGTTTAATCATGTTTTCTTGACTTTATACATGCAAGTTATAATCTAATTTGATTAGATTTATGGTGTATGACAATTAATGGAATATCCCCGCTTAATAAGGTTTTAAAGTAACTAGTATTTGGAATACTTGTTTCTTGGTCCGTCTTGTCAATACGGTTTATAAATATCTTTCGTTGACTACATCCGAGACCGTGCCTCTGCTGTGAGGGTGTAGCTGATAGAAATTTATTTATGCCGAATGTATATTAGATACTAGATAAATTCAAGCGAAAGCGGAATCCTGAACGTGCCCTAGCTGTCAGGGTTACGCAAGTAACTTGAGTTTATCATTGACAAGTTTAACCTTGGTACGTCTCCTTGTGGGTCTGCCTTCGCAGCGACAAGGAGAAACGGCCAGGACCGGAATCTTGGAGTCACTAGTAAGTGATTGACAATTAGTTGTCTACCTGTGAATATACGTCGGCGAGACCGTGCCTCTGCTGTGAGTCGAAATATATTCATGGGGTCCTCTTCTCATTATGGAATTCGATTTAATTATTGAATTCTCGTCTTTCCGTTGGGGATTACGGCATTACGTAAAAATAGTGGGAGGCACTGCTAAGTTTAAAATATTCCATAACTTAGGCAGTGTATGTTATTATGGAAATTGCCACTTGTTTGTTTCCTTATTCTATTGTTTATATAGAATTAAACTTTTATTTACTGCACACATATTATGATATGTTATCTGACTTGACTCTTGGTTGCAGTTATTCTAGAATAGGTCTAGATACTAATAGACTAGGATATTATTAGATTAGTCTAAACCATCGGGAACTGTTGTTCCGATTTTCTTGAAAAATAAAGATGGTTAATGACTTAGTTTCTAAGTCATGATAGATAATCTAGATAGATATCCCCTTTAGGATATAATACTTTAGAGACAATAGTTTCTTATGCAGTAAGAATTGACTTGAATTAGTTCATGTCTCGAGATTCTTGACTGGCATTTAGAAAGCCCTATTAGGTATTTGTTTATCTAGTAATGACGTTTCTAAGCTTTAATTACCTTTAGAGGTAATGTGTCTGACACAATTTGCTAATCAGTTATTTACAATTATTGTGAATAGTTGAATGCAAATAGTAAAGCTAAAGAAAGGAGATGCGTACATTTGTGTATAGAAAATATTGATTTTCACAATACTACAACTATAGGTATTGGATACCAGATCTCCCGTCTAGTTATTTGAAATATTGGTTAACGATTGTTTTGATATTTGATATCGGAACTTGCGACTATTGGATAGTCACTTGTTCTTTATAAACAATTGTTACACATTTTATAATAACTAGTAGTGTCATTGACGTAGAGATAAACATTAAGAAAAATTATTCGGTAAAGTAAATAATTTAGAACGGTGCTTTATGAATTTAATCACTTAAGTATTGGATGCTCAATCCGTATGGTAAATGATGGTTTGATACTAGATCACACCACACATCCTTGTCCATTTAATGAATATTGTATTCAGGAAAGTGATTAAGATCTCGTTTAACCAATGATTGTCATTGGACCACCAAATTTATTTAACTGATACATTGGATGTATGTAGTTTAATAAATAATAATTGCTTAAGGTAGTTTTCTTTATTTCGTAACTTAGTTGATGAATTGTCATAACTTAATTACGTGTTTCTGAAGGAACACATATTTAAAGTCTTGAAAGTATCAAGAACTTTCAATCTGTTCTGATGAAATGAAGATTGAACATTTTTGACTTGTTCAAATATATTCAATCTAAAGTATTTTGAAAACTTGATCCTTAAAATTCATTACATGTCTTTGAACTGTTCAAAGATCTTTGATACGATCAAACATTTGAATTTAAAGCAATTAGTTCTAAGGTTATATAGTGAATATGATTCATATCAATATTATTCTTCCACGATTCCATCTTGATGGAATTGAGTAGTGGGAGCAATTGAATCTTATATGATTTGATTCGTTTGATATTGAATGTTACCGAATTAGTTTCAATACTCTTGGGGTTATACTCCATTAACACTAATTCATCTCTTTAATTAATGTTCCATTAATTTCTACAGTTACATATATGATATGTATAGGTAGAAAATCCGAATCTTGAAAAGTTTAAGATTTGAATGTTTCTTTTATATAATAGTTATATAATGGAAATTACTTACACCTTGGAGGTATAAGTAAAAGTTTATCGTTTATTCTGTTTAATAGAATATTGTGTTCTATTTAATAGAATATCTTTCCTACGATTCTAAGTAATAAAATCGTTTTATTACTTGGTGTGTAACATCAGATGTTAACTATTGTAGAAAAAGACTTGACTTATTGAAGTCAAATGTGAGAATGATAAATTATAAATGGAACTACGTAAT